>JAMKCH010013507.1:0-315752 GCA_023653785.1 Ophioderma brevispina | reverse complement strand
AATTATTTGTTTTGGGATGCTATTTAAATATTCATAATGACATTCAGCATCCATGGTGCATTACCTACATCAATGTGCAGATGCACATAGATTTTCAAAGGCGACAAGTGGAAGGTGGCAAAATAGGCTATTCAGGATTATCTAACCCCTATGGACAATTCAAAATTCGAATAAACTTTGGGAATTCCCAAAGATGTTTTTGACAAATCAGTATGAGAATGCCGTGGGAATTTTCCGTTGGTTATTTTGTCATCATGTCATCTTTGAGTGTTTTTGACCAAGGAGAACGGGAAAGGGAAAACACAGCCTAAAAGTGATAGTATTCTTTGTGAAGTGAGATTTTTTCAGGGGTTCAGTAAAGTAATGGGAATTCACAAAATCATCTTGGTTTAGCTACTCAATTACTGAATTATCTCTTCAGTGCATACATCTGGTAAATAAACCATTTGAATATTGGATATGTTTTTTACGATTCATTGTGGAAATTCTCATGTTCTTTGGTTCATGATGGAATTCCCATGCACTATGGAAGTTCCCATGCATTTTGGAGAAAGGGTGTGGGAATGATAGGTGTGGATTAATGAATGCTTGGTTCCAAATCGGTCAAAATTGGTTTCAAATTATTATTGGTCTCGTCATGCCATGGTTCAGGTGTTGTCTTTTTATTCTCTTTAATTCTCTGCAGTTGTTGATTTTTCAGTATTTTCGTATAAAAAAATTAATATCGTCGGGTCTATAACGTAGCGACGGATGTGTAGTTCGATCTTTTTACAATAACAAAATATAGTGAAAGTACTGCACATCAACCTTTACAAGCTTACCAAGTTTCAAAGCTTTAAAGTACACAAATTTGGCATTTTGACGGGTTAGAATATATAGTAAACTTTGTTGTTTAGACGGATGCTATCCCCTCGTAACGCAAGTGCAAATATTTAATTTAAAAAAAAAAAAAAAAAAAAATTACATTAATAAAAGATTAATACAGCCTGTCTCAAAAAAAATGGTTTACAATCAGGAAAAAAAATTGGTTTTTAAATATGAAATTCAGGGAATAAGCCATTCTGACTTGGACTAAAAATTTTGAAAGTAAAAGAACAAAGACCAGGCTTTCCAATGGTGTTTGTGTCATCTTATTTGATTTTGTCAATCCAGAGATATAATCAATGTAGTGCGATTGCACCAAAGTCCCGATTTTGGCCATTTATGCATGGGCAGAGTTATTTCGCGCAGGTAAGACATGTGCTTGTCGTGAGCTCACAAAAGTGCACACTTGACAAAGAAACAAAACACAGATAAAACTAAACAAGGAAGTTAGTTTTATCGACTATAAGTTTTTAATAGCAAACATAATCAGTTCAATGATAAAGTCTTCTTTCATAAATAAGAAACAATACCAAGTATCTTATGCACGTGTCAATGAAACGGAGTTTGAATGTATACAAAATTTGTATCTTTGATTAAAATCATGCCAGAAGGAAGGTAATTGAAAAACCAAAAATAAATAAACACTCAAAAATCCAAGAAATGGTTTTAAAATATTGCATTTACGCATTATGCATTTACTAATTGTTGAAGTCAATAAAAATTTGAATTGGAAGCAAAGTCTCAAGGTTTTGGTAGGAATTTTGTGTTTCACATGAATACTTCCAGACCATAAAACTTTCTCCTCCAGGTTGATGTACGCTCATGGTTCTCTTCTAAACAAACAACATTTATTGTCGAAATGTTATTATTCACTTTATCAGAACTTACTGATCATAACTTCTACCATTACGTAACTGTTTTTCGTATATTTTAGAGTTCTCTTCCTTTGATTAAGTTAATCGCTTTTTAAAGAATTTCACATCTTTTCAAATGTGAATATCTATATGTTTAATCACTGAAGTCTTTCATCGTTTTTCTTTGTTTTTTCCTCAACCATAAAGTGGCACAAACTCGATTTTTGTGTTCCGCAGTAACTGGAGTTATCTCTCATCCCCGATTGAATACGCAATGAGATAAAACAAAAAATCCTGGGGAAAGGCCTTGTCTTTTTTTTTCTTTAATGTGATGTACAACACGACTTACTTATATGAGATAAAATATTGAAAAAATCGGTTTCTGATTGTAACCATTTTTTTTGAGACATAAGGCTGTATGTATTTTCCGAATGTTAATCTAATTTGTCATTTACTTTAATATGACCTTGTATATTGAATGCCTACTCTGTAAGTTTTGTACAACGATGAAAGACAGCAAGCGAAATATAAATTCTGTAACGATTTATTTAATAAAGAAGTCATTTTAGGAACTAAATCTAGACAGTGTAACGTTGTGAATCATTTGGGTCCAGTAGCCCAGTTGGACGATCATTTGGCAATTGTTTGGTCCAATCGCCAGTTGGAATAGTTGCCTGCATTTGGGCTCCATTGCCATTTGGTCTAAAAAACCCTTTGTTTTAAATAGAGCCGTTTTCCCCCACACGTCCATTTTCCACATGGTCCCATTACTATTTAGTGACGTGCCACATTTACATGCATCCCCGACAAAGAAATGTAAAAAGAAGGCAGCATGGGGTACAAACCTCTTCCCCCTCCTCCCTTCCTCCTGCAGTTCCAAAAAAATGAATGCAATGGAACTGGTAACAGACCCTAGCTGGCAGTTGGAACAACTAGCACCTGGAAACAATGCACTATGGATTAGGAATAACTGCTTACCTCGAGGGCATTCAACTCGTTAGCAAGTATAAAGGCTTATAAAGCCCCACCTGGATCGTATCCCCATAGAAATGTGTGTCAAGGAAATATCGCTTCACGTATTGTTACTTACTTGTCGAACCAACATGGCAGAATAGACTGCATAGGCCTAAGCTCTCTACAAGAGCCAGTGAATCCATTCTAAGCAAAGAACTTGTTAGTGGTAGTAGGAGATTGCAAAGCCAGGTAGGACTGAAAGATGCAAAGTTCGCTCGTCGCAATCAAGAACAGAACGAGAAAATGTAAAAAAGTTGGATTTTGGCACGTAAACCCACAGTCTCATCATTCAAGAACATATCGTCACAAGAAAATGGGAAAGCTCTGGGAGTAGCAAGTATCAGCTGGACTACACATTAAACCGAAAGGAATGGAGGATCAGAATTCTGAATGTATAGACATACATCGCTTTTGTAAATTTGGGCGCAGACCATAGTATGGTCTTTACACGGGTTTAGGTAGTTTGGTACAGTCTCGGGTAAACAAATGGCTCCTAGGAAGACTAACATGATTGGCGCTGCTCATAGATTGTAATAACCTCGAGAGCGGTCCATAATTGAGGTACCAACCTCCACCTCTAGAGGATGCTAATGTATCTCTGCGTCAGACAATATGAGAAAAGTGATTCCATTTATGATAGCGAAGAGAACACGTCATTCAACGATGTGTATCAACAAAGTATAGTTGAAGAGACAGGCACCATAGTAAATTATACCCTCATCTATCTGAGCCGCCTTTTTTGGGAGTGAGGTTACAACCCCCCTGGGATTTCGCTCCTTATAAACACTGCAATACTTCAAAATAAATTTGGTACCTTACTGAATAGTTTAGATTTCTTCTTTCTAACTCTTGTCTACTGGATAAAATTAAGTAGCAACACCAGAATATGACGTCACTATGATGTCATAAAAAAAAGTTTCAAGAAAGATATGACAGGGAGGTTAAAAACAGTGGATTTGGATCCACGGATATGGGATAACTTGAACGATTTGCTGACTACCAACAGTAAGTCATTGCCATCATTTAGAGCCAAAACCCACAAGGAAATCTGATATTCCTAACTTTGTTCGGTTCTACAACGGTGTCTATGATTTGTCAATTTTTGCTGCCTTTCGGACTTTGACCACATCTTCATCCATCACTTCAAGATCGTCCCAAACACTCTTCCTATCCGGTTGGAGCTTATTTTTGCACGAAAAAGAGCAGGAAATAACCAATTGGTATTATAATTTGGGCGCCCCATATTCGGTGGATGTGAGATAAACTTGCTAAGAGGAAGCTGAAGGAGACATGCAGCAAGGTCTCAGAGGATGAGCTCAGTAACAAATTCAATGTAGAAGAGCAAGCCACTCAAAAAGCCAATAATGTCAGAACTAGAAGAACAAATCAAAAAGAACGGCAGCTTCATGGAATACCCAATAAAGAAACTAGAAAAAATGGTACAACCACTTATTTTTAGCAATCCCCGAATGCTACTGATGAAAATGATCCCAATAATGCATCTAATCTCATACAAGAGAGTTTCCACTCGAAGCAGGATGAGTTGAAGACCTAAAGATTTTCAGGACATGTAAACGAAAAGCCTGTAGAAGAAAGGGAGGATTGAATAGAGCTGAAGAATTGAAGCTGTGGAGGATCACATTCGATATTTTCTTATTTTTTGGCAACATGTGCTTTATCCTAATTACTTCATAGATTTCCAAGAAAGCCTTTCATACACCCATCGCATAACCTGATGAAGCTAGCATATGGTACCCCATACTAACTTGTGAGTCATTGCACAAATGCATATATTGATCACACCTTAATTGAAAACCTTTGTGAAATATAACTTATATTTCTTAATACGCTCCAGAGCAGCAAGCCCAGAATTCCTTCAACCCTGTTAATCACCAGGGTGGCACTGTTTAATTTTGCACTCTCAAATTCCACACTGAATCTGAGAAAGTAAGTGGTGTTTGAAATCTGCCTTTATCTCTGCTAGTAGTCAGTCGATAGTAAACAAAGTCTCTGGGGATAAGAGAACTTGTTATACATATAGGCATAATATTGTCCTTATCAATGAAGTTTGGAACATGTAAATAGCAACATCAAATATCCCTCATAAATGCAAGGGTTAACTGTTAGAATCTGTGCACTGTCCGTTACTTAATCCTGGATCTACGCTGATTAACCACAAAGCATGCACTGTATGATGGGACATTCTTAAATCATCCCCTGATTGCGCCCTTAGAAACCCACATATAGAAGGAGGAGGAGCTGTGCTTTCAGCTGTAAAAAGAGTGAGGAGGGGTAGATGATTAGCATAAAGTAAACTACAGCTCTCGACTTCAATGACGACCCATAGCGCTACTGTCGGGGGAAATCCACCAAGGACAGAAGTTGAAAGATCGCCTTTTCTTTTCAACTGTTGAGTCAGAGTGATATTTATGGCTGTGAACTTTGAAGCGTACCCCGCAAGTTACAAAAATCTAGATCGCACCTTCCCAGATAGCATCCTTCACTATAATGATAAGAGCTGCTTTCAACTTAACAGATTGCATGCACAACAAGATCATCAACACGGAATTTATACCCCGATCTGCCAAACGTGTCAACCAAACAAGAGAAAGACGGATCCCGCTGAAGAGCCACTGATTTAAGTGACAAATTATTATCACTTGGACTTCCAAACATAGACATGTCAGCGGACATGAAGAGGATGAATTGGAAATGTAATGCTGGACAAGAAATACTAATGCCATCATGATTTGAGAAGCCCACTTGACTTGACTTAAAGGAAATATGTCAGATTTTTGTCAAGCTCATTTTCACTACATTCATAAATATGTACATACAGCACGAATTCCCGAAAAAATAATCCAATTGATGAAAATTAACAAATAGAGGCATTTTAATTTTTGCTTTTGTGACATAGAGAAACCGGGCGGATTTTTCGCCACGGCTCCATTGAACAAAAGCGCCCAATTTTGGCTATCCCTTCGTGACGCCAAAGTGATGACCAAAACATCGTGTTGACTCGACTTGTTTATAGCTGACACTGTAATATTGATGGATTAATGAAGTAAGAATAAATTAGAAAAAAAGTTACAGATGACATATTTGTTTCATTATTTCCGTTGTTTTTAATTTATTATTGAAGTGGCAACACTGGATATGTGGTCCACAACGCGTAAATTTGGTGGTCACACTTTGACGTCACCATTTTGCCTGCGATGTGTTTGTTTTCCGGAATCGTTTTGTTCGAGTAGCTATTGGGCGGGAAATAAAGGGCAAAATACTCAACAATTGGACAATTTTTCAACTTATTTTGATTTATTGTAATCTACGTCTTAGCTTTCCATCCATACCAAGTTTTCCAAATATTCAGAATCATGACAATATTTCCTTTAAGCAAGCAACACCGTAAGGAGAAACATGAAGAAATTGGCAAATGGACAAGTTTAATTGGGTCATTGGTAAGCTCCTCGTCTTGGTCTTTTCCTATTTTGTTTTGCTTGTCTAATCTTGTCCCATCCTGTCTAGTAATCCAATTTCAATTGTAAACTCTGTATAGTGTAATGTGGGGCCATGCTCAAAGTCCCAAATCTGAACTTAGTCATGGCCTCTCCTGCATTTTTTCATATTTAATGTCTTTACTAAAGTCTGTTTTAAAAACCCTCCTATTTATCTCTTTAATATTTCTGGTAATGAATTTTATCATTATGTTAATGTATTGACTGAATGAATATGCTAATAAAACATCTTTGAATTTTTGAAATTAATTTACTGATAATTAAATCAAGAGCGGTTACGGAAGAACTTTTAAATTATTGTCCCTACTGGCAAGTGCCCAAGTACCCACAGAAAAAATGGAGCAAATGGCAAATGGATTAACTGAGACTGTATCAAAAGAGATTGAACCAGTGTATTGGCCCAAACTGGACTTGAACATCAACCATTCAAAACATTCTTTAACCTTTGTAAACATATGATGAGTGCATGTTACCTTTAGCCACCCCGTTTATCATTTGCGCGTGGCCACTAATTTCTGTCAATAAATGTTGATACCGTAATAAACATCAATATCGATATTCATATTGTGTTTTGAACGCATCAACGGTACATATACAAATTGACTGATGGAATTGATCCTTTGTAGTAAATTTTAGCTGATAAATTTTGCCGTTCAATGATACTACGTAATGTTGAGATTTGTTTTACATGTCCAGAATCACCGTATTTTTACGATGGACACCGTAAAGTTATTTACATGCCATTTTAAGGTTGACCGTAATTTAAACGTGAAATACCTGTAAACAAACCCATAAAAATAAACGGTGACGTTGTGGCCATCATTTGTTTGCCTAAAATGCATACGGTAAAATACAGCTACTAAGTTGCCAGCAGTTAAAACCGTAAACATGCACTTATGGTAAAATACATGCATGGCAACTGAGTTTGCCAGCATTTTTACCATAAATTTGACGGTTTACCCCGTAATGTTTAATTGTTGGTGTTGGTTTTTGACCGTACATTACGGTCAACCGTAACTTTGCATGTAAATTAACCCCGTAATAAAATATTTTACAATTTCACCGTATAAATACGGTGGATCTTTTACAGTGTAAAGAGCAAAATAGCTGTGCCATTGGGTCATTAAACTCGCTCCGCTCTCAAGTTTTAAATATGCTTGAGTTCATGTATGTAAATTATTTTTAAATGATCAACCATTCCTTTAGAAGATGTGCTATTAACATTTGCTATTACTAAATACGTCATTGTTTCAAAAATATTAGTGGTGTTTTGAACCGAACGTTTTATGCAATACTACCTCCAACACGGTAGCCTGTTTAAAAATTTGTAACTTTGGCTATGTCAATCTATAAAACTTAATAAGGAAATACAAGAATAAACCGCTAAAGTACAAGCTAATTTCCACAAAAAACCAGATTTTTCAACATACGGTACACGAAGTTTTGTGTATACCTTATACTATAGCCAAGTGCATCGACATGCCAACACGAGATACTCAACAGTCGGTACAGTGAAAGTGTGCCAATCGAGATGAAATTATGAGTAAATTGCCTCGGACGCTTTTAATGCATTGGCCACCAATTATGAAAATCACAACAACATAATCACCTTACAAAATGTAATACGCACATTTTTATACATTTTAAGCATTTTTCCCTTTATTTTAAAGGAAGAACGCGGTGCACCTATACACCCAAGGTATTTGAGTCTTAGTAGTATATACCTATACTTTTTCATCTACATGTCTAGCGAATACCATTTTTGGTCACTGCGATTTATTAATACACTGCAAAACAAGTGCTAATACTTAAACTTTTTGCATTTATTGAGAGTTAATGATTTTAACATTCATAAATTGTTCAACTATTACGTGTTACATTAATTTGAATACGCCCCAAAGATGTTAATGAGTGAGCAACACTTAAATTACCTTTTATTAATAAGAAAAAAATATTTCATTTTATTAACACCTTTGTATTTACAAATCACGGCTCTGTTTTCATTTCCATATTTGTGGTGTTAATATGTCCTTAAATTACTAACCATACAAAAGCGTAATCACAATTTTAAAAATCGATTATGTATGTTTTACTTCTTTCACCAGTGTTTTTTAAACATTCCAAAACATATTTAACATATTCATTTCTTCAAACTGTTTATCTATTTAAACTTCCTCTTCCTCTGTGCATAATGTACAACAGCTCTTTAAATACCAAAGTGTTTTATTCAAAGGTTAAAAAGAAGAGTTTAATTAAAAAAAAATATTAAAAGATAAGTTATAATTAAATTCAAAAGATAACTAATAAAATCACTAATAATTAAAAAATAAGAGTAATAAAATTAAAGTAAAGAAATTAAAGAACAAAAAATAAAATTAAATGGAATAATTCTAACCCATTGACTATTAAAGTGGTGCAACCATGACTCCGAACCTACGTACACAATACCATAAGCACATTTTACACAATCTACAACATATACTATACCTGGTAGTCTGAAAGATCTGCACCACTAAGCCACAGCGGACTGCTCGGATTCGGCCTGCTTTTTTAAGTAACCAAGTACCTTCAATTAAAGTAACTAGCAGCATATCCCTTATGCTTTGGGACCCTACATAACCGTCCACAGGGTCCCAGACTACTAATGCACAGTTTAGGATCCTGGGACACTGCATCAACAGTACACTGGGTCCTAGGACTACACAGCACAGATTAGGGTCCTAGGACGCTACTCACAGTACCACAGGTCCTAGGCTTTACGATCATAGCACAGGGTCCTAGGACGCTTCCCCTGAGAGGACCGTGAATTTTGCGATAGTTGTAACGAATTTGAGAGTCCCCCCAAAATACAGAGTCCAGGTCGCACTAAGTAAAAGTTACTTAAGTTTTCATGAGCTCTGTGTCCTAGGACACACGTTTTTCCGAATCCTGATTTAAGGTTTCGGAGACTGGGCGTCCTACGCGCCCAGTCCCTCCGAAACCTATGGTCCTAGGACTTCTGCTATGTAGGACTCTTAAATTATTCCTCACACCGGGTTAAAATTTAGAGGGGAGGTTCCACCTGGAGAAGGAGAAATTCCTCATGTGGGTTTTTCTAGGCCAGTTTTTCATGGGGAATAAGAATATCTGAGGTAAACAGTCTGTATCCTGATAACTTTCCGTGAGATGGCGTTTTTTCAAAATGGCCGCCAAAATGCCCATAAATGTGGTTATGGGTTAATAAGTATCTAGAGTCATGTTTTAACACTTTTTGCGCTGTTTTGATTAAGTTATTTCTAAAAAGAAGCCTACATTTGTATTAAAGATCTACAAAGAGGTCCAATGTGGACGCTTTTTTCAAAATGGCCGCCAAAAGTTTTTTTTTTTTTTTTTAAAGGTGTTAAAAATACATTATGAGGTGCGGTTACCACATTTGTCCTTAGTTTTGATTAGCAAATTATTCAAAAGAAGCTAATGTGTAAGCACAAATCTATAAGGGGTCCAAAATGAGGCGCTTTCAAAATGGACTCCAAATTCCAATGTATTTGCGGGTCCTAACAAACAAAGCAGATTATCCAAATTCAAATTAGGTTTGTTCACATATTTGCAACAATAAACCATGTGATTGATAGAAAAAGAAGGCTATGCTGGCTCTCAATATGGGTTCTTTTCAAAATGGCCACCAAAATTTAATGACATGAAAATGTATCAGCAAGTGTGTAACAAAAATACATTTAAATATTTATATTACTTTCCTTTAATATGGAACTCTTTGTAATTATTTGAGGATTAATTGTTAGTAGTGTTCACTTTCACAGTGCCTATTACAATTTTGATTGAATGTCATCATAATAACGGGTTGGTGTTTTCAGTTCCAGAAATGCTGACAGAAATACAAAATACATTTTCAATATTATTTAATACTTTTCTAAATTCTGTAAATAATTTGTATCTTCGTGTAGGATATTCAATTATACATGAATGACCCCTCACCTAGGAAAACTCCACTTAAAGAGACATGAGGAGATTTCCAGAAAGAAGCGCCCCAATTTTTTTCGAACCCGGGTTTTTGGCATATTTTGGAATGCTTTCCAATGTATTAGATCACACCTGAAGTGAATAAGCCGAATACGCCGTCTTTTTGTAATAATATGATGATTTAGTACTTTCTGTCGTGCACGACAGAAAGTCAAAGCACGGTGTTCTATGGGGACAATTACGATAGTCAGGCAATCGATCCTGTGCAATTTGAGAGATATTCGTATCCTAAAAAAATCTCCTCCTGTCACTTTAAGCTGTTCGGATTTGTGCAAGTTTATTATATTTGATTAAGTGATAAATAATTAAAAGAAAAAGCAAGATTAGTAGGGCAGTAATGCATATACGGGCCACTCGATCCATATGATATTTTAAATAAAAATAAATTTAAAAAAAACTTACCGAAAAGTCCAGTCAAAACAAAAGCCTAGAATAATCTTACATGATGTCTTATTGGATGAATTGTCAAACATATGATCAAACTAAAATTTGATCTCTTGTTTTGAAACAAATGAACAAAATCTAAAACAACATTATGAAATTTTAATAAAGAGAACTATGCTTTTATGTGAGGAATAAACAACAACAAAGAGGACAAAAACAAAAAACGAGAATCCAAAGGGGAGTTTTAAGAACAGCTTGTTAAAAAAAACCACCCTCTTTTTTACGGTAGAACTTGGAAACCTTTGTGAAATAACAGTGAAAGTTACCTTACCTTCTGGACAAATCAGTCGTCTTACCAAGGGGTGGGGTGACTTATCCCCCCCAGTGAACTTTCCTCTGGTGTGCTAAAATGCCGAAAGCTTTCGTACAAAGCTTTAAGCTACAGGGTTAGGGTATGCCGTCAAAGTCGAAGGGTAGGGGTGTGGTTTGTAGGGTACAGTATTTTGCACAGCATGGCTCTACAATGCTATGTTTATGTAAACTAGTCAATTGCCATTGGTAAAAGTGTTACAAAAAAGGCTTGGTAAGACAAGGGTTAGGGGTTCCTAGGCCAGGGGTCTTCTCATGTATTCTTGAATATCCTACAAATTATATCGATACAAAGATACAAATTATATCGATAATTTAACCCTCGTCCAACCAAGGGTTTTTCTACTACATTCATGACAGGGGGTGGCCCCCCCCCGATTTTTTCGTAATTAAGGGACAAACATTATCTTGTTTGGTATCAGTGTGTAGCTACATTTGTCCTTTTTTCAAATAAAGTACAAACATATCAAGTTTTAACAATATGACGTCATAGTGATGTCATAACTGAGAGCTTATTTATAACATTATTTGTAAGCAAATCTCCAAAATCAAGGGATTTTCGACCATTTTCGCCAATCATGCAAGCAAAAATTGGTATTTATTTGGCAATGATGGTGCCGCAGTAAGCATACACATGTTATTACTCTAAAAAATAAGAAAAAACACAAATATTGTCAGTATTTGCTTACAATAGCATCATACGAAACATAAAGTACCATTTTTTTTTCACAGTCAAGTATAGGAAGGTGGCAACCACCCCTACCTTTCGACATTGGCGGGACACTCTAACCTCCCTGAAAGTAGTACCTCCAATTGTTTTCGCTAAAATGACTGCAAAGGATGAACTTTGAATGAATTACATAAAAGCCCGGTATAAAGGCCTAAGATCATATGCGTTTGCATTTTTGTGCAACAGGGAATCATCCGTTGGGGGGAGGGGGGTATCCACCCTCTTGGTCGGACGAGGGTTGAAAAGTATTACCGGTAAGTGTTGAAAATGTATTTCTATCAGTATTTAGTGAACACATAAAACAAACCACAAACATCACAAAAAACACCAACAAGTTATGATGACCTTCAATTAAAATATTATTGCAATTGAGATAGTCATTGTGAATGTGAACACTACTGACAATCCTCAAACCGAGTAGTTCCATAAAGAAATCAATATTTAAATATATTTATTACACAATTGCTGATACATTTTCGTGTAATTATCCAGATTTGGGCAGCCATTTTGAAAAGTGCTCAAATATGTGACCAACTTAATTTAAATTTGGCAAAATATGCTTCATGGCATTGTTTGGTGGACTCGCAAACAATATTTCATGGGAATTTGGCGGCCATTTTGAAAAGCGACTTTATTTTAGACCTTTTTAAAGATTATGTACTCTACATGTAGTTTCTTTTGGAATAACTAATCAAAACTAATTCAATATTTGGTCAAACGCCTCTCATATATGCTTATTTAACCCACATATATACACTTTATGGGATTTTGGCGGCCATTTTGAAAAACGCCCTCATTTTTGACCTCTTTATAGATTCTGTACTACAAACATAGCTTCTTATGAATAGCTCTAATCAAATCTAATGCAGAAAGTGGTCAAAATACCTCATTGATACTCATTTAACCCATATACACACTATATATGATTTTTGGAGGCCATTTTTTGAAAAAAAAAGCGCCCTCCGGGAAAGTTCTCAGGATACAGCCTGTTTACCGCTGATATTCTTGTTCCCCATGTAAAAACTGGTCTAGAAAAACGCACATGAGAATTTCTCCGTCTCCAGTGGCACCTCCCTCATTTTTAACCCGGATTATGTAGGGTCTTGTGCTCTACTATATAAACCTAATATAGAGGAACAACATGTAGAAAAAAAACATTGCCAACGTTGACTTTTGTACAGAATGGAAACATACAACATTCCAGTTTTCCATCCATTCCCCCCACCCCCCCCCCCCCCCCCCATCCCATCCAACACAAGTCCATATCCAGGATGCAATGGTTTTGGGGTGTATAATATTAAATAGGGCTGTTTGAAGTGAGTGTATCGGTGCGCATGGCTACAGAGCGCATAGCATTGCGCGTATGTTCAAGGGTATTATGTTGATAGAGATTACTTTTGCCGGGAAGTTTCTGGATTTTTGAGTAGACAGGTAATTTAACAGAATCATGATTGATGTGAACTTCTATTTTTTTGCTTAATTTATATGATATTACCTAAGATTTTTGAACAAAGGTTTAAGAGATGATTTTTTAATTTCCCTGGGACCGAGACTGCCATAGTAAATGCCTGTAGCATTTCACAAATTACCTTTTGGCAATCCCCAATGCCCAATAGAGGAGATCGTGTCCTACCCTCCCTGTACAGAACCACGTGTATAGTCTCACATCTTGATCGATTACGCTGTGACCACAGAAGATACATAATGCTTGCTGCTTTGCACGTAATTGTAGTTATAAACGGTAACGAGCTGATAGTTTTGTGTCACGCGTGTCCGGTACCAGGTCACGTGTCAGTATCAGATATCAGTTTGCTCTTCGGGGGCGACCGATATATATAAACCGACTATGTTAAATCAAGGTCTGTACATACCTCTCTGCCAAAGTGCTATTATTTTTTTCCAAAAGATCCCGTGGATATGCTAACTACAAAATTTACCTTTCCCTACTGATCCAAAACCGCGTACGATGACGATATCGGTTGCTTTTTCCAATGTAGGGATACGTACGTTATTTTTTACCTGAATGGGTACCACGAAGCAAATAATAAACCAATCAACGCCGTTACGTCATCAAATCTTTATTTTTTCCAAAAATTGGCTGTTTTTCCCATAATAAAATTCCTTTTTAAGATCAACTCTGTATATTGTTCTTTAATAATTAATATTCATTGTCCCCGGCATGGAATGTGAAACGATGGGTCCATAAGTCTACAACATGAATGACATAAGACGGCTAAATACCCTTACAGTGGACTGTATGGAGCAGACGGATCCCGTGTTAGTTTTAGCAAGCTACAGCCACTTGCGCGCGCTGCGGGGGTTATGCGGTCCAGACCTGACAGAACATTTCATAGCCGATGTTGCATCGCAACCGCCAAATCATCATCAAATGAACGTAATGTATATATTCCCACTGAAATATCATACTTTGAGTCAAAAGAACCGTATCCGACAAGCGTAACAACGCGACATGCAAGCTGTAGTCACGATAGTGCAGGTTGCAGAATTCAACGAGTACGTATTTGTACGTTTCACCCAATTCGCTGGACCTTCAACAAGCATCGTTATTCGACTTGGCCGTACGCAGGGGGTCTCAAGGGTAAAAGGTGCCACTTTTTTGCTGATTTTTTGATAAAAAGTCCAAAATTTAGAGATTTTGACAAGAAGTCCCACTTTTTGGTGATTAAATGTTGCAAAAAGTCCCAAAAGGATGTTTTTAGGGGGTTAGGGCCACTTTTAAGCAAAAAAGGTCCACTCTTCGAAAAAAGGTCCACTTTTTTTAAAAAAAAAAAACACCCCCACCCCACCAAAATAAATCCTTAGTACGGCCCCGCTTGAAAGCATTTTTGAATAATTTTTGATTTCACTTTGGGGGCATTAAACGTCCAAATTTCTACGATTAACATCCCACGCCAGATCACATCGTTGTTGCTATGATTCAAGCTGTACTCTCGTCTTCGAGATGTTTCCCATTGTCATAATTATTTAAACGCGAGAATATTATTTGGACAAAGTTAACTTCACGATCACTGTTGGTTTTGATATTTTTGATGACTACAATTATTCAGATAATGGGTATATTTGATTTGGTTTTCACCCGCTTAGGAATAAGGATTTTCAATGTTCGGCGAATTACTTTAGTGCATATTTGGTAAAGACCAGCCTGGTAAAGACACCCATATTGGAGCATTCTTGTGAAATGATCGCTCAACTATGGTTATTGACTTCTTTCTTATGAACTACAGCCGTCTCAAAAAAATGGTACAATCAAAAGACCTTTTTTTTTCCAATATTATATCTCACCATAAGTAGTCGTTTTCGTACATCACATAAAGCAAAGGACCAGCTTGCAGGGATTTTTGTTTCATCTCATTTGCTGGTTTGGGGGGGGGGTGTTTCATCCGAGAGATAACTCAGTTTACTGCGGAACAAAAAAATCGAGTTTGTGCCCACTTTTATGGTTGATTTAAAATGGTGTACGAATTTGTTAAACATAGTTCTTTCACACTTGGACAGATATGAATTTCTTCAAAAATGTGAACTTCATAAGAACACTCTAAAAGAACAAAAACAGTACTTAATGGTGGAGTTACATCGTAAGTTCTGGCTTTCGATATAAAGTGAATCCATTCGACATACTGTTGTTTGTTATAAAGAGAACCATGAGCGTACAGCCGGCGTACAGCAACCTGGAGGAGAGAGTTTTTATGGTCTTGAAGTATCATGAAACGCAAATTCCTACCAACACTTTGATAATTTACTTCCAAATTCAAAGTTTTATTGACTTCAACAATTAGTAAATGCACAAAGATAGTGCAATATTTTTAAACCATTTATTTGGATTTGGAGTGTTTATTTTGGTTGCAATTACAATCCTTCTGGCATGATTTTAACAGATACCAATTTTGTTCCATTTCATTGAAGTGCAATAAATATTTGTATTGTTTACTATTTATGAAAAGAAGATATTTATCATTGAACTGATTATGTTGACTACTAAAACTTGTGTCGATAAAACTAGACTTCTTTTGTTTTACTTAATCTGTGTTTTGTTTCTTTTGTCAAGTTGCAATCTTAAAGACGGCATGGCATAACTGGGCGAAGCAAATCTGCCCATGCATAAAAGTGGCACAAAATCGATTTTGGTATATCGCACTAAATTGATTATATCTCTGGATTGACAAAAGCAAATAAGATGAAACAAACACCATTGGAAAGCCTGGTCTTTGTTTTTGAATATTATGCCAAGTAAGAATGACTTATTTTGAAATTTCATATTTAACCAATTTTTTTCTGATTGTACCACTTTTTTTGAGACAGGCTGTATAGAGTTTCTACTAAAATCTCGTAACTATAGTTGGTAATTACTTCAACTAGCCCAAATTTGTCCCCGGTCCCGAGAAGACCTATTTGTAGGGACTCATTACAATGAATCAAAGAATGCTAAATTCACACACGTTGCTGAATATGACAAAAAAATCAAAATTGGTCAAACAATACAAAATCATTTAATTTGAAGACCCGCTCCAACTTCATGGAATTGGATCTGAGAAAGATCATTGAAGTTGTCGATTTGAGTGACTTTAATCTTACAGTTTGAGATTCCACATGGAGAGAGCTAGTAATATATATGAAATAAATGTACAGTAAAAACTACATATTCAAACAGGTTTGTTACATATTTTCCCGTTGCTATGCAAAATGATACAGGAAAGCCTAGACCTCATTGTTTTTCTATTACGACATTGGGTCGCTCAATTAAAGCCACTATCTAAATTGCTAGTGATAGGTCATATCAACACCTTATATTACTTTTCTTTGTGAAAAACAGGGGTCTTTATTACAACAATTTCAAATACAACAGTGCCAAAAAAATGGACTTTGTCGAAAAATAAGGGGCGCGATTTCTTTACATTATGAAGAAATCACTGATAGTGGCTTTAATTGAAAGAGAGAAGACGTGAGGTTTTGTCTATTCTGCTATATTCTGTAGCCATTGTACGAGGCTTAGGGAACAGGTAAAAATGCAATTCCTGCAGTATTCGTTTGCTGCCTCGGAGACGATGCACGGGGGGTGGGGTGCTTTTTGCATCTAAAAATGTATAAGGGGGTAGAAATTCCGAAGATGTGGCAAAAACGCTTGTTTATGACATTGTATATCAGAAATAAATTCTTATTCAGGAACAAACTAATAATGTATCATAATAAATATTGGGCATTTTGTAACTTTTAATATAAAACAAATCGTTCTGAAACACTCTAAGGACCTCCAGCTCCAAATGTAATCCTGGCCTAATATTTTGCGCTGACCAATTATTGAGCTTGTGGTGTTAAAAATTCCTCCTTCATGTTGGCCAGTAGGCTCGCAAAGCGGCGCACCACCTGATTGTAAATGTGAACGCGTAATTAGACATGATTTACGTAAACCACGTGATTTATCATTCAAATTGCATTTCGGATGTCTCAGAATTTCCCGAATTTTTCGAAGACCACTGTGTTTCATTGACTTTATCTCGTTTCCGGTCCAAACAACCACTCCGATTTTCTAACTTAAACATTTAAGTAAATAATAACGAACCCATACAGTTCATTAAGCGGCTATTTTGAAGCCATTTCTTTTGTTTCTGTGTCTGTATTCCTTCTGCAATCGGCAAATTATCGTTCGCAGTTTCTGTAATCCGCCATATATAGGGATCATGACATTCAAATGAAACATTTTTTGCCATCTTGGATTATGGAGAATAACATCTGTGTGAAAAACACAACTTTGGCATTCAATACCTTATGTGTGGTCAAGAATTCCATGGTATAATTTGTAATCAATTTGTGATTATGAATTGCGTTATTTGCATGTTGCAATACTTTTGGCCAGTGTGTGTATTTCTACACACTGGTAAAGTCATAGAATTTTCGACCGAAGTAGTTCTATTTACCTGCCTAGGCACTTGTGGTTCTACAGTGTAAAAGAAATTTGACCATAATATCCCCTAAAGAAATATCTTACATCATCGCCGCAGAAGCAACCACTGTAAAATACCGCACAATATAAAACCAAGGTGATTTGGACGATTTGATGTGGGTAGTTCATACGCGACAAGTGTTATTTAAAAATCCTGGTGGGGGTGGACTATCGAAATTCAACGGTTTTGAATGAGAAAACGTTGCTTGATGACAAATTACACAATTAGATTTTTTTAGATTTCTTAACCAATGCCCGCGTCAAAATTCAGGGGTCCAAAATTCAGGCGATGGCGGTCAGGCTTCATTACACCCAAATGAATAAAAGTAGCTCAAAACAGAATACAGACTGGGCGCTTTGATAGGAGTCTGTCATGCGTGTTACCATAGGCTATAGGCCTATATATGACCTCGTCTACGTCTGTTATTCACACGTTAAACCAAAGACGACGCCTAAACTTGGGATCCCGGCTTGGGAGTATACTTTTTAGTTATAACCCGGGAGCTAGCACACATTTGTAACACATCTCAAGTACAAAAGGTTTGAATGATTAAATATGTAGACAGACTGACAGGGACCCCTGAAACGCGATTCTTAAGTGCTGCAAATGGTGCCTTAAGTAGAGGGGGCCAAAACAAAGTTTGTACAGGGGTCAAATTTTTTAAATTGATCCAATCATGTTGAAAAGCACACCATGTTATGTGTCTAACCATAAGGAATCAGAAAAGGTATAGTTTGTAATATGTACAGCCTAAAGTTTCAGAGTTATAGACTAAAAACAGCAAAAATCAATAATAAGGGTCAGTTTCAGTTGTACAGGCGTCAAATTTTCAAGTTGCTCCGATTTGGATAAACAATGGTGCAAATTATGGTGGAGCTAGGGTTAAAATAAGGAATAGTGTTAACTGTCGAAAAATGCTTAGGTTTCCTATGTAGGGGGCACCAGAAGGTCAATGTCCATTGCATTTCAAATGGGGCTTGATCTGTTCCCCCCTATTATTAAGCAAAGCATTTGAGACACTCAAAAGTTTCATTATTGTCATCCTATAGACTTTCAACAATAAGGTGCACCATTTTTATCGAATCGAGCAATTTAAAATTTGACCCCCCATGTACAACTGAAATTGACCTTTTTATGATTTTGCTGGTTTAGCCTCCAACTTGAAACTTTAGGCTTTGATAACAATTACAAATATACCTTTTTTTAATACCTTATGGTTTGACACTAATATGGTATACTTTCAATGATTGGATCAATTTAAAATTTGACCCCTGTAAAACTTTGTCTTGGCCCCCTCTCTAAGGCACCACTTGCGGCACCTAAGAATTGCGTTTCAGGGGTTCCTTCAGTCTGTTCTACCTATTTTAATCACTCAAAGCCTTTGTACTTGAGAGTGTTACAAATGTGTGCTAGCTCAGCTATTAGTGTGAATGTGGATGCAAGTCGAGTGAATTGACTTTCAGGACGCTCTCTGTTTGTTTTCTGGCAGGCAAATATTATAGACCACATAAATCTGTCATAAATTCTTGCGAACCTTTCCTGATCTAATTCGGTCACAATATCAAGATGGTATATATAGCATTCTCAACATTGTATGGTTAATAAGAACTGTTTGGAAGTTTCCCATGCAAAATTTGGGGTTTTGCCCGTCATTTTTTCAAATGCAACTTCATTCCATAAAAATCGATGTTACCCAAAAGCAATTACATATACAAATTTATGGAGGAGTTGACCAAAAGGCCAATAGGACCAAATGGGGTCCCCCTGAAAGTTTATGTTACAACTCTTAAGGTAAGGACATACAAGCTGCAACAAACAAAAAAAAACGGCTCAATGCACTGATTCAAATTACTCAAATTGAATCACAGCATGATTTAACAGTAATAATAAATAATTCAAAACTATTCTTTATATTTGGAATAAGTTCACTTTTAAATTGTTTGCGAAAGTAAGTCTGATTTCGAATTTTATGTACACGTTTCCCCAAATTCTCCCCAGAATGACCAATGTTCGCACGGATTAAGTAGTAAAACTTTTCTGATTTCTCGTAGAATTGTAATTTGTTGATATCGGTCCTCGTCCATACTTGTGACGTCAGCCCAGTTTACTAAAATAGCCGTTAAATCTACTCGGCATTTTTTGTTATGGAATATTTGTACATAAATATACCCAGCTCTAGTTTTGGTATATATCCCTATATTTTAAGTCGTTAATATCTGGCAAATAAGCAAGGGGGCGGACTGGATAGTCAACCTGGCCGTGGAAAAATGGACTTGACCGCACATGATCATATATTTTTATAGGCATCACTTACGCCGCCGGTTAACCCAAATTTTTTTACGTCGCCTCCACTTCTGAACGTTGGGTGGGGGGGGACATTTTGACCAATTAATTAGGCCTCTTTTTACTCGGACCGTCCTTGGCCAATTCCAAGCGGCCCATGTGGAAAATTCCACAGTCAGGTCCTATGGTCATCCCGCCTATAGCAAATAAGGGTGCATTATGGCTTCTGTAATTGCTATTTGTATTGTCCTCACTGCCATTTTTGAAGCTTTATTAATTTTATCCTAGGTACTTTTTACAAGTATTTCCCCCATATTAAGATTCCTAATTTATATACGGCAAAATAGAGTACAATATAAGAGAAAAGTATACCTTCGGTATAAAAATGTTTTTAAGTTGTTTTAAAACCCATTGTTTCTTGAGCTTGTTTTTAGGATAGATTATCAATATACATTTCCAATAGGTTTTTCATCTATCAAGACACCAAGAAATTTTAGTCAACGTTACTCTTTCCAGATCTGTGTTATCCAATGTGATTTGTTTTCAATTGTCATTACCAGTAGATTCATTCCTCGAAGTGAGTTTCGGTCTACCCAATACCATGTAATTTGTTTTACTGCGTTTTACTGATAATTTTTATTGCTTTGAACCAGTTGCTTACTTCTCTTTATTCCTTTATTTAGAAACTCAATTTGGCTGGCATGTCTTTGTGCGACTACATATTGTGGTGTCGTCCGCAACAAAATGAAATCCATACAGATTGAGTTTTACAAATCATAATTAAGTCTAAATACAATGGTCCTAATCCGACCCTGAGGGTACACCACAAATATATTTTTAAGTTCAGATTCCCTGCTGCTCATACACATATGTTTTCTATTAAGTAGTTTGAAAACCAGGTGTAAACAACTCCACAAACCATAATGTTTCTCGTTTTATTGTTCCAGTTCCAGTAATATCTTATGATTATGGTGTCAATGCCTTTGGCTACATCCATAAATATTCCAATTGTAGATTCATTATTTCTACTGCTTTGGTAATTTATCAACCATTGAATACTTCCATGTATGTGAGTGTTTGCCTCGTAAACCAAACTGTTTTTCATTTAGATTTTATGGCTTTCTGTAAATCCTACACCATTAGACTATCGTTCAAGTGTTTTGAAAAAAAAAAACACACGGAAAACTGCCACGGCGGTACTTGGAAAACATTTCGCAGCACCTTTTTTATAATTGTAGTAACTTTCGCAACTTTAAGTTTTTCTGGGCCTACGCCTGGTGATATTGACCTAAGTTGAATATTGTGGTAAGTGGGCGTACTATTTCGTTGGCGACTCTTTTTATGAGTACGATTACCAATGTCATCATCCCTTCACGTTTTGGTTTGATTAAACTTGTCAATTATCTTAATTACTTCCCTATCGCCTATTGTTTCATATATATATATCACGGACGGATACGTATATTAAGGTATCATAATAGGTTTTACCAGTATTATGTATTTTGAGGCAGGTTTGGACATATTTACAAATGTTATTGAACTCATTTGATATTTCCCGAGGGTTAGTAATAACATTACCAGAATCACTTTTTAAAAATGGTACACCCTTTTCCCCCCTGTATGAATGTTTTTGTCCACGATCAATGATTTGGTTAATATTACTCCATGTTTGCCGCATGTTATTCTTGGCAGCTTCAAATTTGTGTAAATAATATTTACGCTTGAATTCCTTAGTAAATTATTAATTTTGTTTCGTAAGTTTAAGTTTTTGAAGTCGTCCTTGTTTGGGGGATTGAAGATACATTTTATATAGTTTGTTTCGTTTTATGAATGCTTCGTAATACCCCCTTAGTAATCCCGTGCTCTTGATCCTTTTCTATTATTAGTACAACATTTTGTGATGGACTGCATTCCTCATAAAACTCAGTAACCTTATCTAACAAGTGTATAATCGTCTCAGCATTATTGTTATCAAGAACTTCGTTCCACTTGACATGTGATCAGTCTCTTTTAGTTTTTGCGATATTTCCGACATATTAAGAATTCTTTATATATGTATTTTTTTCTCATTTTTATCTATGTTTATTTAATTTGTATACAGTTGGCTTAGATCGGTGGCAGATTATCGGTGATATCACAAATTAACATAGCTGATTCAACAAGATTCTCATTATTAAGTTAAAGATTGTCTATAATTGTCGCAGTGGTCTCTGTTATTTTGGTTGGTTATAATGGTTGGGTATCAAAGAATGGTAATATATAAAGTCAAGATATTCATAGTTGCTCTATCACTATCATCTTTAAGAAGATCAATGTTGAAGTCTCCCATCATAATACGCATTTTTTTCTGCAGCTAAATCTTGATATATTGGATCAATATCTGCGTAAAATCATCAATAGCCGGATAGTTCTGTAACTACGCCAACTATAAGATCTTTTGGTTATTATTATTCAATTTCAATAAAACACGATTCGTACTTAGGAGGCCCAACATAGAATCTTTCTTAATTTATATTTAACATTTTTTGATATATATATAACAAACACCACCTTTTAAACGCCATTCTGTTCCTATACTCTAACTTATATCCTGGAAGATTGTAATACTCATGGGTTTTATCTTTCAATGTGTTTCGTTAGTCCATATGATTGTGAAATTATGATTTAAACTGTTAAGTACAGGCTTTAAAGGGACATAACCACGCTAATTTTTAGTTTTAACATATGTGATAACTTTATGTTTGAAACGATTCTAAACAGTGATGATATTACAATCAATTCATGAGCTAATTATAAGACAAAAATGAATCGGAACTGATGGCGCAATCCTGTTACAATATCTCACGGCCATAGTGACGCTTTTTTGCCAGTGAACGGCATTGCTACTTCAGTCCTATAGTTTGTCCCCAGTCCAAACAAATAATTTACTTTTGAGTAATCTAACATGTCTAATAGGTTTGGATGCCTTGAATCGACGCATATCTGCGTGATTATGTCCAATAAGAAAAAACTACACAGGTTAACCTCAATACAAAAGAATTGAGTAGGCCTCCTTACTTCGAATGTAGATTTACCACGTATCCCATGAAGAGTAGATGCCAATAAGTGTGAATTTTAAGTGATTGTGTGGCATGTGGCATTGAGGGACTCTAATATGAAGGGCTCTACTCGAGCATTAACATTCTGAATGGCGTTTCGGTTGACATTTGGCCCCGCTTTTTAAAAACTTACAATACAGTGACATTTTGTGAGACCACTACTAGAATCCGCTAAAATTGCTAACATTCCATCACCACCGGCTTATTTTTGTCGCTCCCATCAACCCCATATAGAACAAAAGAAAAACCCCCCGCGTATCGTGGATATTTGAAACATGCATTGCAGACATCAGATCCTGGTGTAAATCCAACAAGCTGATATTAAATGACAAAAGACGGCGATTTTGTACTTTCGCTCTCATTTTAGCAATCTGGCTAGCAACTCTCACCCAACTATGATATTGGCATTCTGTTAACCTCCGTCCGCTGAAGCCTGACCTTGGTGTCATCTAGACGCCTCACTAAGAATGATCATCATGTTAACAGCTTATGCAAAGCTGCTTGGCTCTCACTAAGGAAAAT
The DNA here is from genome assembly GCA_023653785.1 of Ophioderma brevispina. NCBI lineage: Eukaryota > Metazoa > Echinodermata > Ophiuroidea > Amphilepidida > Ophiodermatidae > Ophioderma > Ophioderma brevispina. The sequence goes on along the minus strand of JAMKCH010013507.1, from coordinate 292,142 downwards.
TGGGCAGTTCGACAGTACCTTGATGAAAATCTACCCATAGATTGGTCCACCCCTTTGTTACATCTAGGCTGGATTCCTGCAATTCCTTGCCTTATTATGCATTCCAGACCGAGAAATTGCCCAGGTTTCAGCGGTTCAAATGCAGTTGCCCGTCTTGTCCTTAAAATCCGTCGACGAGCCATATCACACCAGCTCTCTACACTACATTGGCTTCCAATTTAACGAGGGCGTTTTTAGATTCTACTTGCTCACCTAACGCCTCCACAGCATGTCCCTGCCTATATCTCTGAGCTTCATCCACTGTATTCGCCACCGACTAACTGAGATCATCTCGTGCTCCCAGCTGAGATAAATCACCACTCATCAACAGGTTCTATGGTGATATATCTTTTGCTTATGCAGCGTCACATTTGTGGAATAAACTCTCCTGACGTATTCGCGTAGCTCAGTCAGCCAACTTTTTCAAGTCAAATCTGAGCTTCTGAAGACATTCCTTTTCACACAACATTTTGCTCTTGATACGTCTCCTGTTCTGATGCAGTACATCACTACTTTATAATTCTGTGATTTTTTTCTTTCTTTTTCTTATTTTCTACCGTCATCCAATCCGGTTGCCTAGGATAGTTGTTTTCACAGTGTAGGTAGGGTTAGGGGCATCTGAATCCAGGAAGATCCAGGCTTAACCGAATGTCGCTGTGGTGTACATACACACGATCCTCACAGCTACGATTCCGGTGTATCCCCATATGGTTCTTAGTAATGGGAGGCACGGGGGTTGACTTTCTCTTCTATCTATTGGTCACAATAATACATTTGAATTTCTAATTTTGAAGTTATTATGAAGGTTTTAACATAGAATTTTATCTATTTTTGTATTTATCGTATTGATATTTTGTATATTGCTCTTTCTATGTTGCAGCGCCAGGGCCTCTGATTGGGCGCTATATCAGATGTTTTATGAAGTAATTATTATTATTTATTATTATCTCTTTAGTTGTTAAAGGTCCTTAATATGCTGCTTATATTAGCATCATAATTAACATCCCCGTGAGTAAGTGAACTTGACGAACTGCTCTGATATATAAACGTTGGGGGAATTTATAATTTAGGTTTTCATCTAATTCTTTTGAAGTACTTTCAATCTTAGGTGGATTAAAGGCCACGTCGTCATATTTTCTTAAAGTCATATTATTACTAATTATAGTTTCGCCTGATCACGTTCTCATCATTACCCATGTTGGGGCTTAATTTCTGTGATACATTGGCTACACATCCATTCACTGAGGTACATTTTTCCGTGTTTTTGAAACTTTTAATACACTTTTTCTGAACCTATCTTTTGCATATTTGTACATAAGCATTCCTATGGCATTGTTTATTGTTTTAGTGCATTGAGCACAAATACTCTTGTTTAACACAACATATAACAGAAAATAAAACAACAACAATATTACCATAAAAAAATCAATGGTGACTCAGACTTTCTCTCTTACATCACTGGGGCGATCAAACATAGCAAATGTAACAACATTGTATCCTGGGATGACTTTCTTATGTTCTCACATACTTGTTCCATAACAGTAATCCAAATCACCATGGTTCTCATATCCTTTTTATGTATAAGAAGAAAAACAACTTTACAAGACTACATCAATAAACCCAATGATATAAATTTTGAAAATTCAAAAAACACAGAACTCGGTTCAACTGTTACTATTACATTGGGCAAACAAAACTATTATAGAGATTTGCCAATCGATCGCCACCCCCCCAAAGGAGAAAAAAAACCCCCCCCCGCCCCCCCCTCCGACCCCCCGGCGGCAAACGGTAATATGAACATACTTGAAGATCCTCAACTCTCTTATGCCGATCAAAACGATACCTGTTCTGAAAAATTTGTTTCTGACAATTTAACATATCTTGTCCTACAGCAAAGCTAACTGAATTTATAATTACTTTGCTAATAGGCCTTCATTTGGCAGCATCCATTAACCATTCATGCCAAGATTTTTCTTCTTATTTTACAAAAAGTAATAGAGGCACTTGTTTTTTAGACCACAGATGATGATGAATCATCAAAATTATAAACAAGCTTGGAAGTAAAAAAGTGCTGGACATATGGCATTAAATCTGATATTATAGGTGGTAGCCAATTAATATTATATCCTCTTCAGTTAATTTTCAATATATCACTCTCTAACTCTCCAGGTATTGTCCGATGATTTAAAATCGCTAAGTGGTTCCAATATATAGAAGATGCCCCGAAGTTTTCGGAAACTATAGGCCCGTTTCTGTATTACCTTGTTTATCTAAATACTTACACGTATTATTTAATATAGGACATTGAATTTCTACTAAAAATGGATTCTTTCCAAGAAACAGTATGGTTTTCGTACGAATCATTCAACATATAGGCCGTTCTTGATTTCATTAATAATGGCATGTGATGCTATTGACAGAGATATGTACACCGTTGGAATTTTTATGGATCTGTGCAAGGCTTTCGACACGATTGATCATAATATTTTGTTGCATAAATTATATCACTACGGTCTCTGTGGAGTGTCCCATGATTGGGTTCAAGAATTATCTTGCAAATATAAAACAGTTTGTTTCTTGATAATTCATTTCAAATCCCCAGAAGAGAATGTTATATGTGGTGTTACCTCAGGATCAATTTTGGGGCCATTGCTTTTCATATTATAAGAATGATATTTGGCTATACATCTAATTTTTAAAGCAATTTTATTCCTCGTCTCATGACAATTTATTTGTTCTTTTTAATAATGTAACAATGAAATAAAAGAAGTTTCAATTGGTTTACAATCAAATAAATTGTCTCTGAATGCAAAACAAGTCTAATGTATCTTGGAACTCGTAAACACTAATAATGTTAAAGATGATTAGAATACCTATTTACCATCGATGATTGAAACTGAGTAGAGTTTTCTGAATTCCAATTTTTAGGAATTATCATTGATGAAAATCTGACATGGAAAAAAAGCACATTGAAAACGTTAGCAAATTATGCTCTAGAAACATCGGGTTCTTAGCAAGGTCAAGTCATTTCTACCTACAAAGCAATGGAAACATTATATTGTTCTTTGGTTTTACCTTATCTTAATTATTGGTTTACTGTTATGGGGGTAATTCCAATAAGTATGGGGCATCACAAGGTATTTCGCGGTCTCCAGAAACGTGCCATGAGAGTAATACCATAGTGATTAGTTGAGCTCAACGAAACCTTTATTTAACCGTTTTAACACTCTAAATGTATTTGACATGTACAAAAAAGAAGTAACTATTTTCATGTTTCCATCTAGAATAATAATCTGCCCATCCATCTTTTTTAAAAAAAAATTCTGGTTCACATCACGGGAAAACCATAATATAATCGAGAAACAAGAGACGACTTAAAAATTCCAATGCTAAAATAAATACAATTTCCTACACTCGGGTCTAAAGTTTGGAACGATTTACCAAGCAGTGTCAACATGCAATCATTAAACAATTAAATCCCTTCTAAAATCTGAATGTTAAAATCGTAGTTTTGTAGCTATCAATTAATTTGGTGTAAAACTGATTTAAGGTCTTTTTTTTGCTCATAATGTCTTAGTCTGTATTATCTATCCCATTCTTACAATACAATCATTATAGTACAATATGTACTTATGCTTTTTCATATCTGTTTCGTGGGCTCTTGGACACTCATGTTACTGTGTGTGCGTGTGGCTTGAGGTGTATTGTATGTGTAGGCCTTTTATGCGGGTGTTAACCGGTTAATTTTTGTGGGGGGTTTAATTTAAAATGTTTTTGTGTATTCAGGTTGGTACAATATTTTCGGGGCAACTTGCCTTTCATTGTACCTTCTCCATCTAATTTGTTGTTGTTGTTTATTTTATGCGTTTTGATGTAAATAAATTCTTTGATTCTATGATTCTATATAAATAGTAAACTTCACTCAGGTTTTTATTCCGTAGCTTCCCAGCCCTTTTTTGTAACACGGTTTATCGGGGGGGGGGGGGGGGGGCGTTACCACCCACCCATCGGAATTTATTATGGAGCACCCGATGGTTATGATTTTAGGGGGGGTGCAGTTTGTGTGGCAATTTCTGGAACAGAAAAGCAAGGTATTCACATCCCTGACGAATTTCAGTGTATCGGCATGTTTTGTCGACACAATTCAAAAGCATTCAGACCGTGATTCAAGCATTGAACTTTTAGTGGATGAGCCAACCATCTGAAGTAGCCTTATTGTTACTCCCCCTATACCCTATAGGAGCTGGGTTAATGTTGGGTGTACCTTGGTAACTATACATTGTACATAGCCAAACTATACCTTATTTTACTTGTGATTCCATTCAAACAATATGAGACCATTTCCACTGAAATTTGAGCGTTTTTTAGTAGTTGACCCTATTGAAGCTAAATTTGACCTTTGACCTACAATATCGGTTTCAGCTTCATAACTCCGTAAGGGTAAGTCGAGATAGCAAACTATACCTTTTTTTTTTAATCCTGTGATCCCTACGAACATTGTGGTATGCAATTCAACAACAGTGTACCACTTTTGAATTTTGACCCCTGTATAATCTTTACGACCGCCTACCTCGGCTAAGGCTACCCTTGAGAATGGCCATCATACATTTTCGTGTATGTCCATATTATGAGGTAGCCCTGGTATAAATGCCTCTTTGCCCCCCCCCCCCCGAGGTGTACCGACCCTGCCTGCTCACCAGCTATTTGGCTTGTAGTAAGATATTCATCCGACAAGTGAAAGATAGCCATAGCACATAGACATAGCAAGGTCTGTGAGCTGATGACAACAACATGCTTTGGCATTCTTCGGTCCGTTGTGACCGAAAATGGGAAATTTTGATTTTAACCCAATGCTGTTTTGCATATACCCACTCTGTTATTACTTTGTGTATAATGAATAACCTTTAGACCAAACCTAACCAAAATAAGGGTTCCACTTTCGCCGAGGATTTATTTTGTCATGAGGGGAATGAAGCTCAGACAAAAAGGGTTGTTTAGAATTCAAACTCAACGTAAAATCTGTGAATATTTAGTACTCACATTCTTAATATATTTCAACAGACATTGATTTGGCATTACAACAATGTGGTAATTAAAAGTAACAAACAAACTTTACTTGGTAATTAACAAATTTATATCACTAAGTACGGTCACGTGTGTGACATTGGTGGTTACGTGTGTGACATCTCCATTGACTTATAATACAAAATTGATGACCATTGTTAATGTGCACCAAAAATAAAGTTTTAATAAAATCTTGTGTATTTCCATATTCTCAACTATTTCAAACACTTTTATTACAATGTCATCAGTAGTAACTTGCAAAGAGCTATGCTACTCCTTGTATGCAGATTTCCTGTGTTGAAATAGTGCAAGTCTGCTAAATTTGGCAACTTCACCCCAAATGTGCAAAAGACACATGGAAATCAAGTTTAAACCAGTCTTTATTAAAATTAATTGTTGTTTTCTTGTTTAAACTGATCATATTCATATTTTAACTGATAATAAAAGTTAACACTGCTTCCTTCTTCAATAAGACCAGAAATTTATGTCCTTCAAATACTAAAATGGTGAGTGCCGGTCACGTGTGTGACAGTAATTAGCACATCAATAACTTTTGAAAGAGGAAAGATCTAAACCATTTATTTTGTATAGTGGAAGGTACATATAAACTTGCTTTTGACATGAAATATGAACATTACTGAGACAGTGGTTTTCTAGTAATAAAACTTCTTTGTATTTTTGGTCACGTGTGTGACATACCAAAGTCAATTATTATTCTCTCTTAATTACTTGTCTATTTCCTATAATTTTTTTTTCAACATAATTTTGAAAATTGAAGTCCATGCAATACTTTAGGCAGTATTTCAAACAAAAATGAAAAGCTATTTAATATAAAACTAAAGAAGCAAAATGGTGTAATAATCTACACTTTTTTATCCCAAAATATTAAAGATGTTCATTTAAGGCCAATGAGGGGTGTTTGAGTTGATCATATTGTTTAAAATCTTCATGCAGGAAAACTTGGACGGATGATTATCGTGATGATGTAAAGAAATTTGCAATACCATTAATTTCATTTTATATCAAAAAGGTTTACTTTTTTGAAGAATGGCCCTTTTCAAGTTTGGTAAATGCTGGCATTAATGTCAGCATCCTTGTTCCAGTAATTGCCACAAACTGCCGCCTACCACCGGAACTCTTCCTGTTTTTACTGTTTTTACAGAATGTAAACATCCAAATTGTTTTCAAACTCGTGGAAGTGATTTTTTCATGCCATTATGTTCCTTTAAAGTTACGGCAAACTTAAAAGTTAACCTACAAATTACCTGCATGTCTTTGGCCTCTTATTAATGCCCCTATCTGTTTTGGGTGTGTTACTTTTATGTGTAAAATATATCAATAATCATCCAATGGCCTAGACTATTATGATTTGCGAGCAAATTGAAGAGATTCCATGTTTTGAGAAAATGTAGCAGTGCCGCTATGTCATAAAAACTCGCACAACAATTGTTTTTGCAGAGAACATGCGCCAGCACTCTTAGAGCAATTTCTTGCTTAAGATTTTATTTTTGTATTTGTTACTATTTTTTTGTATTTATCATCTTTAGCTGTCTCGGTGTTTTTTCTGCATGTGTCATTTTTGTAACCTTCTCTTTATGCGATTTATGCTTATTCTATAATAACAATCCAAACGTGACGAATTGTTGTACACAAATAGCACAAATCCATGGTACCCACGTTTGGCAAGCGATAAGTAAATGTATGACAGACACGTTTAATTGCCCGTTAAACTACGAACGGTACCTGTTGTTTGTGCTGGGTGACGTTTGCTGAATATCTGCAAAGTTTCTTTGACAATGTTGGAAATGTAGCAATAACAGCCCATTTTTTGAAGAGCGCCCTCAATTTTCAAAATTTGAGATTTTTGCACAGTTGTGTTGGTAAACTATACATGCGAATAGTAATGCTAAAAGGTGCGTATAAAAGAAGCGATTAGAATCGGGATCCGGTTGTAGTTTAACGGCGAAGCTAAAAAACGTCAAATTTCTGTCCGTACATTGTGAAAATAATGCCACCTCACAAAAATGACGGAACCAACGAATCAACTGATGGATAAGCACAGACACACATACCTGGCGCTATTTCCTGGCTATATCATATTGGATGGACCTTTCCAGCAGCCACTGAATTGTTATCGGTATACGATATTAATTATCCTAAATACAAGATGCTTTCTTTTGCGGTACATAGACATGTCCGAGCTTTACCATTCAAAGGATAATTTACTAGCCAGATACCAATGCAACTGTGCAGAAATTTCAATTTGTAACATATGCGGGATTTCTTTTGTTTCCGTGTGGCGACACTCATAAACTTAAAAATATTGACACAATTCTGTTTTTTTGTAAAGTCATGATGACTTTCTGAAATCTTGTCTGCTATTATGATGATCTTGAAAACGGCCCTTAACTATGAATCAACGTGCAGTATAATGTACCCCGCGCTTATCAACATAGCTCAACATCTCACTGACCATCGAGCTTCCGAAGGCCGATTTTGCGACTGAGAAATGGAAACTTACTTCGTGCTTAGCTTCGCGTAGAGCTAGTTTCATGCAGTCCGCAACTTGATCAAACTATCCTTTGAATTCAAAACAGCCAACTCCCATAAGTTTTCATTCATCCATTCACAGTCGCTAGTCAACCTTTGTCTTCACATTCAGACTCCAAAACAAAATAAAGCAAAATGTAGCTTCAGTAGGTCGTGACGTCCCATTCGTGCTAGGCAATTGTGTATAAGTTATAACACATAAGTCAGTGACGTCCCATTCGTAGAGTAACATTAACTCTCATTGCGTTCTACAGCTGTAAAAATAACTGTAAATTTTACAGTAAAATCCTGGCAGCAATTCTGCAATTCTGCCAACAGATTACCGTAAAATTTACAGTATACTGTAAAAATTAATTTAATCACAACGCTTAAAAACATATATATTTGGTGAGTTATTACAGAGATTGTGAATGTGTGGAGAGTAAAAAAACACTGACGAACACCCTAACTTAGTAGGCCTATCCACATTTTTTTACATTGCATATACTGTAAAATTTACAGTTTGTTGTAAAATGTATTACATATACAGTATATATACAGTGAATTTGAATGAAAACCTGTAAAAGCTATATTTTTACGGGGTTTGTTGGCAGAATTGCTGCCAGGATTTTCCTGTAAAATTTACAGTATTTTTCCCTGTGTATATTAGTGCTTAATCGTATAATTGAAAAATCCATAGTAGTGTATAATGATGTTGTTACTCATTAAATTTCGAATAAAGTCTTCACTTTTAGATTTTGTCATTATAGGCCTGGAAAATGGGAATACAATTTACAGTATTTTCCTGTATTTCCAAATTACAGCCAAATACTGTAATTTTTAAAGCTTTTTTTACAGTATTTTCCTGTAAATTGCACTGTAATTTTTTACAGTGTTGGCAATTGTATATAAGTTTTAACACATACGTCAGTGACGTTTCCCAAATATTAGCAGGTCATTTGTGGAACAATCTAAACAAAAAAACAAAGACTATGGCTTGTTTGGACTGCATTCAATGCATTTTAGGCTATTGATTAGCTATTTTAAAATAGGGAGTACTATCGTACTGCCATAATACTAATCTCTAAAGAAAGCATACGAATATGTCAAACCAATTGTTTAGTTATTCGATAAACTAAGACTTTAGAAGATAACTCATTTTTTCAGGTGAAAACTGAAGAACTTAGTTTATCGATAAAAAACAAAGTATGATTATTGACTGATAAACTGATAACTGTCTGATCATTGATATAGCTCAAAGTGTTTGAATGAGTAGTACTCAAAATTGACCACCTTATTGCATTCATTTATATTCATACACAAAGAAATTATCAAGTTAGTTTAATTATTAATCATTAAGTTGTTTCAACTCAAGGTAAAGTGTTTAGGTTGGATATCATTTTGAGTTGATTTTACTCAAATGATAAAAACAAGAACATGGTTCAACTCATATTTATTTAGGAAATCTTCAGTTGTTAAAGACATTATTCAAGTTGGACAAAGTCAACATATTTGCAATAATATTACAGGAATATATCGCTTCACCTACCCAATATGTATGATTATACCTAAGTTATAAAATGAAGTATTGGAAAAATTTCCATCATAAGGTCCAATTATATTGATTGCTTTCACTCAAAATATATTATAGAAAATACTTACTTTTCTTTAGTTCTGTTAACTTAAATAATTGAAAAATAAACTGCAATGAATAAGTACTCATATGATATAATTGAGTTGCTCATAGTTTTAACTAAGTTGACTGAAGTCAAACTCTTTGCATTAGTATTATTTGGAATAATTTTCCTGCATGGTTTACTAAAAATGTTAGAAAGTTAATCATTATAGTAGTACTCATTTATATTAAGTAGGTCAAATGATCATCACATTGATCAAACATGATTGCTGTAACTCAAAATTGAAAGTAACTTAAAATAACAAGTCTTTGATATTCGATACTTTAATGACTAAAAATGAAAGTGATTGAATTAAGTGTTCAGAGTAATCAATCAGCCCTAGTAAGGTTCAAGGTCATCCGGGGGGGGGGGGGGGGGAACGTATGGCATCTGGTTTCGTAATTAGTGTACAAAATGTAACAAGGGTCTACATGGTCTATAGGGGTCACCAATCAATTTATTTTTGAATGAAAAGTGAGTGATGTTATTAAGTTTGAAATGTGTAAAAACTTAAATGGCATTTCGTGATCCACAGCCTCGTCCCCGATTTGCCTAAATCAGATTTTATATCATTTAAACTGTTGGCATAAGTATAGTAGGTGTGCCAAATCTTATGGTGGTGCATATTGGATGTACTCTAGATGAAATTACAACACAGTGGCCTATGGAACAGGGAGATATGAACATTTGTTCGTAACATCAAAACGCACCGTCAGAATCAACTGAAATTTTGGAAATAACCTTTTCTTAAAGTGCAACAAGAGATTTCACATATCAGGTGTCCCTAATCATATGGAAAGTACTGATTTTTGCCTGATGTAAAGCTTTCCATCAAATATAGCCCCATCTGAAAGGATTAAGCTGAGAAATGTTTCTTTGGTACAAAAATTGTGAATTTTCTAATTTTGTATAGGAGCAAATACGAAATTCAGGCTATGTTTTATATTGAAATTTAAGCAAATCAAAATCACCTTTTTTCTCTCTTTTAAGACATTTTTGTAGCCAAATACAAGGTAAGAAATCTATTGAGTGTCTAATCTATAGGAAATTACAATTATGACACAATATTTGGGTGCTTCAAAATCTCTCGTTGCACCTTTAAGTATAAAAAGTGCAGGTGCGAGGATCACAAAATGCCAACCTTAAATGGCTTTATGTGTCCTTGTTAGATTTACGAGCTGTCTTGTTATAACTTTAAAGGTGCATTCGTGATTCCAGCACATTGTGCTTTATTCAAGTTTCACTAGATATCGTTGAGAAAAGCTTGTTCACAAAATTTGAGTTGATCCTGATCTTGCGGTTTTGTGTTATGAGCAAATGCTTGTAGGCCACTGTGCTGTAATTTCTGTCCGTTTACGGGCAATTTGCACGTAAGATTTGGTACACATGGATTATTAAGGCTAACGGTTCAGATGATATAAAAATCTCAATTTTTTGAGGTAAGTCGGGGGGGGGGGGCGAGGTTTGTCGATCACGAAATGCCCCTTTAAAATATTACAGTTAAATGGTTTAAGTTTCTGGCTTACTTGAACGTATCAAGAAATACAACATGAACACTTATTAAGTTACAGCAACAAGTTGTAAATGAGTAATTTTTAATCATGTTTTACTCAATTTACCAGCACTGTATATTCTTACGTTTGCGTTGTTTTACATTACTCAAATAAATTAAGTTAAATATATTTTGGACAATTGAGCTTGTTATTTATATATGTTGAGTATTTGTAGAAATCGTGTGAAATTTGAAATTGAGTAGTATATCTGATAATCATTTAGAGTCACAAACTTAATAATCATATTGTTGGAATTACAGGTTTAGCTCTTGAAAATCCACTTGATTATATCTAATGACGTTTACTAAGGTTGGCAATCTACGTATTCAAAATTTTTGGGTGTAAAACAACAAGACAAGAAGTTAGTGAATACCAATATAACGGAACTTTTACCAAATTTGGGATATTCTACAGTATTTTAAAATTATATATTATTGTCTTCGTTTGGTTTACTTGGATAATTCGTGCAAGGTGCTTAGTTAACTTATAATATGTGATGTGACAATACGAAGTTAAGTATTGATAACTAATATAAACAATTATTATACTAATGTGACTTATAAATCGCTACACACAAAGTATCCTACGCGTTGGTACATAAATAACTTAAAAAAAAAAAAAAAATGCAGTTTCTTAATTCATAAAATATGAAATACGATACAAGGCGGCGTAATATAAGGAAGTTAGTTTTAACATTTTGTTAATCTTTATAAAGGTATTGTCAACTTAATTTGTACTTGTTGGTACTACATTTGTGTTTACTTGATTAATTTAAATAAATTATCTCATTGTACAGTTCATTTTAATACATGTTACTTGCGCTTTTTGCTATCCGGGGTGGGGGTGAGTGGGAATACAAAGATATTGCCGCTTATCTGTAACGAATAAGGTCCACTACTGTTTGCCGAAAAGGCAATAAATCGGACACCTTTGACCCAAACCCCATATTTCCGAATTCTGGTTGCGTTAATGAAGGAGGAGGGCGTTGCACCAACACGAGATAAGATATCCGTGCGAGGGGGGTTATCAAAGGACTCGGTTTTAAAAGGAGAATGTATCAAGAATAAATTACACAATATCACTATAAAAACAATTATGAAAACATAGGGAGTGGTTTCAAGGGAAGAGGAAAACGGAATTATATAACCATAAAACGAATTAATAGCTTTTGTCTGACCATGCGGTATTTGAAACTCGCGACTGTATATGGGATATGTATTTTGGGTTATGCGATGACGCGACGGCACAGTAGCGTCAAAAATCTGCACATGCTGATTTCATAATGTGGATTCCATGGCATGTATGACCTAACGGCCCGGTCGTTATCGCATAACACGTTATACACTTGCGCGATTTTTTAAAAAGCACATGGTCAGACTAGATGGTTTTAATCATTGTGGGTTATATAATTTCGTTTTTCTATGAAAACCACTCGATATGTGCGTCATAATTATTTTATAGTGGTATATTGTTTTAATATTATTCGTTGTACGGGTTCTCTTTAAAGAAAAGTCGTGGGTTGGGAGGCGGGGTTTGGGGTTGACGTGAAAGCTCAGTTTGGTCGCTTTAGCTGATTGTACCCGGTATATTATCTTTCTATAGAGGTAAAGTAAAAAACAGTTGCAAGGTCTGTTGTAACACAGAGAGTGCGAGTGTGTGTGTGTTTTTTTTGCATTTGGTTGTGAAGTATTTAATGCGGAACACTGAACACTAATTTGCAGCAGTGGGGATATTTCGGTTATTTCCCTGACGTATGGGATGCATGAATAGAGGGCCATGTCTTGCCTGCAATTACGTTACAGGCCCAGGCGAAGGTGTGCCAAGCCCAAACCTGGCACAACAACAAAATGAATATCAAAATAGGTACAGTGATACAGATGCAACCGAAAGCGATTTTGGCTAAAGTATTGCCGCAACGCGTTGTGAGAAAGTCCACCGCGCTGCCAAAATTTTACAAAGCATTGCGTTGTCGCCATTTTATTACATTAAACCATAGCAATTTATTTGATGGTGTGTAACCATATCTAGTTGGATATTGAGTGTATTTTATGTTACGTGTATCAGAGGCGGATCCAGGATTGACAACGTCAAAATTACGGGGGGCTGAAAAGGCTAAACTGTTCCAAAATGGGATATTGCAAAGTTTTGCAGAAGAATTACCGGGAGGCGCGCGCCCCCTAAGCCCCTCTAGATCGGCGCTGTGTATTCACCCACGGTTAAACATACATTATGGTGGAAACATTCCTGTTTTCCATTTAGTAGGGTTATAAATCAGATCACATTCTAGAAGTGTGGGGTAAGAGAGAAGGTTGAAGATGGTTTTTCATAATTGAAGGGTGCTGAATCAGGAAATTGGGTTCAACCTCTGGGAAATGTGGGGGCTTTGTAAAATAAGGGGTAAAATTCTACAGGGGTGAATTTAAAAACAAGTCAAATTGTGTTTAATGTACACCATTGAATTCTGGTTTCATTATAGGATTTAAAAAAGGATAGTTTGTCTAGGTTCCGACCTTTGTTAAACAGGGGTACAGCCCTAGTAAGGTTCAAGAGTCATCCTGGGGGAAACGTATGGCATCTGGTTTCGTAATTAGTGTGCCAAAATGAACAAGCGGGCTATGGTCTATAGGGCAGTCACAAACGTGACCTCAAATTGTTACAGAGCTGTCACCCAAAGATAATTAAATGAATTTTCTGCCCTTCAGTATGACCAGAGAAAATAATTTGACACCACCCTTCAACCAAAATCTGAGCATTGGATTGTTTGCCTCAGAATGATCGTGAAACTTATCAGGGCTGAGACCATTTGAGCACTCCGAACCCTGCAAACAAAGGTCACATTGTCCTCTTAACTTCATGCCAAATTATCAGCCCCATATGTTAAAGCACACGAAACGCATAGCCGGACAGAAGATCTCATTTTAAGGAAAGATGTCATGATTCTGAATATTTGGAAAATTGGTTGGATGGAAGGCTTAAGTAACGTAGATTAAATAGAAATCAAAATAAGTGAAAATTGTCCAATTGTTGCGTGTATTTTGACCCTTTAATTTCCCGCCAATAGCTTACTCGAAAACGATTCCGACAAATACGCAAATCACAGGCAAATGGTGACGTCAAAGTGATGACCATCCATAATTTACGTCTTGTGACCATAATATCGCAGTGGTTGCCCACTTCAATAATAATTAATTAAACACAACGAAAATGAACAAAAAATATGTCATTATGTAACTTTTTTCTAATTTATTATATTTATTTTTTTCAAAATTTAACCTAAAACAACAAAATAACAATTCGAGTCAACACGAGGTTTTGGTCATACACTTTGACGTCACGAGTGGGGCGCTTTTGACAATGAAGCCGTGGCGAAAAAATCCGCCCGTTTTCTTCGTATGTCAAAAAAGCAAAAAAGTAAATGCCTCTAGGTTGTTAATTGACATCAAATTGTATTATTTTTTCGGGAATCGATGATGTATGTCCATATATTTTATGAATGTAAGTCACTGCTGAGCTTGACAAAAATCTTGACAGATTTCCTTAAGTATAGGGCCTTTCTTCTACGGCAATGGCCCTCAAATGACATTCTTAGAGGATCTGTGACTTTTGGTCACTCTGAACCCGGCCTAATGAACGTAGATGTCCTCTGCCTACCTTCATGCCAAATATCAGCCCATATGTCAAAGCAATAACTAAATGCCAGACCGGACAGGCAAGCAGACAGATCTCATTTTAGGGTATAGATAATTAGATATCTAACTTCAGTTTGGAATGTTGACTCTAAACTCATCCTGTGATATGAGGTCATTCCATATAAGTTATATTTATCTTCAATAATCATTTAAATAATCTGATTTGACATCCATTTGTCACGTAGTAAGCACAAGCAGGTCGACTAGATAGAGCATTAGATTTAGATCACGGTACTACCCGCTTCGAATCCATCAAGATAAGTAGTAATTATTTGTAACCCTTAATATAAGATGTAAATATTCCTAATTAAAGTTGGATTTCAAACAATTACCAAAATCTTTTTCTCATGATGAGAAATATTTCTTGAAGATAATTAGCCCGGAACACAGTGTGATTATAATTGGCCCCATAAGGGCACATAAGGCCCCATCTATGGCCCAAGTAGATGGACCATCGTGAACCCAAGCGACAAAAATGTGAGGCCCAGATGGGTTCCCTATGTTTGGTCCCAGAAAGAATGCCTTTATTGGACCCATATGGAACCCGGCCTCAATACTCTAGATAATTTACATGTTTTTTTTAATCTTTACGACATCTCCCTAATGAATTTGGATGTTTCCAAAAACAAATAATGTCCCAAGGGTCCATTTGGTGGCCTATCGGAGATCTAAACAGATCGGTATTATAGAGTCGCTTCGAATAGTTGAAAATATCTAAATGATTCGTCTAATATAGGAATTGAAAATATATATTAGGCAAATAATTCTGAGTTCAGTTACAGAGATATGTGTGAAAGTGATAAAGGTAATGGGCAGTTGGACCCAATAATTCTACCATTCCACTAATGGAATTATTTAGTCAGGGGAAAGGAAGAATTAAACTAAAATATCATTCTCGTTGAAGCCCCTTCTATCCACTTCTCCGTCACATTTAATGATCCGTCCAACCAGACTATGGGGTTCTGTCGCAAACCTGCCATATAGAGGGTAAAACTGGCAAGGATATGTTATCCACTCATTCCACGAATCAACAAATCGGAATGGTAACCTCATCTGGACTTAGTCATCGCATCCAACCTTGTTATGTCAAAATACTTCATTCTCCAAACCAATCAGGAAATTATGGACCCTCCAGTACCCAAATGCTTCAAAAGCTCAACTCTGCTGCATCTTAGTGAGGAAGAAATGGGCAAACTCAATCCATAATATACCGAAGCACATAGCACATTTGGCACTGTAGGTTCAGACCACAGAATTGTTACTGAAATGTCATGCTCAATCTTCGTGCTCCAAAGACCAAGAGGAGTTCGGTCCGATTTCTGAACTTCAAAGTACTTTCTCACAGCAAACAACTTCAAGATATGTATGCAATCAAAGTGTCCAACTACTTTGACCCACTTTACCAAGAGACTGAAGAAATTACAACCCAGGAGAAATACGATCTTCTCCAGTCTTCACGTCTTAAATAGAGAATCTTTAAGAGCATTTCTCAAACTGACAAAAAGTGCAAAATGATAGGAAAAGCTGCTATAGAGAATGGCGACAAGGTACAGCCATCCAAAGAGACCATAAAAGAAGTCTACACTTCTGAAGAAAAGGAGAACACAGTGTGGCCTGGAAGATTGTCGACGACATTAGTGCTAGATGTGCTAGAAAGTATACCAAACTTACAAATGTCGAAGGAATCCCTCCCATTAAACAACAGAGTTTACACAGAAGGAAGTTGACTACGTACTTGCACAATCCAAATCTTGGGATTATATAAAATCCCTCTCGAGTTCCAACTATCACACTTTCCAGCATTGCTCATCAGGCCTCTAGTTGATCCACTCCTGCGCTGGAACAAAAATGGATTCAGACAACAGAGATCTACTATTTCGCAAATACTGGCACTCGGACGAAGTATCAAGGGCATGAAAGAGAAGAATCTCCCTCTTGCTTTAGTGGTTATCGATTACTCAAACCCTTCGATTCCATCCATAGATAACAGATGTTTGCCAGCTTGCAGGCATATGCCATCCCTGGAACCATATTTGAGTCTATGATGGCAATATATGGAGATTCTTCTGCTCTAGTAATTGCATCTGATGGCGAAATCGATTCTTTCCAGATACAAGCAGGAGTACTTCAGGGAGATATCTTGGCACCTTTCCTTTTTATTATTCCGCTGGATGTCATATGCTCTGCAGGACGTTCATCTAACACGGGAGTTGTTCTGAAAGACAGGAAAAGTAGACGTTACCTAGAGATCCGCCTTCGCGACCTGGCCGATATAGCGCTTTTTTCAACAAATATCGCCAGCACAGAATCCTCATATTGATGATGCCTCCAACTGTATCGGTTTGCACCTCAATGAGGGTAAAACCAAGACCTGGATGAAACCTAGATGTGTATGGAAGCACAAGTGTATCACGTTCTTCTTATCCTTAGTAGGAAGCCTTTATCTCCAAAGAACACTCCGTTAACTGGAGATAACGCCTCGTTAACTGGAGATTACAAAGCTGAACCCCAATAACGCGTCATTATATGGTTACAAAGCTGAACCCAAATTAACGCACCTTATCTAGCGTTAACAAAGCTTATCTCGAGTAAGAAAGCTGACCTAAATACGGTCCTTATCTTGGGTAAACAAAGGCTGAACCCCACATAACGGTCCTTATATGGGGTTAACAAAGCTTATCCAGATCAGAAACCTTATCTAGGGAATAGGCCCCTTATCTCCAAATAACGTAACTTAACTCAAGAGAACAAAGCTGAACCCCAAATAACGATCCTTATCTGGGGTACCAAAGCTGAACCCAAAATTACGGGTAGTTATTTGGGGTTCAGCTTTGTAATCGCCAGATAGGGCCCGTTATTTGGGGTTCAGCTTTGCTAAAACTCCAAATGAGAGTGTTAAACTCAAGATAAGGACGTATTTTGGGTTCAGCTTCTGTTACCTAGATATAAGCCGGTGTTAACTCTATATAGGGACGTTATTTGGGGTCAGCTTTGTTACCCTAGATAAGGGCCGTTATTTGGAGTAAGCTTTGTTATTCTAGATAGGCGCGTTATTTGGGGTTAAGCTTGCTAACCCCTAGATAAGGAGTGGTAACTCCAGATAAGGTGCGGTATTTGGCGTTCAGCTTTCTTATCTGAAGATACCAGGTGCCTTCAACTCCAAATAACGGCCCTTCCCTTATCTAGGGTTAACCAAGCTGAACCCCAAATAACCGTCCTTATATAGATGTTAACAAGGCTTATCTAGAGATAACAAAGCTGAACCCAAAAATAACGGTCCTATCTTGAGTTAACACCCTTATCTGGAGTTAGCAAGCTGAACCCCAAATAACCGGGCCTATCTGGAGATTACAAGCTGAACCCCAATAACGACAGTAAATTTGGGGTTCAGGTTTGGTAACCCCAGATAAGGATCGTTATTTGGGGTTCAGCTTCGGTTCTCGAGATAAGCTTTGTAACTAAGCTAAGGCCGCATGCGGTATTGGGTTCAGCTTTGTAACCCTAGATTAAGGCGC
Source organism: Ophioderma brevispina (assembly GCA_023653785.1). Taxonomy (NCBI): domain Eukaryota; kingdom Metazoa; phylum Echinodermata; class Ophiuroidea; order Amphilepidida; family Ophiodermatidae; genus Ophioderma; species Ophioderma brevispina. The sequence goes on along the minus strand of JAMKCH010013507.1, from coordinate 274,077 downwards.
GTTATTGGGGTTCAGCTTTATTATCTCCAGTTACGAAGCGTTATTCCAGTACGGAGTGTTATTTGAGATAATGTATGGAATCACAAGTTGTATCACTTATCCTATCCCTAGATACGGAAGCCTTTATCTCCAAATAACATGTTGAGTTAAATTACGTTGGCTGCAATTCCGATAATTAAATGGATTTTGTGTACCAACTACTTACTGTGTTTAAGATTGGTAGATAGAAAGAGTGCAAATTCACTTTGCCACTTTTGTAAGAACAAGGAGGAGTCCCTAAATCATATATTTTGGGAGTGTAATTATATTAAAACCTTTTGGGCTAGTTTTCCAGCTTGGATTATTAAAAACAAAAAAAGGACTGGGATATTATCCTGCAATGGAAATCAGAATTTTGGGCGATGATATTGAAGGGGATTGCGTTTTCACTTATATGTCTCCTATTTGTGAAATTCATATTTATCGTTGCCGTGTTAATAATATAATTCCTTTTTTGACTCAGCTAAGCCGGAAATTAAAGTTGCCCGATTTGGATAAGAAATGGTCAATTTGCAAAATTATTGGTAGATTTCATAGCATTTAAATAGGAATGTTTGACTGTCTAAAATACTTAAGTTCTGGTGTAGGGGGGCACAGAAGGTCAACCCCCCTGTTGCCCGAGACTGTTACAACTGAAATTGACCCTTTTTATTGATTTTTGCTGTGTTTAGCATAACTCTGAAACTGTCTGTTAGGATGTTTAGATACTACAAACTATTACTTTCTGAATCCCTTATGGTTAGACAAATAAAGTGGCGGGGTATACTTTTTTAACACGATTGGATAATTTAAAAATATTTTTAATTTTGTCATTTCTGTCAATAAATTCCTTTAAGGCACCATTTGCAGCACTTACTCTCTTTAAATGGAATATTGATGGTGTGAGGGAAAAGTTCCAAAAAGATTTGAGTATCAGTCTTAAGATCGAAATTCAAAACCAAATTCCATTGCATTTTCAATCACATTTTAGACTTTTCCCTCAACTCAACCTTTAAGTATGATTTTTCAATCTTCGGTTTTAAGAGAGTAAGAATCACATTTCAGGGTTCCCTGTCAGACTGCCTGCATATTTAATCACTCCAAACTTTTGTACTCGAGATCGGATGTGTTCCAAGCTGCTAGATCCAAGGCTATAGAGTGAGCTCCTCTACTATAATATGTTTTGTACACTAAAGTTTTTGAATTGAGTCACCAGCCTCGTTGTATACGAGTGGCCCTCACTACACTCTAATTGCTTTCTATCACATGCTCGGGTACAGATTAAACATGAGGCCTACTCTAATTGTTCTTGAAACTCGTTAATTGAGCGAGCAACCTTCACTCAACCACATTGTGAGTAATGACTATAGGTCTTCTCTCATTGTTCTATAAACCGCGACCTCCTCAAATGTTATCTAATGCCGACTTAAAGTACTCTTCACCAGTAATCAGTTCTCGGTGACAGGCCCAATTCATAAAAACCTTACTAAGCCTAGTTGGCAACTACAATGGGAACTTAGATGGCCAACTAAGCCTTAGTGGATACATCTTGAAATTCATTTTTTAAACCCTTATAGTGTAGTTGCATTTTAAGAATATTGCCAAAGTTTAGAGTGATCAGGCAACTCTAACTCCTAGTTGGCAAACTAAATCAGTTTGATGATCATGTTGTTTACAGATGTGATATAATTGATTTTAACATTAAAATGAAGGATATGACATGACCTCATAGTTTGTTCATGTGTACACACTGTTAGAAAATTTTCGTAAATTACGGAAATTTCTGGCCAGAATTCCAGACTTTTCAGGGTGGTTAAATGTTACAGAATATAGTCAACTTAACTTTGACAGTAATTTTAAAGAAAATTTGTATCATATTATGAGAAAAAATGTGTGTTTTTTAACAGAATTCCGTAATTTGAAAATTACGGAACGAAACCAAAAAAATCGGAAATTTTGCTGGCTGCCGGAAATTTTGAATATTTCCGTAAATTAACATTTGTGATGTTTTTTTTGATTGTGCTCCCGCCCACATTGGTGTGAAATTTATTATTTTGAGGTTTTACTAATTACGGGCAGGTGAGTAGTAAGTATTTCTTTCTTCTTTGTACACACATCAAAGTTACGACTTAACAATTTCTCACACAAAATAAAGTACCAATATAACAGATTTTAAGAGAATTTTCTTGATTTTCACAACTGTCCCGTGCGACATGTGGTGGGTTTCCCAGATCACATTCCATTTATGTTTCCACTTTTACCTAGTTATTCCGTAAAATTACGGAAAATCTGTTCTTATGTACGGAAAATTCTAACAGGCAAGGCTATGATATACGGAAGCTATTAACTTACAATTATATTAGCATTCATTATCCATGCTCTGAGATGAACAGACTCCAACACAAAAGGTAGTCATTTAATGTATTGAATTTACATTCCCCACACTGCAACCAAGGCCATTCCGCCCGAAAGCACCCAATTATTAGAAAAAAGATTGAGCAAGTTGGCAACTAGATTTTCTAGTAGTAACTAGTTAGCAAGGTTCTTAGGTAGGTTTTATGAATTTCAATTTAGTTGTTAACTCCGTCGTGCATATCGGATTTTAGACTCTTAACCAGGCCTTAGTGGCAGCTAAACTAGCAAGGTTTTATGAAATTTGGCCCAGGACTCGTACGTGCTCATGACCCTCTAAAAGGTACTCATACCCTGTACTCCCAGTCCTGTACTCTTACTATACATTGGTTTGCGCGCGAGAATATCGTACTCATGGCTCCGTACAGCTTACTTCTTAATTCGTATCAAGAGCTTGTTCATCATACTCGTATTCATGACCAACCATTCGGCGCTATGAATGTAATTTTCTTTTACATCTGAATTTAAAAATGTCATAAATTATGTAATCAGACTTACTTTCAACAAAGGGCCATCATGCACGGTGGTAAACAGACCGGTGTGAAAGCAAACAAGTTCCTGGCGGGAGCAATAGCCGGGCGACATAGACGATAAAGGAATATTTAAAGCGTGAACTAATGTGCGTTGAAGAGTCAACGTAATTGAGTGCCTTATTCCTTACCGTTGAACAGGACTGTGAGTACGCCGGACTATAATAATTCTACACCTGCCTTGATGAAATTATACTTCCATTTTATTTTGAAGCATGTAATTATATTTGGTCACCATCTCGGGATCGCTATTTTTCTCCTCAAAACTAGTACTAAAATGTTGGTGGTCATATAATTCCATAAGTCGATTATTTCAATGGTGTATTTCCGGTGCAGTTTGAGAAATAAATGGGTTTCCTGCAATGATGTTAATTTTCTTTTTTGTAAAATCAGGCCGAGGCAACACCTGAACGGATTGGTGTGTACTTCCTATCCCTATCCCAGGTCCTCACTTGTAAATCAGATCAACTTTCCAACTCGTTATCTTCTGTATCAGACTTGTTTCATTAGTTAACTAATGAAATGTTTTTAATGTCAAATTCACAGTTTCGCAAGCCCATCTAATGATTACAAAATAGTTTCTCTGTTTCAAAACGTCTACCACCCGATCCAGTTTCCGGTTTGTCAGGTCTACTTTTCCTGAATGTGAAGAGGTTCCCTGCTGAAATATTTTAGCATAGCATCAACTCGACAGATGTTGCTTTGTTTCTGTCTCCAAAGGGGCAGATTACAAATGCTGCAACTGACCTGATTTATCAAATTGGTAAGTAAACCTCGTACAGATAACCTCATCATGACATTTGCATCACTTTTATAATAAAAGATAAAAATAGATAAAAAGGAATCTGTAGTCAATGTAGTATGATCATGGAAGAAAGAGATAAGAAGGAAGTACAATGACCCACTTTGCTTTAACCAATCCATCTGCCGCCCTGTAATTGCAATTGTTATTCATATCTTCAGAAGTGGCCATTCCGAGGATAATCCTAATCCGATTTTCTCGCTCGAGAAAATTCGCAGTTCGTGGTTGTTTCTTCATTGCTTAAAGATTCCGGGTCATCGGGAATCAGCGAATCAGCATGCGATGAATGCTGCGAAGAAAATACTCAAACATATGGCGGCTTACATGGAAACCGGTCAACACGCCCGGGGGGTTCTTGGATTTTGGTCGGGAACCCATGCTCGTTCCAAAAAAAAGAGGGACTAGCTGCAAATGCGGGACTACCGCTAGGGGTATCAAATTTACAATAATCAAGTTCTAGTCCCGCTAGGGGTACAAATTCTGTTGTGATTGTGACTGGTTCAATTATACAAATAGGAAAAATATATCAGCAAAATAACCCAAAGTGTGTATTTTTTCTTGCAGTAGCACAAGTGTAATTTTTCCTTGTATATTGGCTATTTTAAATGTGCATCTTTTTTTTCATGTATTGAGAACAGGTCCCGCAAGGGGTACATGTATAATCTCACTGCAAATTATCTTCGATCTTCAATCAATCTTTATTTGTTCATCATAGAATACAGCAAACAACAATATGATAAATAATTATGTAAATAATGCAGTACAGTGAAAAATGAATTGTTACAATATATAATACATTATAAGTGGACTTTTAAAAGAGATAATTCTAGTGGAAAATATATTTAAAATGGCACAGTAAGGACGTCATATTACTGCTGTACCGTTAGGTGTATATTTTCACTGAAAACTATAGTAAAATTTCACCAAACGGTACAGCAGTAATATGACATCCTTACTGTCCTTTTTAAATATATTTTCCACTAGCATTATCCCAGTTATACTCTTTTGAAATTATACTTATAATGTATTATAAACATCTTTACTTGTATGCAAATCTTTTTGAATAATATTTAATTAATTAACAATTAATTAACAATTAATTTTTCACTGTAATGCATTATTTACATAATTATTTATCATATTGTTTTTGCTGTAGGCCTATTCTATGATGAAATAATAAAAATTGATTGAAGATTGAAGGTAATTTGCAGTGAGATTATACCCCTTGCGGGACCTGTTCTCAATACATGAAAAAAGATACACATTTAAAATAGCCAATATACAAGAAGAAATGACACTTGTACTACTGCAAGAAAAAATACACACTTAGGGTTATTTTGCTGATATGTTTAGGTTAATTTTTCCTATTTGTATCATTGAACCAGTCACAATCACAACTGAATTTGTACCCCCAGCGGGACTAGAACTTGATTAATTTGAATTTGATACGCCTAGCGGTAGTCCCGCATTTGCATCTAGTCTTTCTTTCGGAACGAGCATGGGTTCCCGAGCAAAATCCAAGAACCCCCCGGGCGTGTTGATCGGTGTCCATGGATGCGGCCATATGTTTGAGTATTTACATTGAAGTATTCATCGTGTGCTGATTCGCTGATTCCCGATGACCCGGAATTTTTACGCAATGAAGAAACAACCACGAACTGAGAATTTTCTCGAGCCAGAAAATCTGAATAGGATTATCCTCGGAGGGCCACTTTGAGATGAATATGAATAACAATTGCAATTATGTGGCGGCATATAGATCGTTCAAACGTCAAGTTGGTTTTTGTTGTCCTCTTCTTTCTCTTTCTCAGGTATGAGTACAATCCTACAAAATCCACAGTCGCTAATATTCAGGGAGGGAAATTGAGATGACATTTTATTCATTTGGAAGAAAATGTGCAACTTATAGACTTGACATACCCCACGGTATTGAAAGGTGAAAGATTTATTGTTTATCTATTCAGAAATCAGCTAGTTCGCCGATTTGCGTAACCAAAGTCCTTATCCGAGCATCTTTGCGATGGCCTATCATCGTGGTTTTCTAAAAAAAACGTACGTTTATCGATTTGACAAAACTTTAAAAAATGTATTTGATTCGCAGAACTGCAAAAAAATGGCAACGTGCGGATCCAAAAAAATGGAGAGGTAGTGTCTGAATCTGAAACAGAAGGTGACATTTTGAGTGGGTCTGTTTTCCTGTTTGTGTCTGTTATCATGGAAGATGGCACTCTTCATGTAGGAAGGAAAGATGGAGGTAATATCGCTTCTTGGAAGGATGGTAACCCAATCGATGTTAACTATATCTTGGTCCAGAAGTACAACGACCCAGATGGGGAAGATGCAGTCTTTAAATTCTGTGATGGAGGTAAAAGTTAGCGATCATATATTTTCTATGTTTATAAATACCAGAAGTGTATTTTGTTAAAACCTATACCGAATTCCTTTGTATTGGGTTTAGTTTGTTTAGAATCCAACTAGAACCAAACTGTTATATTTTGTAGTGTGATTGTTTATTCGTGTCACGTCATTTCATTAAAACCCTCGTCTTCCCTGAGCCATTTTTGCAACAAAAGTCCCGAAGGTGGGGGTGGTTACTGAACATCCGATTCCTATAAATTTGGTACCACAGGAGAGTTAAGAGTTTCTTATTTCCACTAGTATCAAAATAAGTACCAACATCCCCGTTATGACGTCACTATGGCATCATAAGTTGAGGAAAGTATGAAAATACTGGATATAGGGTGGAAAATTGATATTTTACAATTTAACTGACTCAAATATAGCACTAAAATGCTCTGAAGATATATATAACTAGTCATTTCCCATCAAGTAGAACCAAAAACCGCGGGACAATCCCAAATAAGGGAGAACATTATATTAACCAATCGGACCATGACTGGGGCACCTACTTGTAATAATCACTAAAATCAAAATCGCATTAACTGCTTACCTTGTACAGTGAGGGCTTTATATAAATTGGGTACCGACTGTGACATGTTAATTTGGGACGGAATTCTCGTGAAAATATTGCGATGCTATTTTTTTTGTAGTTGTGTAACTTATTAATCGATCGCTTCTTTCCATAAAGAGAATTGCTAAAATTTTTTCGCCCGTTAATGATATAATTTAGCTTTGGGTCCCTAGGAACCTCCCCTTGTGATTTTAAAAATAAAAATTAGCAAACCTGTTGCCAGAAGTATAATTTCTGCTTATGTATGTAACAAAATTAAGTATATAACAGAAAAAATAATTTACCTTTAGTGGTGCTGAAAAGGAAGCAATTTCACTCATCGACCGACCGCCTAGCCATTGCTGTACAACGTAGGGCAAATACATGTCGTATTTACTTTACTGCCCCAACAGAAACATACAAGAATGACAAATGGTAATGTTTTGGTGGCTAAATATATCTTAATTGGTCCTTCTAGAGCAGACTATAAACATCAAAACCATTTGCAATGTTTATGCTGTGGAAGCGGTCGCGGAAACTCATGTTACATTTTGACCGATTTGACAGCTCGAAACAATATTTGCCCCTATGTCCAGACCGATAAAACCGTAACTCATTTATAGGCACCTTTGGCCTTGTCTTATGAACCCCTTCTGCCTTGTTGTTCAAAGATGGTATGAGTTTCATTTGAAAATTCCATCTGGAAAGTGGTTTCCTTAGTGGGGTCGACCCCCTACAATTTTGAAAATAAACCTGTAAAACAACAGGGATTTGACTGGCAGCTGGGACCACAACGTGCAGACCGTAAAATAACTGGAGCCCGTAAAATACGAAACCATTGGCAAGGGAACGTAAAATCACGCGCTCAAATCTCAGGGGGGGGGTCAACGTTATTTGTGTGTTTGTGACTTGTTTAAAAAACACTATTAAGAATTAAACGTTTTATTACAATCCGCTGACCAAATTCTCACGTTGTAACTCGGGCAGCATAGAACGTTTGTATTTTCGTTACGCACATGGTTGTAAAAAGTTATATTTCATGTAAACAATTTTGCGAAAAAAAGCAATAACACAGGGAACCGTGAAGAAATAAAGATTTAAACCAATTATACACTTTGTTTTATATGGTAATGTACACATTCTAATGTCACCAATTATTAATCATCATCTGACCACTTAATACATGTCACCTTTCCGAATTTCGAACCAGGGTCTTAAGATGACAAGTCCTAAACCTGATCCGCTACACTACAGACTCTACTGATAACAGATGCTAAATGAATATTATGGTGTAACTACTTTTTCAAATTAAATTAAACTAAACTAGATATAATACAATAAGGAGGAAAAGAAGTTTTCTAACTATTTTTTAAAAATTATAGGGAAAATAAGGTTTCGCATCTTTTTAATGGACGTTCCTTCCGCTACGTTATTTTACCATTTTATAGGTAAAACGATTTTCATCATAGTTCCTAGGTCTTAACATTAACGTAAGTAGTTACAAAACGTAATATTTACGCAAATATAATAACGGGTCAGCGTATAAATACTAACTTTTTTCAAAATGTGTAGTATATTTTTCTAGCCACTGTTTATTTACATTTTCTGCTTCCAATAATTTTCTGTTAGTAATTGGTATAACCGTGAATATGGGGTTGTTTACCTTAATTTAAAAAGGTAAGTCCTTGTAAAATTTCGGAAACATTTTTAAACATGAAGGAAACCAACGTGAGTGAAACACCTTAGGGCCCTTAAGTGTTAAGGTAGCCGAATTCATAGTGTGTCAAAAAAAGTGTTTCAGATGGTTCATTTACGTAAACTCCCCATCACATGCTTTGCTTCTTGAAACTTTTTTTTACCTTGTTCATTTTGGTAAGTAACTTACATATAGGCAATCCAATAATGCTCAATTAAGCCAAATCTCTATTGACATTTTAGTCAGGTAAGCATGGTCCAACTTATGGGCCGGACCGTAAATTTGAGTATGACACAATTTTTCTTCTCTGAAAATGATAGCTAAGGGTGTTTAGAATAAGAATCTGCCCCGGGGGTGCCACTGGGCATCCTTGAGCATTTTTGACGACATCCCCGATTGGCGTCACATAAATTATAATTATCTTTCACCAACCCTATATTTCATCAACTATGAGTTGTAGATATACTATAAAGAGGACCCAATGAACAACCCAAATTGCATGGCACTTGAACATTGAGTCATACCCCAAATTCCAAATGGAAGCCAAATCTAACATTAAAATATGCCATATCACAGAACTGTACCCCAAGCCCCCCCAAAAAAAACCTACCGCCCCCTGTCGATAAAAAATAACATGAGTAACTTGATTATGTTGTTAGACACAATAAATGTATTTCTGATACTTTTAAAGTTGTAACAAGTACGGCAATCAATATGGCCTCCAAGAACCGTGAATATTCTTAAAAAACTGCACAATGTCCTCAATAATATTACCTTTAAGTATAACTTATTGTGTCAATGAAACATTAGAAATGTACCTATGATCATATAACCAAGTGATACCAGTAATATCCCGATAAATAAAATGGTCAAATAATAAATTTGAGTGCATATCTGTGAAAAAATGTAGATTCCTAGTGGATTTGTTTGACAACTTTGGTCACCATTTAGTTTTATTTTCGATTTTTTGGCGCATTTAAAACAAAATTGAATGTATTTTGTACATTGGTTCGGATCAAGGTACATTTCTAGTCCTTTAACATTGAATTTCGATTTGAAGGCTGTAAAACTTATAAATTTTGGTGCGCAAGTATTTCTTGAAGATGTTCCGTTTGGCTTCCGTATTGATTGTTTTTGGGGAGTCATGTTACAAGTTTAAGTATTAGAAATACATTTAATTGGTCTACAACATAACCTAAGTACTCCTCGTCTATTTATCCGCAGGTATTTGCTGTTATAGGGCATATTTTAAATTGTTGATTTGCTTTCATTTTGAATTTGAATATGACTTAAATGTTACAAGTGCCATACACTTGTTCATTGGTCCGATAGTAGATCAGTCACCCATCGTTTGATAATAAGGGTTGAATAGATTATTATCATTTAAGGGCGACGCCATCTTGGATTTCTCAATGCTCGAGGGATGCCCAGGTGGCACCCGGCGACTCGTATTCTACACACCCTAATCTATCCATTTTTCAGCAAAAAATGTGTCCCATACCTAACTGTTGGTCCCCATGAAGGTTCTTCCCCTGACTATTAATATAATTTTAACGTACGTGTATAGAGGAGACTCCAAACTCCCCGGCTCCAAAAATCTCTGTTTATTGTGCAAAAGTCCGATTAAAACTTTTTATTTTTGCTTAAACACACCCTTTCCAACCCAAGAACAGTTTTTTCTAGTACATTCACGACCGTGGGGCGTAATTACTGGAACAATGTCATCTTTTTTGTATCAAAGTGTGTAGCTCCTATGTATAGTGAAGTGAATTTTTACCCGATTCACACCAGCAAAGTAAATTCCCAACTTACGTGGAATTTTCGTGACTCATCCGAGTGACACTTCTTTCTACTTCTTCATAGACAGAATTGGGAGGGCTGGGGTACGTGCTATCGCTAATGTAGCTACATAGTTTGTACTTTTATGTGAAGAAAGGAAATATCCGTTTTTACGAATATTTACAACGAACCGTGACCAAGTAAAACTGAGAGTTTATTTTTAAACGTCATTTGTCTAAGCAAATCTCCTAAATCAAAGGGTTTTTCGGAACCGTTTTTCCAACCAATTCCATGCAAACAAATTGGTATAAAATTTGGCAATGATTCCAAAAAACATAAAAATAGAAAAAAAATAAACAAATATTGGTCCTTAGTTGCATAGCGTACAGTATCACTCATGAGAAACGTAAGTACCATTTTTTAAAGTATGTTGGTGCACCACCCCCTACCTCCGACTTTGACGGAGCAAAAACCACTGAGACCTCCCTGAGACGTGGTACCTGGTCCACAATTTTTTTTTTCCGCTAAAATGCCCCAAAGTGAATTTACAATTACAGCAAAGCCTTAGATCCTAATTCGGTTTGCGTTTTTGTGCGACGGGAATCATCCTTTGGGGGGGGGGGTGGTACTTTTTTTTGATAGAACAATGCAAGAATTGAAAAACGAACATCTTGTTTTAACTGGTTATTCCATTAAATCATATAGATTTGATTTCAAATCGTATGATTGAATCCTAAGGCAAATAGGATTTAAATCTATTTTCTTGGTCACAATGACTTCAATCCTAAATGTTTTACTTTTAAATCCTTGAAATTTAGTAGTGTGTTTTTTCAAACCACTAGTATAACGCCAAGAATCTTCAGATTGCGAAAACGTTGATTCTTTTGTCATGTTCTTTAATTATGAAGGGAATTAAGGGAAAAAAATCTGACTAACAATAAATTGGGCAGCTTGTAGACACTTGTTAAAAATGACGGCGAAAAGCAACCCATTTCTTTTAAAACTGACAAGCTGGGACTCTCAACGTGCAAATAACTGTAAAAACGTCATTTTAATGGTAGCGGTCGATTTAATTTTAACAGAAGTGGCCTTTCTCTCGTTTTCCTTTGAGGTTATTTCATTTCTGGTCCATGCAAGACTCCGATTTTCTTTTGTAAACATTTTAGAGTAAACCCTAACAAACTCGTACAATTAACTTAGCAGCTATTCTCAGTGGCGTATCCTGGGGGATATTGGGGGCGCTTGCCCCCCGGGTGGCCAAAGGGGGCGCCAAAAAGAAGGAAAAGAGAAAAAGAAGGAAAAGGAGAAGAAAAGGGAAAAGAAAAGGGGAAAGGGGAGGGAAGGAAAGGAAAGAGGAAGGAAAAGAAAGAGAATTAGAGATAGAATGGGAAGAAAGGGAAAAGAAAAGGGGAAGGGACAATTAAATGGGAAAGAGATAGAAAAGCTTATGGCGAAAAGGATCGAACTGTAAGGGAAGCTAAGAAGCGCCAAAATTAGGGCGAAAAAGGGAAATCCGAAAAAACAATGTGCAACAAAAAAAGAACGTATACAAATAGTAAAGGAAAGGGCGCCAAAAAGCACAATAAGAAAAGCAAAATAATAGAGAAACGAAGGGGTGGTGAAATAAATTAGAAAGAAAAGTGAACTAAGACATATAAAAAAAGAGAAACGAAAAGAAAAACGGATGAGAAAGGAAAGGGGCGCCAAAAACGAACAAAGAAAGATGGAAAGAAAAGAGAAGAAAAATAAGGGGCGTCAAAAACTAAAAAAAAAAGATGTTGAAAATAGTTTAAGGAAACAGACGCAAAGAATAGCAAAGGAAATTTGAGTTGAAAGGGGAATAATAATAATAATGATTCTGAAACAGAAAAAAAAGAAAAAGGTTGAAAAAATAGGAAAGGGGCGCGAAAACAGCAACTGAAACTGCCTAGGCATAGGGGATATAACAACAAAAAAGGGCGTCAAAAACAGAAAAGAGGTGTTGAAAAAAGTTTAAGGGGTGCAAAAGGGAAATCTATAAAAGAGGAATATAGAGATAAAAAGGGCGTCAAAAACGGAAAGGGTACGAAAAAAGTAAAAGAAAGGGCTCCTATAAAGGAAAAATCAAATTGTATTATTATTATTATTATTAGAAAAAAAACTCAAATTGATCCTCAAAGATGAGCTAAGCACCCAAGGAAATGTAGCTGCATTCATCCAATAACAAACTAAATCCACGTCCCGACCACGTTCATTATGATCCAAGCCTTTTTCGGCGTTAAGTTGGTGTCTGTTGATTTAATGAAGCTAGTTGTTGGGAAGTTGGAACTGTTATTTTATCACTTGCAGGGCGTTCCCAGACCATTCAATGTTGGGGTGGGGGTTGCCGACAAAACTGTCCATTTGCCGACACAATTTGCAAAAATTTTCCGGCTCGCTACGCTCGCCGCAAAAATTTTTTTTTGTGTATGTTATGCATATACAACACGATGTGGTATGGCGCGGCGCGCCATTTTCAATTTCCACAGAGGCGCCAAAAGTTCATCCTCAGTTTGCCCCCCGGGGGTATGTCATCCTGGATACGCCCCTGATTCGGAAACAATTTCTGGCTTCCCTTCGTCTGTATTCCTTCTGGAATGCAACCGGCAAGCCAGTTCCATAATCTTTTTAAGGTTTGTTGTAATCTTTGATTCTGAGGATTAACATCTGTTTGCAAAAACTGCAACTTCGACATTCGTTTACGTTACGTGTAGTCGATAATTCCTATTAAAATTCAAAGTCAATTGTTTGAACATATGTTTTTTTTTTTCTGCCTGTTGCGATAACAAATTGTTAAGTATGTCGACGTATATTAATAATGTCTTGTGTTCACATAATTAACAAATTTTGGCTCTTTTTATAATTGTCAATTAATTGAAAACAGGATTAACATATTTTCATATCTTCACCTGTTTCAGTTGTGAAGCTCCTGAGTAAAAACGGCGAGAGTCTATCTGACATAGTAGCAGAGCATATTGCAGATGTAAGTGATTTTGTTTAATACATGGTAGGGATGCACATGGGAAGTGAGCCATCACTAGGTTTGTATCTTTGAAAAATTTCGCATAGCTATCCAAAATGTTTTTAGCGGGCTATATACAGGGGCTAAATAGCGAGATTACCTTTGTATATCCCTTAAATCCTAAATGGCATTTTTGCCACTTTTCAAAAATCACGGAGCAGATCCCCGCCTTGTGTTAACAGGGAAAGTGCTCCTAGATCTAACAGCACAAATACCACTACCTCCATTTTTGCGGTGATCGTCATGTTGCTAGTCATTTTCGTCTAGAGACGTAACATATGTCGCGTTATATACTGAGATGAGATCACCTCTATCTCTCTAACGTCCTTTTAAAGGCACTTTCAGTGATCCGCCGGAAAGAACCAAAATATTTTGAAATTTGCAGGAAAAGAGCACTCCGGAGGTACGTCACTTCCGCTGATGCCGTTAACAACAAAAACCGAATCACCCAGAATACATGCACGGATGGTAAATAGTCATTTGTTTTGAAACTATTGTTAAAATATGTGAACTGAAATAATGCTTCCATTTGTTATGTTTTTAAGTTTTGAGTCAGATTGGTGAATGTAAGACAATAATTTCTGCTGCGTGAATGGGCTGTCACAAGTTAGTTTATATTTTGCGCCGTTTTGCCGGGTTTTTAGTCAACGGCATTATCACGCCGATGTACAAAAAAAAATAAACAGAGTGATGTCATATCACAAAGTTCCCGGCTTACCGGAGCGACCTATAGCTTAAAAATGCAGGATAAGTCAGGAGAATTCTACTAAGTTATTTTTTCCAGCTGAAAAACCGATAGAAGCGGAAGAAAACAGCAGTATCAGGGAACGGGTTGGCGCAGCGTATCTTCTCTCGCCTTTCATTAATGAGGTCTCGGGTTCGATCCCCGGTAGGGGCTCCTTCTCGTTGGCTTTATGTGAATTTGGTTTCTCGTTCCCGCAGGTTTTCTCCGGGTACTCCGGTTTTGGGCGTATCACTTGTAAGGTATGTTAGGACACCTATACCTGTTACAGACATGCTTTTGATGTTTTTTTTTCGATTTCCTGTTTTAGGAAATAAATGATAGTGCCTTTAACTGCATTTAATTGCACTTTTGGAAAAAAATCACAGAGCGGACCTCTGCCTTGTTTCAGGGGTAAATTGCCCATAGATCTAACAAGAAAAATAACGCCACCTCCTCTTTTTTTTGCTGTGATCGTCAGATTTTCCTCTAGGGGTATATGTCAAGTTTTAGCGCACTTTTTACCGAGATTATCCCTGTTAGATATCTCTGAGCTTATTAACATAAAGTAAATGTATATTTCCCGTTTTAACATTTCCACGTAACAATTTGAAACTAATTTGAAACCAATCGGATCATTTTAAATGTTTTAAACCCCCATTATGTCTTTTGAACATTTTTTGGGTTGTCGTGCAGACACAAACGGTTGCAGATATAGGAAACTAAACCTTTTTAATCCTTAGAACCAGATGAACATGTCTATATGTCAGAGCGCGTGTGGTCTAGCGGAAAAGTGCAGGACTCGTGATCAATAGACCGTGAAAATCGTGAGTTCGAGCCCCACTATGGTCAACGTGTTTGTGTCCCTGGGCAAGACACTTAGTCTCAATTGCCTCGTCCACCCAAGCGAAATCTGGGTAGCTGCTATAGGGAATATTACGATCTAACGGCTGATAGGCTTGTGTGCTTGTAAGGCATGTCTTCGAGCAGCCACCTAAATGAAGCGAAATGATCGTGACGATTTCTTTTCAATTAATAATAATTGTGAGGCGCTGTGTGCTTTGTAGAGCGCCATATAAATGCTCCGTTATTATTATTATAT
The DNA here is from genome assembly GCA_023653785.1 of Ophioderma brevispina. Lineage (NCBI taxonomy): Eukaryota > Metazoa > Echinodermata > Ophiuroidea > Amphilepidida > Ophiodermatidae > Ophioderma > Ophioderma brevispina. The sequence continues at coordinate 259,027 of JAMKCH010013507.1, read as the reverse complement.
ACCTTTTAACCTCGTGTGAAACCATTACAAAATTACCAAAATTTTGTCATCAAGGATGACAATCAGTAGGTCAATGTTGCCCATTATTGAAAATGCAGCATTCTGATTGGTCAATTGATTATTATTGTTCATTATTCTGCAATAATGGGCCAAATGAATTTTGCTACTAAATCAAGCTATTTTAGGTAATAGAAATAAAGGTTTTGCAGTATCATCTATGGCTCATAATGTATCCTCGACCGGGAAAAACTTCAAAATAATTTTGGTTTGGCTGCGCCTAACCCACTATTTATTTATTTTTTTTCCGACCTCGGACACATTATTAGCCCATAAATGATACTGCATCATTCTTTATTTCTTAATTGCTAGAATTCACTTGAAAAGCTGATTACCTTACGGTTTCACACTGGAAAATATGAGTCCCATTCGTTCCTGTACAAAATGGGCGATACGAAAAAGTCATTTTCTCCTCAATGGAATATCTTAGACCTTAAAACTAACATTCTGCTTGAAGATCATCATATCTCCTACCCGATCAATCATGAAATTAAGGTAGTTATCACCTAAATTTTCGAGCTACTGGACCACGAAGACTAGCTGCACCGTGGAGACCCTGGAGGTCAGAGCGCTTTTTCTTACAGTCAGGTGTTCCCTGTAAGAATACGGTTAAAATTGGTTTGTCGGATCAAAATAACGTATCAATGTCAACCTTTTTTGATATTCCTACAGATTTTATACTTAATTGATAGCAACTATGATTTGCATCCCAGATCTCGCCATTTCTCTCAGTTTTTAGGTTACACTTAGGCGAGGGTCCGCAAAAAAACCCATCATTTGCAGCAGGGGCGGGCCTTACCTCTTTTTTCTTCTCCTGTTATTTACTGGTGTGAATCCTTATTATATTTGCTTTACAGGATGGCGACTTCCCGGCTGCTGTAGCTGGTAATGCAATTGACGGGAATGCCAACAACGGGATCTTTGATGAAAACGTTTGCCAGGCAACAGATGATGGCAAGTTCATTGAGTTATTTTGTAAAATCCCGCCCATTCCCTCCCGTTCGCTTCTCACTGCTTCCCACTCCCTCCCAATTTTTTTTGTCAATCCCAGTTCAACTCCCATTGCACTTCCCATTCCGTCTTCTCGCGGCGAAATTATTTCCATTGACTCTCATTCGTTATGATCTTATTATCATGAACACTTTTTAGCAATAATGCAATAAGGCTACGTGGTGTACGTATTCTTGCCATATTAACAAAGCATCACACAATTAGCTAGGAATATGTTTCATCATAAATCTCGAAGATAACATACACACCCAAGCGATGTTTGACGAACACACGTTTTCCTAATATTGTGGCTACATTTATTTCTTCAATACAGGTAGTATGAGTATGGTCCATGTTATGATGTCATGTCATTGAGGTCTTCAAAGTATTATTTTTCAGGATTATTTTGTCCTTTTTTCAAAAAAGTAAATTTGAAAATGAACTTGGTAAATTGGTAGAGAAAAAGGAATCGAGACACGGTTTAGTACTTGCTCAAATGATATTTTTATGTGGTTGAATGGAAAACAATGACACTTTTTGTCTTTACAAATTGAAGAGGATCCTGTAATTACGGTCATATAATTATATCATATCTGTACATGGCCATCATTCTTCGGTGATTTCGCTGTAGGGTTGGAATAATTTTGCCATTTTGTGACGAGATGAAGGATTTGCTGTCATTCATGTGAAAATGCATGAAAGTAAGGCCAAAGAATTGAGGGTGCTATATAAAATGTCCGTTTTCTATATGGATTGAAACGCGAATAAAATATCTCCTTCACGGGTAGGTAGTATGGCAGCTAAAAAACGCCCGTCGTCGTCGTATCGTCGTTGCCATAATCATCTGTCATCATCTCAACCACCACCACACCACCCACCACCACCAGCACCACCTCCAGCAGCAGCTCCAGCATCACCATGCAGCACAACACCACCACCACCACACCACCATACCACCACCCCATCATCATTCAAGCAACCATCACTCCCATCATCACCACCATCATCACCACACTACCACCACCACCCACTACCACCCACCACCACGACGCAAGTAGCAAACAGCAAAAGCTGGCCAACTTCTTGATTAGCTTTCATTTTGTATTACTCAATTCAGACCAAAAATGACGTCCTGATTTTAAAAGAAAAATGGGTGTTTCAGTACTCTCTTAAATTTAAAGATGAAAAATCACTCTGAAGTTCGAGGTAATTTTAAATTTCACTCTAATCGAGTGGCTTTTAGCCTAAACGAGCGAGAAAATGCAACCTGACACCTAAACTCGCGGTTAACCGAGCACACTCTGTTACTGAGTGGCTCAAATGCCCACTCCCCTTCTTCGGAGTGAAGCCCAATCTGAACTCTTATCGACCGGATTTTAGCTCTAAAAGAGTGAGAAAATGCTCACTCTTTGTCGGAGTGAACTAATAGCAAATCAGATACGCCGCAAATCGCGTGATTATTTTCGGGTACAACATGGCGGACGAGTTAAGTGAGACCGTCAGCAACGGTTGACACGAGTGAAAGTTATGTGAAGAAACTAATAGAGACTTCTACGTACATCTGTGAGTATATTGTATGTGTCGGTCCGTTCATAGCATTTACCGACAGTGAGGAGAAGCATTAAATGGTATTTACGTATTATCACTGTTACATACGGTAGTCTGCGGCCAGGTAGGCCTTAAAATGTCGAAACGCCACAATCATGCTGTCCCGGGCATGCATGCCATGATTATACACGTCATGAGGGTGGGGGCCCACCCAACCCTCAAATGCTCACATCATGCATGTCCGCAACTGAATCATGCCATGAGGCGCTCCCCCACAATATTCTTCATGTCAGCCCGACTGGGGGCTATTGAAGTATGAACCTACACATACAATAATACTCACCAACAAATCAAAATTCACAAAGAATCACAACTCAAAAAGAGGGACTAGTTCACCTAAAAAGGCAGTTATCAGTTCACTCTTTCATTAGAGTTATGTTGTTCACTCTTATTTTGGGTGGATCTCACTCTAAAAAGATGCGTCACTCAGATGGCACTTTTTTGGAGTGAGATTTCACACTGTTCAGAGTTTTTTTCACTTTTCGTTTAATGAGAGTAAATGGTGGCCCACTTCTTCTGAAACACTTATGTAAATTCGGAACCCTTAAAGGAATAACCCACATAACCGTGTGGCTTGTTTCGTGAAGGTTTCCGTAATTTATAAGGTATTAAGAAATAAGTGGGGCCACCTTACGGAAGCACTGGTCCAGGAAAATTTGGTCTGTTGTCGGCTGCTAGGAGCATTATTTAGTGGTCTTCCCTTGAGACTCAAGAAACACATGGGCCGGTGGAATCAAACGCCGCTGATTAACGTCGTATTATATGAAGTGTTTTGTGTGTTGTTTGTTTACATTTATGAGGGGAACACAGAAGATTTTGCATGGTGGCGCATGAACTTCAGGAAATGTACGAGGATCACAGCAGTGACAATATTCGATGCTTTTACAACAAAAAAAAAACAAGTGCGGGTGAGTAAATTTAATATTACCTAGAATTTGCGGTTCTCTGCTTTCTACGTTTGTGGTTTTGCTGGCTTGTTGGGGACTGTTTGGGGGGGGGGGGGCTGCGTAAGTTGGGGTTGCCAGTGGATTCATGTTTGCGGTGGTCGTGATATTTCTGTTCAGAACCTTATCGGTCGCTGTGATGAGCCATTTGTTGATAACTGAGTTTTGGGCTGGAGTGTTAATGTTGAGTTGAGCAGACATTTCCCTGTAAGTTGTTTAGATTGTTGGAATTGAATGTCAAATATGAATTATAATTCCGTGGCTGCATGTCCAGGCGGCTTTCAAATTTGGTTGGTTGTTTACTGGAATAAGTGGGAGGTATCTATCTTATCTGTCTTCCATTCAGTACACCATGCACTCGTAGTTAGAATTATTGTCGTACCTTGGTGGAAAGGTGTTGGCCACAGGAACACATATCAAACAAAGTGTGAAGGAACAAAAGACTGGTGCAAGTAAAAAGAAGGTCCGCGTGGCTGGCTAAGCGGAGTGTGATGGTTCAGGCGACACGGAAAATCTCCAGTGATGAGCTGAAACCAGCGAGGCTGTGTTCCAGATGCAGAAGACACTTGGAAAATATCTGTCTGGTAGAGGAATTATACAGGGGTAATTGTTGGAGCTGTTGGTGGCCCCTGGTTTTGGTGTTGAAGAAGGAAGGTATGTACAGTTGGCCCAAAAAGTATCTCGGCATGTTTTCGATCACTATTGTGCCAAAGTCCGATAATTTTGATAATTTTCAAAATATACGTTTTGTTGCCTAGGTCTTGCTCTTTCATTTAACCCCTTCATTTAACGCAAAACCTCCAATCCTTCTATCTCAGCCTAGCCATTTATGCACATTTTACAAGCGAAGTGATCAATGAAAGAGCAAGACCTAGGCAACAAATGTATATTTTGAAAACTTTCAAAAAATTATCGGACTTTGACAAAATACTGATCGAAATACATGCCGAGATACTTTTTTGTGCCAAATGTATAAAACAGTTTAAAATAAATAAGCCCCCCCCCGACAAAGGTACATTTTTTTCTGGAAAAGTTAGGCTTCTTAACCTGTTACAAAAATGTAAAATGTTACACATTTCGTCGGCTGTATTACATAGTGACGGATGTTAAACAAAATACGAATTTTTGTTTCTGAGAAAATCGCGAACTCTAGAGGGTCCGTACACATCCCCACATACGATTCAAACAATCAAATCCGATTAAGAAACGAAATTAACATCTGGAAATTTCTTTTAGCTAATATTCATGAATTCTTACTTGATAAAATGGGTGTAATACATTGGAAAGTTAACTATCATATCCGTTACACCCAAAAATACGCAAATCGGCGATTATGTTCATTACATAGTGACGGATGTTGAATTTTCCCTATATTAAAGCGTTTTTTCAGCATCCGTCATTATGGAAAACAATAATCGGCGTTTTCTGGACATCCGTCAAACCAACGTCCGTCATCGCGAATCTGCTCAATTTGGTTTATTACATAATGACAGATGTTGAATGGATTGCCGTGATTCACCGCTTTGAACTATAAATATCATATCAATTTCTACCAAAATCGATATTGATAAAGTAATTAGATATTTTGCTTGTGTCAGTTATAAATTTAGGATGAGAATATTTACTAACAAAAGCATTTAAAAAGCCTGGGTGGGAAATCAAGTATACACTTCTTTGACAAAGGGTTCAACATCCGTCACTATGTAATACACCAAAGTCTCTGTTATGCAACATACGTCAAAATTGCAAGTTTTCTAATTAAGATTATTAATTAATGGAGTGCTTGCAAGGTTCGGCACTTGGCATGTTTGAAGATGTTGGTATTTAGTACAATTTTCCTTACTTTCGTAAAAATGATAAAAAATAATCATCCGCCACTATGCAATACACCCGACGATTTAATATGCAAAAAAAATCACACAACAGTTAACCTTCTCCCTGAAATGACGTCATTTATTACATTTGATGACAAATTAAAAATGACACATTCGTGCATAGGGATTTAACAATCGAGAAAAATCCCGGAGAGAAGTACCAATATGCCTAGTAAAGCACAGGAATACCACAGACAATTTTGGTACAATGGATAGCTATGGTCATCTTCTTTCTGTTGTTGTCAAAATGAATACCAACATGCCTAGAATTACGTCATAATGACGTTACAAAGTTCACATGTCATTAAAACTATCCATTTCCATAGTACACAGTGAAGAAAAGGGAAAAATTCGTTTTTTCACCAAAAAAGTTTTCCATGCGTTATTTTGCTCTACTTAACGGAAATGACTAGTTTAATAATTATACTTGGAGCGTTTTAGTGCTACAATGTTTTTGAGTCAGTACTATTGCGAAATATCAATTTCTAAATGTCTAAATACGATCTTTAACCCAACATACCCTCCTTAATTTCAACCTTCTACCTCTCTAAAAGGCAAGATAGTGGCATTGCTTCCGGTATTTTTTACAGGACGTGACCCCGATATGACGTCACAAAATTTTTAATTCAAGCGCTCATGTTTGCGAGTGCGAGTCCACGAAGAAAAGCCTAAACAATCGAAATGATATTGATTTTCGGTTCAATTTATGTAACGTACCACGTGTATATGATACCAAACTTTGATTTCCAGTAGAAAAATTGGTAAAATATGTGAATTCTGTGAGAGAAAATTGAAGCTAAACACACCCAATTACGTACCAAAATGGGCGAAAATCCAAGTCAAACTACAAAAAGAACATACTTTGGACCGTGAAAGTTTACCGGCATAGGAAAATGCTACAGAGTTAGATCTTGATGTGCATTAGTTTGTCTGAAAAAAATATGAATTATGGCATGCTAAGACCGGCCATTCGCATATTGGTGTTTTCGATCTGAAAAGCGTTTGCATGCGTGACAATGACACGAAAGTATGACACAAGGGGATACGAACCTCGTGCAGAAAGGTTGTTGACGCTCGAAGAAAATCGGGCTTTATTTGTGTCTCTTGGAAACTTTTAGAAGGAAGAAATAGGAGGTTAAGTTGTTAGTCATTTTATTAGAGAAATGTTATCGTTTACAGAAAGAAATGCACTCCAAAAATAAAGAAAAAAGTAATGATGAAAGGTAAGCAAAGCTAAACAAGTTGATCGGACTGTATTTTCAATGTTATCTTATTAACACTTAAGTGCCCAAGCTAAAGAAACTTCCGTTAGTGCCCAAGGGGGGGGTTCCTAGGGACCCAACCCAGATAACCACTTTCCCATGGGAGTTTGATCATGACACTAACACAAGTAAATGGGGTCAACCACATACCCACAATAAAAATTCGAACTTTAACCTATGACCTATGGCCAATTGAAAGTGTCACTCTACGAAAAAAAGTGGTTCGCACATTTCAATCCTCAGCAACTCCAATATAAGGTTTTGAACCAAAATAATTCATTATATCTACTCTAGAATAACCAATTAATTAAATCATTGCAAAATATAGCCAAATTTATACCATCTTGTATTTTTCTCAGAAACTTATATTCACCGTGGTCTTTCCCATAGACTTACACAGTTAAGAGCACGTTCATGACAAAATTAAAATTAATGCTATCAGCATATAAAAGGTTATTTGATTTAAGCATTACTAGATATTAATTAATTGCCTCCTAAGGTATATCTAAGCAAATAAATCCCAAGATTTAATTACTTTAATTTTTTAAAAAAAAAAAAAATGTCTTGATTTTTTCACTTCCATTAGTGCCCAAGGGGGGCGTTCCTTGGGACCCAAACTAATTATTCTAATGAAGCCGTGGACGGATTCCAATTGTTTTTGTATCAGGAGAAGTGTATTCATAAATAAGACAATTAGCAAAAAACTCCTTGAAAAATTTGATTGCGTAACCGAGAAATCGCAAAAAAAAAATCAAATATTGGCTACTCTGTACCCCCCCCCCCCCCCCCCTTGGGCACTTAAGTGTTAAGGGGAGGGGGATAAATGAGATCATGAAAAATAATAACAGAAAACATGAATATATATTTAATCTTTCTATGGAGCTGGCCAGCGCACAAAACTTTTGAAAAATAAAAGAGTGTGCGCTTGCCCGGACTCGAACCGGCACCCCCTTATTACTAGAACGGCGCTTTTGCCAATTGAGCTATTAGGTTGGTTGCTGTAGATCAAGTCTATAGGTATAGAGTTGATCTATCTATCAACTATAATTTTGATAACGTCTTTTCTAACTGCAATTTCTAACAAGTACGGTCACTACCGTCCATAAATCTTACCAGCAAATAAAATGTACAAATAATTTTATCTAATCATACTAAAACCGAGTCATTTTGATAAGATGCACATTCGCAGGTACTTGCAAAACTCTGCTGGAATTTGACAGCTTTATCATAACTAAATCTGTCTTATATCGACGATGGAGAGAGCCGATTGAAAAATTAAATATTTATAAACAAAATATACATATTTCAGACTTATTCTGTAGTGTATGGGAATATTTGTTCCACTCATGTGTTAATAATTAATTAATTGAAATTTCTAATTAAAAACGCGCGAAAAATATCGTTCCTCGTACCGAGTGCTCATGCCGCTCAACAAAAGTTTGAACCCTTAAAAATTGACCTTTTAACGGCTATATGCGTCGTTGGCATTCCTACTGCTGTTATTAAATCAACATGGTTGCGCATTGTTCAGTAGAGTTTCATGGTGATGTTGTAAAATGGCCAGCGTATATCCCTAACGTCCCTTAATGCCACTTTCGCCACTTAACATTTGTTAGTTTTCCTTATTATTCTGTATGTCATATTGTATACTAATTTCGTATTTGAAGTATTTATTGTAAGGCCCTGTGTTCTCTGTAGAGCGACATATGTATTATTATTATTACGCACCAACCACGACCAATCCTGATGAATCAAGGACAAATTCTACGTTGATTTAGAGTCTGTCATCAGGGTCGTACCCAAAACAGATAAACTCCTCATTCTGGGTGACTTCAACGCTAGAGTTGGTTCTGATCATCAGTCATGGAATGGAGTTATTGGACCACATGGTGTCGGTAAATGCAACAGCAATAGACTTCTACTACTGAGGACTTGTGCTGAATATCATCTACTCATCACCAACACAGTCTTTCAACTTCCAAACCTCAGGAAAACATCTCGGATGGACCCACGTTCTAAACACTGGCACCTGATTGATTATATTTATTTTGTCAGGAGGGGAGACAGGTACGAAGTTCGTGTGACAAAGGCTATGTGTGGGGCTGAGTGCTGGACTGATCATCGACTTATTTTGTCTAAACTCAACATCCGTACCAAAACATCCCGACGTCCTCAGGGCAAGAAAACTGCTAAACGCATTTATGTCTCAGGATTGAAGAATGAAGGCGTCTGCCAGTATTTTGCTGACACTCTGGACCATCGTCTGGAAACCATGTGCCTTGATTTTGGAAATGTTGAAGATGATTGGGCATCTCTCAGACGTCTCACATACTCTACAGTACAGAAACACTTGCTACCACCAAACACAAACATCAAGACTGGTTTGATTGAAATGATGTCAAAATTCAGGCACTTCTTGATGAGAAAAAAGGCTTCACAGAGTATTCATAAATGACAAAAGCTCACCATCAAAGAAAGTAGCCTTCTGTATTGTCCGGAGAACAGTCCAGTCCAGACTTAGAATAATGAACGATTCCTGGCTAAAAACAAAGCAAAAGAGATACAGATGCATATCGTCGGGTGTATTACATAGTAACGGATGTTAAATCACATTTGAACAATCGCGAACTCGGTAAACATCCCCATATATCGATTCAAATGATCAAATCTGATTAAGAAACGAAATGAAAAATTGATAATTTATTTTAGCTAATAGTCATGAATTCTTACTTGATAAAATGGATGTAATACATTGGAAAAGTTACTCATCTTATCCGCTACACCAAAATTTACGCAAATTGGCGATTAGGTTCATGACATAGTGGCGGATGTTGAATTTTCCCTATACTATAGCTTTATTCAGCATCCGTCATTATGGAATACAACAATCGGCGTTTTTCAAACATCCGTCAAACCAACGTGCGTCATCGCGAATCTTCTCAATTTGTTTATTACATAATGATGGATGTTGAGTGGATTGCCGAGATTCACCGCTTTGAGCTCTAAATATAAATTCTAGTAATAGCAATATTTATAAATTAATTACATATTTTGCTTGTGTCAGTTATAAATTTAAGATGAGAATATTTACTAACAAAATATTTAAAAAGCCCTGGTGGGAAACCAAGTGTACACTTCTATGACAGGGGGTTCAACATCCGTCACTATGTAATACACCAAAGTCTCCGTCATGCAACTACGTCAAAATTGCCAAACTTCTAATTAAAATTATTAATTAAGCTTCGACACTTGGCATATTTGAAGACTTTGATATTTAGTACAATTTCTCTTAATTTCGTAAAAATTATAAAAATTCAACATCCGTCACTATGGAATACGCCCGACGAAATGCAAAATAAAAATGCAAAATTGTTCTATGATGCACTCAAGTCAGTCTATGGGCTTCAACCAACTGGAACGTCACCTCTTCGCAGTGATGATGGAACTACACTACTTACGGACAAAGAGGAAATCCTTGGGAGATGGGCAGGGCATTTCAGTATGGTCCTCAACCGTCCTTCATCAATAAATGAGCACGCCATAAATATACTGCCCCAGGTAGATATTAACACCTCTCTTGCTGCACAACCTACCTTTGAACAAACCAGAAATGCCATCGGCCTTTTGTTTAGTGGTAAGGACCTAGACCTGATGCAATACCGGCGGATCATGTCTGGTGGAGAAGCTCATTAAACTCTTCCAGTCTATGTGGAGTCAAGAATGAATTCCGCAAGACTTCAGGGATGCATCCGTCATCCATCTGTACAAAAAGAAAGGAAACTGTCAGTCCTGTGTCAACCACAGAGGAATATCCATGTTATCAATTGTTGGAAAATCCTGACTAGAATCCTTCTCAATCGCCTTGTTGATAACTTGGATCAAGGTCTTCTTCCAGAGAGTCATTTTTGCTTTAGGAAGGATTATGGAACCACTGACACGGTCTTTGCAGCACGTCGGCTCCAAGAGAATTGCCATGAACAAAGTTTCGACCCCTACCTGGCTTTCATTGACTTAACCAAGGCGTTCGATTCGATCAACCGTCAGGGCCTTTGGAAAATCTTGGCTATGTTTGGATGCCCAGATAAATTCATCTCAATGGGGCGTCATCTCCACGACGGTACGATGGCTAGTGTTCAGAATCATCTGACAAATTTCCAAGCAACTAATGGAGTAAAGCAAGGATGTGTTCTAGCACCACTCCTCTTCAGCATCATTTTAGTGCCATCCTTCAAGATTCGTTCTGCAAAGGCTGTACTGGGCTAGCAACTGTTCAATATGAGACGGCTTCAGTAGTCGAAAGTACTCGAAGAATAAGCCCGTGAATTATGGGTGCTGAGATCTGTTCCTTATATGCTGGCACACAAAGTGATAGCAGACACAGCATGGACCTGTTGTCATCTGCCTGTGACAACTTTGACTTGGCCATCAGCACAAGAAGACTGAAGTCATGTACCAACTATAATATTCGGAGTTTATAAACGGACTCTTGAGACTCGCTTGTGACCACAGTAAATAATCTCTTTATTCATTTAGCTGGCTAGTAGAAGAAGGTGCCGAGTGCGAGTTGCCGGTTGATAGGCGTATGTAAGTGATGCCACGTTGTATATGTGTATAACATTTAGGATACTACATCCCTTCCCTCTTTTATTTGAAAGGTGTAGTTAGGCTTTCAATATTTGTATGAAGATCAAACAGTTTGAATTATATCACTAAATCACTTGTGAGATTACTTGTAAATTATGTGTCAATAAAACCTTCAATACCGCCCCCCCACCCCACACCCCCCATACAACAGTATTGGTGTGGTTACTATTTAGATGTGTCAAATGTTCTTCGGTTACACCTGTATGATATTCAACTTACGTGGTGTCATAGTCATGAGGTAGATGGTGGTCTACGATGACGATGTGGACGCTGTTGAGGGGAATAACCACCTGTTCTGGTTCTTCGACTTCATCGATGTCAGAATCCTCATCGCTACCGTACTGCTCTGCTGCTTCAAGTTGTGTTTGTACTTTTTTCAGTTGAGACACATTTCTTGTCACGCGGTGACCAGCTCTTTCTACAGTCACTTGGAGCTTTTCTTTCTGTAACAGTGTAGGGGGACACATTGTAAGGTGTGACCAGTTTTCCGCTTCATCGTCGTTGACAAGAACACTCCTACTCTGATGGCAGACTGTTTCACATGACGTTTTGTGTCTGCATAAGACTTTGATGTTGTTTAGCCTTCTCATCATTGCTTCTGATGATCTCATCTAGTTGTTCTCTATTCACTGGTGTTGGTTGTAGCTGAGGCAAGGTGGTACGAATACTACGAGCATAAAGTGCTTCAGCTGGGGCACTATTGCTGTTTCTATGATGTCATCGTCCTCTAATTCTTTGAGTTTTGCTTCAATTTTGTCTCTTAGTGTAATGGTGTTTTTCTGTAACGTTGTGCACTGTGGTACAGATTGGTCTATGTGTAAGTCTATCTGTGTATCTTTCGTTCCCAGTCCATTGAACACATTAGGAAATTTCTCCAGCATGCTATCTTGTTCAGATGTCACCTTGTTTACTTGAGGTATGTTTACTTTGACCAGGTTCAGTTCTTCAAATGTTTACAAGACAAACAAATTGTTTTGCTTCACCTTTGACACATACACATCTGCCACCGGTAACCTATTCAGGCAGTTCTATTACCGCTTTAATATGGCCTATTAGTGGCAGTGGTTCATTTCTTCAAAGTTAGTCTGGCAGCTTGACCAACATTTTAAATAATTTTAATTTGTTATTTTTTGTTCTAGCATCCTGGATTTTCTTGAAAGTGTTTTCACCAATAAGTTTGGGACCATCCAATACCTGGCGTCTGCACCCACAGTGGCGTTTATATTTCTATGTTTCCATGTGTCGTTGATGTTTCTGCATCGTTTGCACCCTTATGTTGGGTTTGTTGTCCTGTATGTGTTTTCTTTACATGCTTTTCTTTTTCCACATTTTCAACTGTGTGATTTTCTGTTTTCTTTTTCAAATTTTCACCTGTGTGATTTTCTGTTTTCTTTTTCACATTTTCACCTGTGTGATTTTCTGTTTTCTTTTTCACATTTTCACCTGTGTGATTTTCTGTTTTCTTTTCCACATTTCCACCTGTGTGAGTTTCTGTTTTCTTTTTCACATTTTCACCTGTGTGATTTTCTGTTTTCTTTTTCACATTTTCGCCTGTGTGAGTTTCTGTTTTCTTGTTCACATTTTCACCTGTGTGTGTTTTCTGTTGTTTCAACGGCAAATACATAGGGCTCACCAGCTTGTCGTCGGTGTCATCATTTGTTTCAGTTTGTTCGCAGATATTTACTTTTCCAGATCTCTGTGATCTGCCTCTGTGTTTCTACTGTTACTGTTCTCTTTTCTACCTGTATGACTTCTTCATTTGTTCTTATTTAATCCTGTGTGTGTACTAGTTGATGACTTTGGCCCTGGACAACAGCGGGCGAAGTGATTCAGTTCACCGCAAGATTTACAGTCCTTGCCTTTTGCAGGGCACTCTCTGTATGGGCCAATCAAAACCACAAAAATAGCAAAACCAGTGCATTGTGTAAGTTCTAGCCTCATTAGGCCTACCTTTAGGTTTGTGTCCTTGTTTTGACTAGCACCAGAGAAAACTGAATCTGTTCACGGTACTTGGTGAGATCTGTGACACACCACGAGCTCTTGTTTCTGTAAGTTCAAGGGTACGTGCCATGCCAGTTCAAGTAGATTTTCCAGTGTTCGCTCCTTTTCTTTTTCTGAGTGACTCTGAACGACATCCGGAAAGGATCTGGGTCTGTATTTCTCTGTCTGGGTCAGCGAAATCACTGCGACTGACAACTGTCTCAATCTGGCTTCAAAACTGACTAGTAGTTCTCAGTGTGTTCTGTTTGCCTGTACGAAAGATTATTGGATCGTACACCACATTTCTTTTGGGTGTGAATACCTGGTTAGGACATCTACTGCCGGTTTGATCTGTTCATCTGTGCCAGTATCAGGCAGATTGTCAAAAATATCTTGTAACTCTTGCCCACCATAGTGGAGTAGAAGTGCTCTCTGCCTCTTTCTGAAGAGATATCGAATCGTAGTGACAAAGAAGAGGAGCTAAGGTGTCTCATACGGATCAAAAAACAGGCAACGAAGGCATCGCCATGGTCGCGAGCAGATGTCCGAACTGTCCGTTACTACGGTGTTGGTACCAGTCAGATTCAGTCCGTGCGGGTGGATGCAAGCGCGAAATCCACGATGCACGAAAATGCTCAAATTTTCTGCACGTATATAGGCGAAGATATGAGAGAGAAGAGAGGGAGAGAGTAGCGAGGAGAGATAGAGTCAACTATATTACTACGGCGAATGACACTCGTAGCGACAAAAAATCGGTCTAGTGGTTCTTGAAAGTTCCATTAACGCATCAATCGTCGCCAATATAATATTCGGAGTTTACAAACGGACTCTTGAGACTCGCTTGTGACCACAGTAAATAATCTCTTATTCATTTAGCTGGCTAGTAGAAGAAGGTGCCGAGTGCGAGTTGCCGGTGATAGGCGTATGTAAGTGATGCCACGTTGTATATGTGTATAACATTTAGGATACTACATCCCTTCCCTCTTTTATTTGAAAGGTGTAGTTAGGCTTTCAATATTTGTATGAAGATCAAACAGTTTGAATTATATCACTAAATCACTTGTGAGATTACTTGTAAATTATGTGTCCATAACTTCAAATACCGTACAACAGTATTTTGTGGTTACTCTAATTGACTGTTCAAACTGTCTTTGTTACATCCTGTATGCATACTTCAACTTAAGTGGTGTCATAGTCATGAGGTAGATGGTGGTCTACGATGACGATGTGGACGCTGTTGAGGGGAATAACCACCTGTTCTGGTTCTTCGACTTCATCGATGTCAGAATCCTCATCGCTACCGTACTGCTCTGCTGCTTCAAGTTGTGTTTGTACTTTTTTCAGTTGAGACACATTTCTTGTCACGCGGTGACCAGCTCTTTCTACAGTCACTTGGCAGCCTTTTCTTTCTGTAACAGTGTAGGGGGACACATTGTAAGGTGTGACCAGTTTTCCGCTTCGTCGTTCTTGACAGAACTACTCCTACTCTGATGTCAGACTGTTTCACATGACGTTTTGTGTCTGCATAAGACTTTGATGTTGTTTAGCCTTCTCATCATTTCTTCTTATGATCTCATCTAGTTGTTCTCTATTCACTGGTGTTGGTTGTAGCTGAGGCAAGGTGGTACGAATACTACGAGCATAAAGTGCTTCAGCTGGGGCACTATTGCTGTTTCTATGATGTCATCGTCCTCTAATTCTTTGAGTTTTGCTTCAATTTTGTCTCTTAGTGTAATGGTGTTTTTCTGTAACGTTGTGCAACTGGTGGTACAGATTTGTCTATGTGTAAGTCTATCTGTGTATCTTTCAGTTTCCCAAGTCCATTGAAACATTAGGAAATTTCTTCCAGTATGCTAGATTGTTCAGATGTCACCTTGTTTACTTGAGGTATGTTTACTTTGACCAGGTTCAGTTCTTCAAATGTTTACAAGGACAAACAAATTGTCTGCTTCACCTTTGACTACATACACATCTGCCACGGTAACTCTTTCAGCAGTTTACAGCTTTAAATATGCCTATTAGTGGAAGTGGTTTTTCGTGTGCGTATGGTTTGAGAGTTATGTTAGGTTTCAATTATTGTATTTGTTATTTTTTGTTCTAGCATCCTGGATTTTCTTGAAAGGGTTTTCACCAATCAGTTTTTGGGCACAAGATCTGTGTCTGCACAAACAGTGGCGTTTATATTTTCTATTTTCACTGTTGTCTTTGATGTTTCTGACATCGTGTGCATTACTGGTGGGTTTGTGCCTGTAGTGTTTTCTTTACATGCTTTTCTTTTTCCACATTTTCAACTGTGTGATTTTCTGTTTTCTTTTTCACATTTTCACCTGTGTGATTTTCTGTTTTCTTTTTCACATTTTCACCTGTGTGATTTTCTGTTTTCTTTTTCACATTTTCACCTGTGTGATTTTCTGTTTTCTTTTCCACATTTCCACCTGTGTGAGTTTCTGTTTTCTTGTTCACATTTTCACCTGTGTGATTTTCTGTTTTCTTTTTCACATTTTCACCTGTGTGATTTTCTGTTTTCTTTTTCACATTTTCGCCTGTGTGAGTTTCTGTTTTCTTTTCCACATTTCCACCTGTGTGAGTTTCTGTTTTCTTGTTCACATTTTCACCTGTGTGTGTTTTCTGTTGTTTCAACGGCAAATACATGAGTGCTCCACCGCTGTCGTCGGTGTCATCATTTGTCAGTGTTCCGCAGATTTTACTTTTCCAGATCTCTGTGATCTGCCTCTGTGTTTCTACTGTTACTGTTCTCTTCTACCCTGTAGACTTTCTCCTTGTTCTTATTTAATCCTGTGTGTGTACTAGTTGATGACTTTGGCCCTGGACAGCAGCGGGCGAAGTGATTCAGTTCACCGCAAGATTTACAGTCCTTGCCTTTTGCAGGGCACTCTCTGTCATTGTGGCCAATCAAAACCACAAAAATAGCAAACAGTGCGATTGGTACGTTCTTAGGCCTCATTAGGCCTACCTTTAGGTTTGTGTCCTTGTTTTGGCCTAGCACAGAGAACTGCATCTTGTTCAACTGTTCGTTGTTGAGAGCCTGATGACAACCACGAGCTCCATTGTTTTCCGAAGTTCAAGGGTACGTGCCATGCCAGTTCAAGTAGATTTTCCAGTGTTCGCTCCTTTTCTTTTTCTGAGTGACTCTGAACGACATCCGGAAAGGATCTGGGTCTGTATTTCTCTGTCTGGGTCAGCGAATCACATGCGACTTACAACTTTTCTCAATCTGGTTCAAAAACTGCTCGATGTTCTCAGTGTTTTCTGTTTGCCGTCGAAGATTATTGAAGCGTCACCACACATTTCTTTGGGGTGAAATTACATGGTTAGGAAGCTACTGCCGGTTTGATCTGTTCATCTGTGCCAGTATCAGGCAGATTGTCAAAAATATCTTGTAACTCTTGCCCCCCATAGGGAGGAGGAAGTGCTCTCTGCCTCTTTCTGAAGAGATATCGAATCGTAGTGACAAAGAAGAGGAGCTAAGGTGTCCTCATACGGATCAAAAACAGGCAACGAAGGCATCGCCATGGTCGCGAGCAGATGTCCGAACTGTCCGTTACTAAGTTGGTTTTGGTACACAGTCAGCTTCAGTCCGTGCGGTTGATGCAAGCCTCGAAAATCACTGTGCACGCAAAATGTTCAATTTTTCTGCACGATTACTACGGCGAATGACACTCGTAGCGACACAATCCGGCTAGTAGGTTCTTGAAAGTTCAATTCACGCATCAATCGTCGCCAATATAATATTCGGAGTTTATGAACGGACTATTGAGACTCGCTTGTGACCACAGTAAATAACTCTTATTCATTTTCAGCGGCTAGTAGAAGAAGGTGCCGAGTGCGAGTTGCCGGTTGATAGGCGTATGTAAGTGATGCCACGTTGTATATGTGTTATTATAACATTTAGGATACTACACCAACCTGCTCTGGGAAGCCATATGAGAAACTATCTATCACTGTTAAAGATCGGAAGCTAATACAGCAGTTGACAAGTTTACATAATTGGGTGCTCATTGATGATGAAATCAACAACAGGATTGCAAATTCTGCGGGTAAAGGTCTGCGATCTGAGAATGCCAGAGGAATCAGATTGGACACCAAACTAATGCTAAAAGCGTATGGCCTTGTCATCCCTCCTTTATAATTGATGAAGGTTCGAAAGTGTAACCAAACGCCATGCTAGGGAAAAATTAATCACTCCCATATGACTGTATGAGAGGGACATGAAGATCAAGTGGCAGGACAAAGTCCCAGATACGGTGTTCCTCACTCGTGCTGGTATGCCAAGTATCTACACCATCTTGAAGAAGGAAATCAACAGCTTAGATGGGCTGACCATGTGACCAGAATGCCCCACCGTCTCTCCAAGAAAATCTTCTATGGTAAGCTGAAATCGTTAACGTGGTGGACAGAAGAGCGTTCCAAGATATACTCGAGGCTTCGCTCGAAAACTTCATTGCCCCACAGATTGCCCCACATGGCGCAGCCATATTAAAAAAGGTGCTGAAACATTAGAATCTCACAGGATCAGCAAGGCTGAGGCTAAAAGGCAGAAGCGCAAGTCCAGAATCAACTTCATAGCATCGGGCAGTACTCCTTCCATCGAATGTCCTGTGTGTCACAGACTTTCCATGCTCAAATCGGTGTTATCGGCCACATGCGCACCCACAAAACTTCGGCATCTTCTTAAATTATTTGTCTTGTCATGTTCATCTTCTTCACTGATGGACGAACGAACGAACGGAGTTTCATGTTGATATTGTAAAATGTCCAGCGTGTACAGGCCTGCTGCGCATTTTATTTCTTATAATACGAGGAGCATCGTTCCGAATAATTCAATCCTTATTTCTTTTGACCATTCGGAAGAGTAGATTTCCTCGTTTCCTGGTGAAGTTTTTTACTACTACTCACACGATGGCAGAACCACTGACCACGCACAATGGCACATCCACAAGTCGAGCGCAAGTGTGTGCTCAACTTGACGTCGACAGTGACCTGTCAATCACGTGACTTTTTGTTCCCGTTTTTGAAATAGTGTCCAGAATGGCCATTTTTAAATGCCAATAAATAACACTTTCTACATAGGAAGACCAATCTTTTGAGATCCAATACTTATGTTTATTACATGGATTGATTTTAAAGAGTAAAAACCCTCCATAATATCTTTCAAAGTGGTTTATCGGATTCAAATTAAATTTTGGGTATGTCGGTGATGGCCTTCAATATGAAACAAAGAAAATTATTTATTAAAATATGGATGATCGCGCGTCATTCCGAGATGTACCAAGATGTTATGTAAGCAGAAATGGTTTGTTGCACACGTACTCTTACAATTTGTCGTATGAGTGCAAGAAGATCGTAATTGCAATAGCTGTCATTTGTCAGAAATTCCCACCAAATATACTATTATGCCAAGTCTTTGGTCAGTGGCTCTTGAAATGGTTCTTCAGGCGATAAATTTAGTTATCGTGATACGTGGCAGTACAGATGTATCACATGGCAGCTATAGCACTTACGACCTTCTTGCACTTTTACAACGAGCAAGCAGAAACAACCAAAATCCAGTTCATTATCTTTAAAACACCTAGCTATGATTTAGTTAAAAAATCATCCTCCATGCTATGTTAATAGACAGCGATACGTTGAAAATTAGGTATGCATTGAATATCACATTCACATCCGGGACATATGAGTATGAATAGTCCCCCACTCAGAATAAAAAAAAACACATGTATTGCACAAAACCTTTTAAGGCACATTCCACTTTGTGCACGAAACAATATAGACCTGATAAAATATTGGTTTGTGTTTTTATAGAGTATGCATGTCCCAAAGGTTGGCGCTACTTTGGAAGTGCATGCTACTTTGCATCAACAAACGAGTTGTCTTGGAACGACGTCAAAACGAAATGTGAAGATATGGACAGTGATCTGGTAACCATAAGAACAAAAGAAGTATGGGTGAGTAGACTAAAGCGAGGTTAAGATGTTGGCATTATGATTTGTTTTCTAAGGAGTACGCGCAAGCCGACTTTAATAAACTCGGAGATGAGCAAGCATGTATTTGTTTGCGATTTTAGCGTCGGAAAAAATCCATGAACGATTTTCCCCTCTGCGTTTACGCGAATTCTGTAAAGCGTTCGCAAAATCGTGTAGAACTCTGATGTTACTAAGACTTGTCTAAGAACGCGCCTGATTAATTACGCGTCTCACCTTTCACGCACCCATTTTTGTTTTGCTGCGTGACATATAGGCGTAAAATAGCGCGAGACGCAGCGTCTCTAGTGAAGACGGAAATTTCCCTCTAAAAATGTCCTTTTTGGACGATTTTCAGGAAAACTAATACGGTGACACCATTTGTTTATTTTGGTATTTTCAAGGGGTGCAGGTCGCTATTCAGAAGACCTATTACTCAGAAGACCCACTATTCAGAAAACCCACTACTCAGAAGGCCCGCTATTCAGAATTATCTGAATAGCGGGCCTTCTGAATTAAGGGATTTCTGAATAGTGGGCTTTTTGTTGTATTTTATTTAAAAGACCCGCTACTCAGAATGTTTGTTCTGACTGACGGGTTTTCTAATTAATGGGTCCTTCTGGTCACTCAGAAAACCCGTTACTCAGAAGGCCCGCTATTCAGAATTCTGATTAGTGGGCTGTTTTATGTGTTAAAACGGCCCGTTATTCAGAAGACCGTCAGTCAGAATATTTTCTGACAAACGTCGGGATATTTTCTGAATAACGGGCCTTCTGAGTAATGGGTTTTCTAAGTCAGTCAGAAAACTTAAAGGAAGGGGGTCCATCAGTCAGAATCATTTAGCAGGTCCTCTTTTTTGACAATATCGAGGCATGGTCATCATAATTGCAATGCTGCATTTTCATTTAACCCTCGTCCAACCAGGCTATTTATTTATGTAACACGTTTAATTTGGGGGGGGGGGCTGAACTCCCATAAATTTTCCATGTCGAACCTCCAACATTCCCAGCGCATTCTTTCTATGCACGGCGCCCTCGCAAATTCTAAAGTATAGTAAAATTTTAATTTTGTCTAAAATCACACAAACAATAGTTTTTACCGGATTTTAGGTCAGAATGAGAAAGTAAAAAATTAACTCAAAAATGAAAAGTTAGCATTAAAGTACTGGAGGTTTAACCAACCCTCTACTCCTCAAATTTGGCGGCCTACCCTAACCCCCCCCCGTAAGGTTGTGGTGGCTATTGTTTTTGGCGCTAAAATGTGCGCAAAGGATGTCGAATCGATTACCTAAAATCGTTTTGCGACACAATCGCGGATTGTTTTGTATGGCAAGTTAAACGTAATTTCAGTTTTTCTCTTTAAAACTTTTGGTAAACTTAGTTTATCAAGAGACAGCCTCACAGACCCTCACCAGCTGGGAAATGGTGTTCACTTTACGTTTGAAGTTGATTCCTAGGGTATAATTTTCCGAGGAACACGATTCCGGACGCCATTAATTGAAAAAAGGGCCCAAAGTGGCCTTTCGGAGGGGGGGGAGTGCTCCCATTTTGGGGGTAAAAATTCATAATAAATTTATAATGACCTATTCTCTTAATTTTAGTGTCTACATATAGGTTTTCGGGCATGAGAAATTGATTGGACCAACTTTAAAAATCCAAAATGGCTGCCTTTTGCCAAAAATGGCGCCCAAATAGCATGGGTCCAACCTCTTTCTTAGAGTGCTTTCACAGAAGTCTTGTAAATCACAATAGATTTTTGCACTGGCGTGCAAGAACAAATTCTTCTTCAATTCTGATTTTGTTACCTTTCCTAGACTACGGGAAAGTATACCTGTTGATATTCGAACTGCTAATTCTTTATTTCAGTTCAAATTGTTGTGCAAGAAACATTTTCTTGTAACTAAGCTTTCACTTTTTACATGTTCATGCTATGCTAATTTGGGTTATGTTTTTGTTTGTACGGCTATTTATTTGCACGCTAATTTTGTTTCATTATGGAAGGAAATCCACATCATTGTGTTTGGGCTGTATAGCCCATTTTTATTTCCTGAGTTACTATTGAGCTTTATACTTTTTACTTGTAACTCAAATAATTATTATTATTATTAAAATGCCCCTTTTCAAAATAACCTAAATGTGATCACTTTCCCATCTATTTGATCAATCAGAGTTTCCTATTTACATTTTTGGGATGTGAAAAATCAATACTTAGTACTTTTCAATATCAAAAATGGCTGCCAGGTGCAAAAAAATAAAAATGGCGTCCAAATTGGCAACCAAAATAGACAATGATGGAGAAGGATCCCTTTGCACCCACAAAACAGGCCTCATTACAGGCATGATTCTGGTGTCCTACAATCTTAGCCAAAAGTGTTGGAACACTTTTATAGGCCTACTTCAAAAATTCCCCCCTGGACAATGTTGATCCTGAAATTTTGTTCTTGCCACCCTTCAAGAACCCAACATTGATTGGTGGGGATAGGGAGGGTGTATGGATAGAGAATGCTCCAAGCCTCCCAACCCAAGTTGACATGATTTCCTATATATCTCTTTAAGAGAAATACGGCAAATCGGGGCAAAAACAGCAGTCGTGTTCCAACAAATGTTGGCTAAGATTGTAGTCCGTTGCATAGCATCGATGTAATGCAGTGTCTGAGGTCAAAAGGTGGAGAGGGTCAGGTCTTGCTCAAAATTGATGATGAATCCGAAAATCAAGGTATTAGTTGCAGCAGCCGTCGGGTTAGGGGAAAATTTGAATTTGTAACGAAAAAAAGTCATGTTATTTTAAAATAAAACACCCACACAATCGTATTCTCTTGTAAAAAGCTATCTTTAGGCCTAGAAAGAGGAGTGCTGGTATCAAATGATAAATAAGTACTTGGGTTCATTGTATTCATAAGACAAAAGTAACAGAGCGAGACTAAGGTGGTGGACTTTGGGCTTAAATATCTCACTTTTTGGGGAAAAAGTCAACTTTTAAAAAAAAGGTCAATTTTGCATTTTTTAAAATATACTTTAAGTATAATCAATTAACTTAATTTGAAGAATTATTATTTCATGATATACACTGGATGTTCTTGTGACCTAGAAACCCCACAATGCCTTACGTCTATTTCCTACTTGTTTTAGCAATATCACTGCTCTTACCGTAAGCAGATTTTGCACTTATGTTAAAGGTAAAGCACTCAGTATTACTTGCAATTGACTATAAAAGCGTTAAAGTTTTCAACGCTTCTTCAAGAAATATAGGAAGCCAGTGTTTGATTTATGCGTCAGTTGATCAATCACATGACAACTAATTCACTTCTCATAGTGTAACAATAGCAGATTGTGGTTGGAATATCATGTTAATCCATACAATCTTGACTGTTCTCTTCGATTCTATAGGTTTTCAATGTGATAAATTATAGTTGGTATTGCAGAAGAGGTCCATGCACCCAATTGACTATACAAACCAACTTTTTGCTTCGTTTACGGTTCCTATTACAAATTTGTCGACTGGAATTTTATACCTCTCTTTATCATACAGATTAGGCACTAGCTTTTCAACGTTCAAGCCGTCCGAGTTCGAGTTATTTATTTTAACACATTGCTTTTTTGCCTTTGCTCGTTTACCGTTTGCATACGGATTAACTGTTCTGCTTGGTATTCGGACAGCAATTCCGTTTTACCTTAATTTTTTCAGGCGCCAATGGATACGAATTATGAGCTGCGAGTCATGAAATTCCCTGGGGTACTCCAAATCAACTTCTAAGATGTACCTTTATTCGAATCTGCGGGGTGGGTGATTCAACACACAAACAATTGGGGGGGTGACCCACTCAAACACTCCTATTGGCAGCGATTGCGGACCATAGCCCAACCATACAAATTATCGCATCGAGATAAGTGATGTAATTGGTTGACCTTTCGGGGGGGTAATAGGTCGAAAACATTGGATTGTTTTGCCTTGCAATACCTTTTGCTAGACATGCTAATACCGCCTCTCATACCTTTCATCAAACGAAGAATACATGTCATAATCGGTTAATAATTCTAACTTGACTTGGACTTTTTAGTAGTGCGTCCCATGATAGTACAGGGGCTGGTTATACTAGTGAGGGGTGGTAAGTCAACTGTTTAAGATCACATGCTTCTGAAGTTCTTCGAAAACATCCGCAAGAGAAGGGTGTCCGTTCTCAGATAACAAATCGTGATAATCTGCAAGTTTCACAATCGAAAGTTTCCCACACTCTTTCAGCGTGCTCATAGTACCTCTTCAGGAAATTCCCTCATCGGGTCAGGCGTGCTGAGAATTCATCCATCTTATGGAAGTTGTTGTCTCTTGAAAGCCTCCCAACTGTCATGTACTCATATGGGTTACGCCTTCCGTAAGAGTAATTAGCGTTTATTATCGTTGGTTCGTTTTCACCGAGTTATTGGCCAAAAATCATTTCTATCCGTAGCCTTAACCAAGCTGTCGAGTGATGCTTGCATGAACTGCATAACTATCGATTAAATTTAGCTGCCTAAAGAGAAGAGAGTAGTTTCCATGTTGTTGGTATGCATGTTATCTTACCTTCAACTTCGCTAATTTATTGCATTATCAGATGGGAATCATACCCACGCAAAATATGAAGGATTACTGCGTCATCTTTACCTCTTTGGCCTTATCTTAGTTTTGAGATTACATCATATGCGCGGGCTCATGCATCGGAACATCCCTGTAAGTGGTCGTGGCGTCGCGATATCTATCTGTATACAACGGCCAATCACACACATGACAGTTTTTTTTCTGCTTTTTCAAATATTCCTCCTCTTCTTCGCTCATCTTCTATGAACCGGATCTGGGTCTTCGAGAAAACCATACAAGTCTTCTCTCGTTCTTTAGACATTAAGAAACGCTTACAGTAGCATCCGGGCCTCTATAACAAAGGGTCTTGAGCAAAACCCATAACTTCTCACCACGACGTATGAAAATCAGCAGGCTTCGTGTATTAGAGGTTTTTGCGTATAGCTTTTTTGTGGTCTGGCTCTGGTCTCCTCAATTTTTTGATTAGCGGATTCAAAGTCAGCGTATATTACAAAGGGCACTTTTCATTTGCTTTGATTTTGGAATTGAATGATGGCTTTCTTCGATTTATTCCCGAGACTTTATAATTTTACTCTTTATTCCCACGATTCTGATCCATCTTTCCATCTAAACAAAAATTGCTCTTCTTGCCCTCTAATTTCTCATCGAGGGACTTCCTCTTACAGGAAAACTCCATAGAAATTCTACTCTTACCCCACTCCCGCCATGTCCTAAGCAATTTAATCTTGTGTTCCTTAGTAAATCCTCCCTCGATATGGTTGAAGGCAAGGAGTCACAGAATGCCTCTTTTCTCGGTGCTTGTTTTGGTCGTAGAGCAGTCGACTACAACTCTTAATCCAAGTATAATGAGTTCGGATGTTGTTTTGTTCCTCCTTTTCGATTAAAATCAAAATTTATCCTTGGTTTGTGTTGTTGTTTACTTGCCGATGTTAGTCACGTTAACCCCTCTCCCACCCGTAAACGTTAATAGCAAGATTGGTAAGTTTGCTTACTTTGAGCAATTTGTTTAGGGGGAGTAGTAGGTTCATTAATTTCTTCAAAGTTTATTTAAACTTAATTTTGCGGGTATTGAAGAGAGGTACGGTCGACATGCTCTGTCGCTGGAAATAACAAAAACGCGGAACGAAGAGACCCCAAACAAAAAACATTTGTCATCTGAATTTTTCACATTCACAATGCTTTTTTACTCGCGAGTTTCCTCGGTGTTTTAATATACGAGCCGCCTTTCTAAGGGTTGATATTTTGCTATATTCAGATATAAAGCGTTTCTATTCTTTCTATTATCCAATTTGACCCGTTTGACAAATCCACTGTTCAATTTCTTTAAAATCATCGCAAAAATTCGTCAAGGTCAATGTCCTCTAAGTTTTAAAAACAGAATTGGCTTGTGGGTTAAAATATGTGGTTTCAAGCTGTGTTGGTACCATAACTAGATTATCTTTCTCATTGTAGTTTCAATTTTAATTGATACTGATTCCTTTCTTTGAAGCTCATCTTGTAGTTGTTTTGTATTTTTGATTTGACTCGATTTAGGAGTGCTGTCGGGTCTCCTTCAAGAGTGTGCCCATTCGGTATATGCCTTTCATACCCTACCAGAAATCCTTCTAATTGCTCTGTGTTCTCCTGAAGTTTAGCCACCTTGTTGCGGCGCTCTTCTTATCTTCTTATCGGGTAATCTTTTCTGGGTTTCCTCTGGGATTAGCCAATCTAGTATATATTCTCCGAGCAGTTCCTCTTCCACTTCCTCTGTGGGTCCCACACCCGAAATGAGGTTTTACCTCCTTATGCTTGGCGGGCTTTTTGAGGTATTTCCATTTTAAGCGCATTCATGAATATTCTTTCCCGCTTTTGCAGTACTGCTTTTGAATAAAATTTATATTGTTATGTTTCAATGACAGTTGAATATTCTCGCCTTTGAACCTAATAAAGTTTACCACCTCCTGATAGATGCCATTGCATTTCCTCTGTTATGTTATGATATGCTTTGAAGTCGGAAATGAAAGTAGATAAATCTTTTGGTGGTAGTTGAACTTCCTGTTCTATTTTAGCGCTCTAGCTAAAGATATCCCATGTTTTTTCAGCAATGAATTTTTAGAATAGAAACGCCCATTCTTACCATATGATAATTGAATTAATTCATCTCGCCATATAACAAACAACTGACCATTATTTTCAGTGAAATTTAGGCTTATATCCTCGGTTATATTGAAATGTGCCTTGAATGAAGTAAGCAAATTCTCCATATATATATCCAATATTTTTATGTTCAAATAAAAAATAATTAATTGCTCAGTGCAATATATATCCACAGCAATTGGACTTTTGACCCCTGTAGGAAGACAGCTTCCTGTGTTTGCACATTACACAAGCTGAACTCTCTACACATATCCGATACGCTGGTATACCAATATGCTTGTAAATTTGATGCGTGTGTGTGTATGACATCATTTCCTAGAATTAGTACGAAACTGGTTGAAACTCGTTTTCATATTTGGTGATTTAGTCAAAATCATTTCTGAATTTGATGTGTGTTGGCCTATGGCATTTTTCTTCTAGCCTAAAACTAGTCGCAACTGGATTTTATAGTGAGAGCTGAACTAACATATGGTTAAAACTCGTTTTCATATTTGGTGATTTAGTCAAATTCATTTCTGATTTTGATGTGTGTTGGCCTTATGGTATTTTCTTTTAGCCTAAAACTAGCCGTAACTGGATTTTATAGTGAGAGGTGAACTAACATACAGCATTTTTGGAACACTACGGTACACATATGGATAAGACTGTCATTCAACGGGTTGTGGATGAGAATTATTTAATCACCAATGCACTCATAAAATTTCAAACCGCAGTCAACCAGTATCGATATAAACAAAGACATCGCTTCCATCAATGAAAAACTTGAAAATATCGCTCTCACATTGTTTTGCGGTAAGCTTTGGAATCGGATACGTATTGGGTTCTAAGTTTAGTACCATATAATTAATTTTTATTTTGAAGATTTTTATTTCCTTAGTATATACAACCATGCCTACTATGACACCCGAAACATTCGAACAATTGCTACAAAAACAACGACCAAACAAAGACATATTGAAATGGAGGGACTTAGAAAAAGAACATATTTACACAGTTATTGGTAAAGAAACAGTTAAAACAAAGAATGGTGATGCGCTTGTTATAACTCTTGAGGATAAAACTAAAGTTTGGGCCTGTTCCTCATTGGCTAAAAGTTTTGGGGAAGATGAGGATAAAGAATTCCCATGCTATGTTAGGCCAAAAGGTAAAGTTCAAAGCAGGCAAAACAAAGGATTTCAGTATTACGGATTCGAATTAGTGTGGTCTGAGAAGGAGTAAGTTATTGATGCGGTCTTTGTAAATTTGTAAATATTTCTATTCATTTTCGTTCTTTTTTTACGCCCGGTTTTCAGCTCTAGTAGTGTATTTTGGGGGGTTCTGAATCAAATCTGAATATCCAAAAATCTGGGCCGAAGGAGCATGAGGAACGAGCGATAGCGAGTTCTTCATGTGATACTGAGGTTCAGATTTTTGGATATTCGGATTTGGTTCAGAACCCCCCAAAATACACTACTTCTTCAATTTCTGGTAACGACTTTAAAATCCGGCGATCCGTACACGTGTGGGGATCCGAGTTATAGTATTTACCTTTAAAATATCACAGTAAAGACCTCATTCGTGTAAGTTCGGGGGGAGGTGCGAAAATCGGATATTCATGATTAAAACAAAATGGGATTATCCACAAAATTTTACCAATCCCTAGTAAATTTACAAAATTTAATAGTTAATTACAGTAGACCTGTCAAGGAGTTTGATTTTTACGACTCTTGCATGTTACAGCGTCAAAATATATTTTATCGAAACTTTCATTGCGCAACTTATGAAAAACTGTTTATAAAGCCCGATGTTGTCTAAATTATTCTTTCTCAAAACGTGATTTTCAAATCTTCTCACCGGTCCATTTCTCTTCAAAACCAGCCGATTGAATACGCGTTAAGAAGAAATTGTGCCCATTGAAGAAGTGACAGCCTTTTTCACTTACACGAAGGTCAGCACCGCATTGAAAAAGAAATGAAATGAAATAAATAATATAAAATAAATATGAAATGAAATGAATAAAAATTATTAACATTAATAATAATAATAATAACGACAGAATGACACTTACGGGAAATCGTTAACTATTCATTAGGCTATAATGAGCTTCTATATTTTATTCAAATTAATATTCATATATGTTATTCTAGTAGATTAGAACTAATTTGCATAAAATTAATATTCATATCTTTTTACGGAATAAAGCGCAAACAATAGATAACGTTAAGGGAATCGAGAATTCCCCTAACGTCAAAATCAGTACATAAGAATAGCGAAATTCCCCTTTATCCACATATAGGAATATAATATTAATATTAATAATATACGTTTTCCCGGCCAATTTTGCACTTTTATCAACCAAAAAATAATTTGGCAATCAATTTCGCACGTTTTGGGCGTATCGGTCTAAATCCTAAGTACAATTTCGTACTATGAGCACTCTATTCCATTTTTCGTCAATCAATTTCGTTGAACAGCATAACGGTTAGCTTATATTCATTTCGGAAAATCATCAACTTTTTTCGCTATATGTAAACAAGAACGGAGCGAAACAATGTACGGTTGATTTTCAATTTCGTGGATTGCTATTCTAATTGGCGATTATGCATTCAAAATTACGTTACGTTATAGAACTACACTAGACATTTCGCTATAGACCTACCAATGACAACATCAGTAAAATATCTATTTGGTAAAACATGTCAAAACAAATTTTAGCCAAAATGTTCAGTATCTTCAGGACAAGATCCTTATAGCCTTATATTATTCCGGCCAAAATTATTCGTAATAAATAGGTTATAGGTGGTGATCCGATACGGCGATATATGACCTCGTCACCCACTTCACTCCATTAAACTTGAGATTTTCATATCAGATGAAAGTACATTTTCTTATTTGCCCATGATATGTTTTCCTTGATTGTTTGAGCAAAAACGTCTCCAAAATGTGGTCATGAGTGACCAATACTTAATTTATGGGGCCAATTTAGTGCAATTTTTATTCCCACTGTCCAAACGGCTGGACCAATTTAAAACGTGTTTTCAAACTTTTCGAACACACTCAACATTTGTCTTGATGGTGGCGATGTTTCATTCACATGATTATTTGAATCGTCAAATTAGAATGTACATTTTTCAAATAAAAATCTCTTTAAAGCCTATAACTTCATTCTGTTAAGTTGCTTATGAGTTTCATATTGCAATGAAAAGTTTAACTTTTCATTATCTGCTTTACTCAGCTTATCACTGTAGTTATCTTCATTTTCATTATATATATATCACTGCCACTTTCTTAATTTTCCTTTTTGTATGTATCATGCTCAGCATTGATACTGATCATGTCTTTTAAAGGCCACCGTGTTTTAATTATGAGCATCTTCAGGCGCGGATCCAGGGAGGGGGCGCGCCCCCCGGTAATTCTGCAAATTCTTGCAAAATCAGCCCATTTTGAGCTATTTTGGACCAGTTACAGCCTTTCAGCCCCCGGTAATTTTGACATTTTTCAAATCCTGGATCCGCCATTGATCTTTGTGCTACACTCATTAGGATGATTATGTCAAACTTTCAAATGAATACTTTTTATCTTTACTCATGAGACATTCCTTTCAGAAAGGTCTACACTTTGCTTTTTTTTAAAATAAGGCTACCATCAGGTCATTTTAATTCCATTACATCTATTTATCAGTCATATAATATTGTTCAATGCCGAAATGCTGAGGAAGGAATGATTTTCCCCTGACTATATGATTAAACGCAAAATACTGCTAATTCAAAAGAACAGTTTTCATTTTGATATCTCAATGGCGAAATAGAAAACATGAATTGAATCGCAAAGCTAATCCAATTGAAATCGATTGAGCTAGTTACGCAATTGGCCGACCATTCTACGCGGTCGAATGCTCCTTTAACGAAATCGAATGACGTTTTGCTTAATTGAAATAACAATATACATCATCGTTAAATTTCGCACGAAAACGAACGTCCCTTTTATAAAATATAACACGTAAATTTCGAAATTGACCGGGAAAACCTATAATAATGGTTATGAAAATAATTCGGAAAATAAAAGAAATTCTGAAGCACATCGAGTAATTTTGTTGCAGTTAAGAAAGGTCAAGTTTGTATATTTTTATCACCTAACAACAACCAGTTCGATTTTTTTCAGTAGTTCATGCATTTTAGATAAAATTTGAAAAAAAGGCCTCTTCATGATCAAAATATTAACCTGTAAATGACATAAAATACATACCTGTAAATGACATAAAATACATACCTGTAAATGACATAAAATACATACCTGTAAATTACATTGTCTCATTCATTAAACAACATTTCATTGTCTTACAAGTTAAAATTCAAACCTGTGAATGCCATTGTCTCATGTGAATGACAATGTCTCATTAATAAAACAACCTATTTTCTTGCAGGTGAAAATACATACCTGTAAATGTCATTATCTCATACATATTATCACAAGTTAAAGTACATACCTTTATATAAAATTGCCTCATTCATTAAACATCATATTGTCTTGCAAGTTAAATTACATACCAGTAAATGACATGGTCTCATTCATTAAACAACAGAATGTCTTAAAAGTTAAAATACATACCTGTAAATGGAATGGGGCTATTCCAGAAAAAAATGCTCCCCTCTATAGAGGGCAAAATTTTTGTTCCCAAATATCTGGAATTCCTGGCTATCCTTCTATGAATTATCTGGAATTCCAGACGCTACCTTCCGTAAATTACCAGGAATTCCGGACACTACCTTCTGTAAATTCCAGGAATTCCTAGACTACCAATATAAAAAACATGGAATTCCCAGAGGAATATGGTTAGGGGTATAGAGGGTGTTGAAAATATTGTTTTTTCCGGAATTTTCCTCTGGAAATCGTAAAAACACTGGAATTCCGTCACCCTCTATACCTAAAATGTCTGGAATTCTCACCCCATATTAGACATTAAATTCTGGAATTCCAGTTTTCAAAAGTGACAAAAAGTCTGGAATTCCGGCGCACTCTATAGAGGGGGGGGGGCATTTTTTCTGGAATAGCCCATTGCGTTATTCATTAAACAACCTTATATTGCCTTACAAGTTAAAATACATACCTGTAAATGACATTTTCTCATCCATTAAACATTATACTGTCTTACAAGTTGAAAACAAACATGTGAATGACATCGTCTCATTCATTGAAAACTAAGTCTGAAAAGTTGAAATACACACTTGTAAGTTGAATTGTCTCATTCTACTCTTTTAACAATCAAATTGCATACCTGTAAATGGATTTTGTTTATCATTTTAAATTATTATCTTACAAGATAAAATACCCAGCTCTAACTGCTATGCAGCGATTGCAAGCGGACACAAATGAGCCACACACCGCGTAATGAAACTTTGGCGTCATAGTGCAACCCCGCCACCGCGCCAATTTTTCAGAACAAACGCGGCAATAGCAAACACGTGGTATTGGGATAGGAAGCGCGCTCTAATAGGATTTGACTAACTATGAAGGCCGTAAACTATTTTGTCGAGTGCGTTAATTATGGGAGCAACAGTACAAAATCCCTCCGCCGCGAAAAGGGCAACACCTTAGTTCATATAAAACCTAGAATTGATCGTTAATGTGTGTAGTTTGTGGCAGGGTATTTGTCAGAGAATGCTTTTAGTGCCCCCCCCCCCCCCCCCCCCCCTTCATGTGCGATTTCTTCATATTTAACTTATATTAAAAATGGATGTGAGAAAGCGTCTGGGGGGCGGTATGATATGATACGGCGACTAGTGAACCGCCGTGAAACACCGATTTTGCGGGGGGGACTCCGGAGCTTTTTAAGGAAAAAGAGGTGTAATTTTCAAATCTTAATTGCAAAAAATTAAATTGTCGATCTAGGTTACAAAAGAAGATATTTAAAGAGCATGAATCAATATTCCTCATTGCAAATTCATGCTCTAGGTTAAGGCAGGGGCAAGATATGACGGATACAAGAGAGCCCATGTATAAAGCAGTGTTTCAATAGGCAGGCCATTTTTGTGACTGTGCCCCCTTATTCCATAGGCGTGTGTGTACCAATTATGTATTCATATATTCACGCATTTGCATAGAGCGATGTACCGTTTCCAGGCCAACAGGTTACGGCGCATTCGCGTTCGCGTTTCGAATGGATGACCGTAATGAAAATTTATAATTTTCAAAACACGGTTTTTACGGTGGCCGCTATTCTTCAACACGGGCTTACGGCATCTCATTTTTCTATATCTATGTCCTATACCCATTCCCGAGAACATAAATCAAGAAGAAAAACAACCCTTGCCCTCTTTTTAAAGAAACCACAAGGACAAACTTGCTGACAACACCCCCCCCCCCCCAAATTTTCCCGCAATTTTCGTCGCGTACTTCTGGACAATTGCAGAGCACTCAACAACGAGGTGACATTTGGAAGAAGGTGATCTCGGCAGAATTCATGTGAGGGTCCCAGCTGAAGAACCAATCAATTGGCACCAAACTTGGTTTATGGCTATTACACGGAAACCCTCTTGGTTATGAGGTTAAAGGTCACTTATCAAGGTCCACAGGTCATATGAGACATATCATTCACAAGCCTCCTCGACGGCAGGCAACACTAGCTGTCCGAGGGCCGCATTGTATTTTATAGCATCAGCTTACTACATGCTGGACAAATAAATCCTACGCTTTAATATGTTTACATCTTGGAAAAGATAGCGTAAATTTTAGAAAGTGATGTTTTTATAATGTCGAAAAGATGGGAACGGGTCTGCCTTTCTGTTCCGGGTGATTGGCGCTTCCTACTAGAGCGAAATGCATATAATCACCCCATCTTTGAAAAAGAGCCTGTGCGCAAAATATAATGTACTGATTCTTTTTGGTGCTTTAAAATATCACAAACATTCTTCCATCCCAGCAATTTCCGAATTTAAGTTTAACAAATCATGCTTGGTTCGCGGCCATCTGGGACGCCCAATTTTAAGGCCACTTTCAGAGGTAAAAACTTCGACTTTATTTAGTCCGGATGAAATGGCTATTTATAATGGAATTATAATGGGATTTTTCGGATAACGAAACTCGTTCTTTTTCTGACAAACGAACCTTCGGATTAATAAACCTTCGAAAAATGAACCTTTGGGATAACAACCTTCGGATAACGAATTGTTCGGAGAATACGAACTTTCGAAATAGCGATCCTTCTGATAAACGAACCTTCGGAAATAAATGCGTAGACCCCCCGGAGGACGTTCCCCTTTTAAAGATACACGGCACATTGATATTGTTTGCATGGTTATAAGCTTTTATGTTGCGAAAGAGGCTGAGAATTAACATAATTTGAGATGTTTTCAGATACAATGCATTGTGGCATACTGCTCGAAATATAAACAATAACATCGCTGATTTGACCATAATTATGAAATAGGATTTCAATGTTACTACTCCTTTTTTGATAACGAGAAATAATTAATGACTTAATACATGATGATTTGAACAAGGCTTGTTGGCAGGTTGTGGCGCTATACCTCAACATTGTCTATGGGCTAAGAAGATGGCTGGCCAAGACTCTTTCAATATACACTCATCAAAACGAACCAGACATCACTTTGACTTTGACAATGTACTCTGCAGCTCCTCGACAGTAGAGGTCAAACGCGAGGTTTGTGAGTGCGCTAGACGTTAGTGGAGGGTGGGTTTCTTAGATAGCTTGGTTTGTTATCTTTCTTCTTTAAATTCTTCAGTTGTAGTGATATCTGACGAGGGTTCAGGTATCAGTTTCCTTCCGGTGTAAAAACTGAGTGTCCCCCATGAGAGGTGGTCCTAGCTACCATAGCAACATGTACGGATAAACCGTGACCTTGTAGGCGAAGCCATTTGGGCGTACAGGCTGAACAAATGATGCATACCGCACTCAATGGAGACACAATAGACAGATGTGCGGTAGGACACTCGTCAGACGGACTCTTAATATTGACACCGGTTATTGTACTCAAGCCCGTGCCGTATTTCACATTGTGTGATAACACCAGTGGGGCTATGTCTTGTATACATTAGCCCTCACCCTGAAATTATTACGTCCAAATTAGAGCGCTTATGGGTAAAAACAGAACGATTTTATAATTAACGAGGCGCCGGCGACATTAATCCAGCAGACGACGCTGGAGATGGCGTTTTAATAAGAAAACACAACGCCAGAGTTTTGACCTTGTTTGACCGGTCTGTGACCTTTTTGTTGTTTTAATATCAATGAGTACGATTGTATGATATTCATGGTAAGTAGACACATTTGTTGATCTAAATTTACGACGGCAAACTTAAAAAGATAGCCTACAAATTCCCGGATGTCTCTTCTTTAATGCCCTATCTGTTTTTGGGGTATGTTAATTTTTATGTGTAAACCTATATATCTCTATTCTTCTAATGCCTAGATTATCATTTGAAGAAATTTCCTAATTTTTAAAATGTGCCATGCCTCGCTGTAATTGATAAATGGAAATTTTTTCAAATTATCGCCAATTGGCTTGCAACGAGCCCAAAATCTGGTGATGTCTGCCATGGACTACTAGCAATCCCAATGATGTCAAGCGCCAGGTGTAAAAGGAGATATGGTCCGCTAGAGCCAAGGTCCGGGCTCCATAGACGACATGGAATAAAGCGTGAAAACTAATGTTGCGTTATAGGCGGACTGTGATTCCGGAGGACTAATATCTCCTGCCACATCAGGTATAATGGGCCCTTTCAAAGATTGGGGTCTATTTGAGTCGCTCTCCTTTAACTTTGAATTTAAGGGGTTAGACGATTCACATTTGGTATTTACAACGGTGCTGATAAAGAAACATGGAATAAAAAATGGGGTGCACCGACTTTGTTTTTGAGCTATAGCCAAAACATAAAAGGTAGTTTTGTCACTTCTTTAAAAACCACACACGCAAGTCTATGGAAAAGTCAAAATTTTCCGTTTGGATCGCCTACAAAATAAAAACTTCTCGATAACATGTTTTGTAATTTCCTAATTGTTGAGGGTCCCGATGTCCGCTCTTCAAATTTTTGAAATAAAAAATGAGGGTCATCGACTTACTTTTTCCATTCCACGTCCGACAAACCACTGAAATTGGACACTTTTTTTCAAATTGGTGGGGGCGTCTTGTTTGGGCGGCAAGAGGAAAAATCCTCGACACATTCGGCAATGTGCAAGTCAAAGCAGGAAGCAGGGCTTAGAGATGCGCGATTTTAATGAACGCGAGCAAACGCACAGTTATCTGCGGCATCTGCGCCTGATACCTTCGCACCTCAAAACAAAATTTTCCATGCATTTGTCCATGACTGGGCTCTAAACAGAATGCTGAGGGTGTAAAGCATCTTGCGCGTAAACAAATCACACGTCAAACCTCCTAAAGCCCGACCTCATTGGTCAAATGCGGTCGAAGACCTCCTCAGAAACCAACAAACAACCACAACAATAATAACTGAAATTGATCATACACCTGCGTAACTAATGGCCAACCAAATTGTCCAATGCCATTTTACAGATTTTCTGTTAAGCTGGCTGGACAAAACCGTGGATTACTGGATTGGGGTGAATGATATAGACATGAATACTATGTATACTTGGACAGCAGAAGAGAAAGACAACATTCCATGGGGCTGGACCGATGGCGATCCCAAATACTATACGTAGGTTTTGATCTTATAAACACAATATATAGCATAAACCCACTGTTTTTTTAAGGTGGGTCCCACAGCTGGCTTAAGAGTGATTAAATAGTAATGAGTCATTTGTGTCAATAGATGGTTATAATAAAACAACTGAAAACCAATGATATGGGCATTTGTCGAATAATCGTATGATTCCTGGCGGTTTTAGCTGTCAGATATGTAAAAATCACAAAATAGAGCGTTTTCATATTTTTACATTTTGAATTTTCATTTCCAAACCCTACATCCTATATCTATTTTCTTGCTGCGGGTATCATAGAAATATTCATAATTAAAGATATGAGCATTTTTTTCCCAAAAACCATGATTTTAAGATTTTTGTAGAAAAAATCCCATATCTTGAGTTATGAACATTTCAACAATACCCGATGCAGGGAAATCACGTGAAAGTACACAAGCTTTCATAATCTGCAAAGAAAATGGAAATAGGACGTAGGGTTTGGAAATTAAAATTCAAAATTTAAAAGTATGAAAAAATGCTGTATTTTGTGATTTTTACACATCTAACAGCTATAACCATCATGAATCATGCAGTCGTTAAGCAAAAACACACATCATTGGTTTTCATTTGTTTTATAATAACCATCTATTGAAAAATGATTTTTATCAATTTAACTCAAAATTTTGTAATCAGATGTTTTGGTGAAATCCTTCCACGTGAATGAGAAAGCATTATATGAAAATTCGGACCACCCACCTTAATTTTGAATTTGTTGCAACCCGAATCTTGAAAGATATTTACGCCTTGACTATCTTTCCTTAGTCCTGCTGAGCATGACTCCTCCATATGTACATAATCATTATGCCATTATCTTAATCAAAGGAGGAGTCATGCCAAAATTGTGTGTCACTGATATGACCAAATTTTTGTCTCACATTCTTCAGTAATTTTCACTCTTCACGCAAATAAATATTACGTGATTCCGCCTTGAAAGTATTCCTTAGAGTGTTAGCAACAACAGGATTTCTTAAATATCTTCATCAACTCTTTTAGGAAGTGAAATTTCATGAAACTTCAAGACATGTAAGATCTTGACCGGTGACCAAGTCCCGTGTTTTGTGTTGCCAGATGCTTAACGAAAGCTTGAATATATGCCAAAAGTTACATGACGTAATTTCACAAGGTGTAATATTGACTAACAGAGGCAGCGAGATGAATCTTGAAAAGAAAAGGGTAGACGTTTCATATAGAAGTCCCATTGATGCAAATGAGGTATTGCCATTCATTCCGTCAAGCACTACTGCACAACGTCACACAGCGCATGACGGAATCAATTGTAATACCTGATTTGCATCAATGGGACTTCTATATGAAACGTCTACCAAGAAAAGCTAAAAATGTTTAATCATCGCCGGTTAAAAAATACCTAATATCACCTTAACGGGGAGTGTAAATGCGTAATGTAGGCCTATATCGTAATTCTAAATAAAACGGAATAAATCCCAAACCTAAATTTGGATGGCCTTTTCTAAATTTAGAAAAAAATAACATTCACCATGCTAAAAATACAATTTTTAGCTTTTCTTTTTTAAGATTTATGTTATTGGGCGCATTTTCGCAAAATCCAAATTGAAACGCCTTCAATTAATTATGTAAATGTGCGTGACGTTACGTTGGTTGTCTCCTTTACCAGCCAGTCCAATTCTAGAATTATTGCATATCTCAACGAGAATGAGACTACTGAAGGAATGAATAAACATACTCAGATGATTCGTCACCGGGCTGAAACACCTTATTTTATATTGGGCGTATTCTGCCAACCCCCAGCCATCTTGATCATAAACAGACTTTTAACAATATCGCTTGTTTCCGAGAAAAAGTCGCTATTTTAACTCATTCACGCATTTCAAATTGGATATTACTGGTGCTAAAGGTAGAAGAATGTTTAGCGAAAGCACCGGTGAAGCTTATTGAAACGGAATCGGGTAAGTTTATATGAAATTTGGAGGTGAAATGCTGTCAGTGGTCGAAATTTGAAGGCTACACAAAAAAGTCCTAGCTGTTACACGTAGTGATTTGGGACTTCACATATAGACTGTTAAAGGCATACTTTTAAAGAAACGTCATGTGAAGTCACAATTATTGGGACTACATCTTTCCTCTGAGAGTGAACTTCCCTGAATCATTCATTTTGGTTGGGTGAGTTATTACATAGCCTTTTTTGCATTTGTACTCGGGTTTCCCTGTACCTTGCTTCGTCCTGTTCTGTTGTTGTTGGTTGATTTTTGATTAGTCTGGTTTATTGCATTACATGTTTTTTATTATCATCTGATACCTATTACAATACTTGTTCCCCAATCATTAATAATTTTCGGTATCCTGAAAGGGGACAAAACGACACGTATTATGCAGCATCAGTATACCATGGCCTACACAAAAATGCATGATAGCATTTCTGGAATGGTAGCTATAGCCAGGTAGGGGGTAACCAAGGTTTACACGGGGGAAAATTGCTTCAATCATGTTGAAAAGTATACTCACTTTTTGTCTGATCATAAGGATTCCAAAAATGTATAGTTTGTACTAACTACAGCTTAAGGTTTGGAGTTATAGCCTAAAAACAGCAAAAATTAATAAAAAAGGGTCATTTTCAGTTGCAAAGGGGTCAAATTTCAAAGTTGCTCTGATTTAGATAAAATATGGTGCATATTAATGGTGGAGCTCATAGGATTAAAATGAGGAATAGTTTTGACTGTCTAAAATGCTTTGTTACCAATGTAGGGTGCAACAAAGGTCTACGTCCATTGTATTCAATGGAGCTTGACCTTGATCCCTCCCTTGGTAGGTAAGCATTTAAAACACTCAAAACTATTCCTTATTTTAATCATATGAGCTATATCAATCATTTGCACCACTTTTAAACAAAATTGGAGCAACTTTAAAAATTGACCCCTGTACAACTGAAATTTAACCTTTTGACCTGTTTTTGCTGTTTTAACCTTAACTCCAAAACTTTGGGTTGTAGATAGTACAAACTATACCTTTTTGGAATCCTTATGGTTGGACAAATGATGTGGCATACTTTTCAACATGACCGGATCATTTTAAATTTTGACCCATGTGTATTTATTTATTTATTTATTTACATATTTGGCTAAGAACATCAAAATTGAACAATATACAGACATATAAAGAAAAAGAAATATAAAAATTAAAATTAAAATTTTAATCCTTGATTGTCCCCTACCTGGTTATAGCTACCGTTCCAGAAATGCTATCATGAATTCTTGTGTAGAGGATAGTGTACTGAGGCTGAATAATAAGTATCGTTTTGTCCCCTTTCAGGATACCAATTTGACTAAAATTTCCTGATGGCCTAAGGATAAATTTGGATAGTTGCTTTCCATCATCAGACAGTATTTCAATATCAGAATGTTTAGCCCATAACTGGTAATTCCTAGAGACTGACATAATGAATGACATAATAGTTTGACCATGGACATAGGAGATAAGAGGACCTACAACACACTCGTTTCAAAGATCCTATCACGTTGTCGCCTTTTGTTATTAAATCCCACCATGATCCCATTTACCGGTTTAAGGTAATGCGATAGTCACCCTCTCAGCAGGAGAGCTGCCAAGCCATCGCTCACCACACGTGTGTGAGTCTTCTCCGAAATCATGGTCCAGGACAATAACCAGTTGAATTATCTCATAAAGCAGCTACACACTATTTTCTACTTCCCTCGCCAACTCCGAATTGTTCTCATTGTAATCGCTAACTCTAAAATAAAATAATAAAATAAATTTTGTGCCTACAGTGGGAATTGATTACACGACCTTTCCATTACAAGGCGCTCGTAATCCAAGCCGGCAGAAAGTCTTTCTGTTGTAATGACACAAGTTGAAAATATTCTCCTGGGCCAGAATCTCATATTAGCCATCACTCATGGTAGCGTCGGCTACCAAACGGGTGCAGGTCGATGTTCCGACGTGTCATTTGTCCGAACGGTTTTTGTTCCGAAAGGTTATTACTCCGACAGGTCTTTATTCCGAAAGGTATTTACTCTTAATTGTAATTTCTCCGAAAGTCTATGTCTCCGATGGGTAAATTAATCCGAACGGCAATTGGTCCGAAAGAGTCGTTATTTAAATTTTCCGAATCTAAAAGGGGTCATTGCTCCCGAAGGTTTTTGATTCCGAATGGGCCATTACTCTTACTCCGAAGTTCGTTTCACCGAATTTTCGGAATATCGACCTTTGGAATAAAAAAGCCATTTATTATTTCATAGAGGACTTTTATGACGCCGAGGTCATTTACGGTTTTTCAGTAATTTTTAAGAACATTTTAAAGTTAAAGGGGGATAACCCAATTAGCGTGTATAACGTTTTAATCTGATAGAATGGCCTTCAACCCCAAAACCCCCTCTGTTTGAGATGTTTGGAGCCCAATATTTCAAGCCGTTTTGATGTGATACAATAAAAACGCGATTTCAATTAACTTGAACACGTATAATTTACGACTGAGTTTTCGGGAACAGACCCTGGTCTGTCAGCTTTCCTGTCCGTTAGTTTTTGTTGATAACCGATCAAAGTGGTTACCCTCTGAACTTTTATGCTGCATCTACACTACTAGTTTGGGTCCACAGTTACTGTGGATAACATTGACCACATTTGGTGTTTTTTGGTGTCTCTTTTATGTGCTGGGCCTGGCAATTTTGAAATTAAAACAGCTTTCAAGTAAGCTGCCTTATGCCCCCATTCAAAATGACTGGCCCAAAAGTGAGGTTTTAGAACCTATTGTACTGACCCGGGTGTATGATTACCACTTTGGACAGATTTTTGGTTTTCAATTATTTCAAGTTGTTGTATGCATAAATGTAACATTGTATTTTCGAATTCATATTTTAAAAATTGTTTGAAAGGTCCAGACGTCACTCTAGCTATGTATGCTTCTTTTACTGCTCTAACCTTTTCCTCTGGCCCTGGCATTTCTTCCCTGTTTGTTGGGCATCTGTGGATGTCTTTGTTTAGCTTCCCCTCTACTCCTGCATCTGCTAAACCTTCCTCTCTATTGTGATTGCTCTATATTGGTGTGTGTTTTCTTTTGTGTTGTGGTGTGTATGTGGGGCACTGGCCTGTAGTGGAGAAATGACGTAGTTCTGAAAGAGAAGGACATGTGCTCTGATGTGTGTGGACAAATTTTTATTGCTATTATTGGGATGTTTTCACCACTTTATTGTGAAAGGAGAAGATGCATGTAGTGGAGATCAAGTTATTTGTCTGTGAGTTAGTTTGCTAAGTTTGTTGTTAAATTAATGTATTTCCTGACATTTGCCAGTTTCATTATTTTGACCCAAAGCTCCAAATTAAATTAGGTTTATTTAGGTAGCATTTTGTAATTTAGGATTAAATTAGGTTGTTGCATTTTGAATAGGTTTGTTGGACATGTTGCTGCCTGAACTTTGCAAGTTATTTTTGATTAATTTGGTCGAAAATGGTACTGTATGTGATGTGTTCATACGCTATTGACCAAACCAACCATGCGTGATGTCCAGCTGTGGTGGGCATTTTAGCAGTTGGCTATGTTGGCGGAAGAATTTAGTGTTTGTGCCCAACCCTGTGAATTCGGCTGTTTGGGCGGAATGAACTGCATGTGTGGGGGATGTGGTGGCAGAATACTGAATTATCCCATGTTTGTCAATAAATTTTAGGTTCAATTTTTTGTAATAACCCACTCGTTTGGCATTTGTCACGCTATTCAGCCCAAGGAACCCAGTTTAGGGACTGATAACAAAGTCCAACGTGGTTAGGGTTTTAGTATGGCATCAATGTCTCGTCAAGTACCCGACGTGCTTGCGGGTTTGGTGTACAAGCATTGCTTAAATAACATTGCCAGGCTAAAAGAGCTGATTATAGTCAGCCCCGCAATGTCATTGGTATTTTTTTTTCATCCTTAAAATAACATCTGCTCTGACCATGTTTTTCAGACAAAGGTCAGAACTTTTGGTTTTGTAGCTTACTTTACTCGCCTGCGACATGTGCATGTGCTTAGGGTGTAAATGTTGTTTTGTGGAACTTTGCAGTGGAATGCCTAATTTTCGGGGGCGAGTTTTCATTTTGGATTACTTTAATGGGATGGGCTTTTGTTTATTTTCTAAAGTAAAATGTTTCAGGGATTAGTTTCACATAATTGGCATGTGCATTTTGACGCACGGGGTTTTTGGCAATTTGTATAACTTTATCCGAGCTATTTAAATCCTCTTTAAAAAGGTCATATGCACAGGTATGGAGCCTTTAAAATTTTTATACTGCAAGAGGTGCTGTGCGCTCAGGCTTCTTGTCGTATAGGCGGTGGGCAGCGCCTGGAGTTTGGCAGGACTCCCAACCTTGTTCAGGTGAGGCGGTTAGGTGTCTTTTGATATTATAATGGGGCTAGCTACGAATGGCCTAGATAGAATTTCTAGCTGCTGAGTTCTTAAGATGAGCACTGAGCTCCTAACCGCGGTAAACCTTTCGAGGCCTGTGGCAGTTCGAATGTCACGTTGTGTTTATGTTTTTTGTTAATGTTCGGAAAGACGCCATTTTTGATTTTTTAAGTTATTGGACGCATACACGCCGACCGGGTTAAAGGTGACGCTATTTAATGTCAAATTCCTGGGTTAAAATGTAAGTGGGTTTTTAAATTGAAAGCTTGGCGTCTTTTGATTTGTGCATTCCCATGCAGGGTTCTGTTTTCAAGAACATTGCTGTCTTGATGCATGTGGGCATTTTTGCAGCTGGGTATGTAAATTTTTGGGTTGTGTTTGCATCATTTGGATCGTAGCACACAATTGTCTATATATTTTTGTCTGTCGTCGCGTAGACAGATTAAGTAGAAGTTTCACTGTGTCAGTGCGCAGCTTTTGCAAAGAATGTCCGTAATTTTACACGTTGTTTACAAGTAGGCCTACCGGCAACAATGAGTTTGATATTTACCGTTCGTTTTCGTATTTGTATGTTCTGGCATCATGAGTGGCTGGGCGGCGTCTGTATATAAGCCCCGCTCATGATTGCAATTGGTTATAAATTATGTTTGCAACTAAAAAGTTGGGCATTTGGGTGGCTGGCCCTCCTGTAAATAAAGCCCCGCCCCACTATTTGCGTTTTTGCACAGATGCTAATTTAAGATTTGTTTTGAATATATCAGTGAATGTTCAGGGGTTTGCTGCACAATGCCGTTTGTGGCAATTTTGAAGGCGTTGTGCAATTGGGCTGGCATGATGTGTCGCCCTTTTAAAAGTTTCATTTAAGGTAATTAAGGATTATAAATTTAGGGTTAAGTTTAGCATTAAACTAATGGAGTCCGTGTCCCTGAAAGCTGAAGCGTAATTGTTGCTGTGCAAATGAATTAGGAGTTGCATTTCTTTTTCGAATGAGTTTAGCCAACATTGAGTTTTGATTGTTTGTGGATATTTCGTGATTTTTATTTGGGCCATGTTTTCGGTGTTTAACTATTTAGAAAATAATTATTCCTTGTTTGGCCTTTGAAGTTGGTTTTAATCGTCCCAGCCGTCCTGCGGACCTGGATGGTGGATCTAACCAAATCTCGGTCAGCCATGCTTCTTTTAAAAGGAAACTGTTGTGGGCAATAAAGTAAAACTATATATTTAACGGAACTTTCAAAGTAAAGTGATTGTGCAATGGGCAAAAATTGCTTCTCAAATCCATAAATTATAAACGGAAAGTGAAATTTAATTGAAACGAATATGAATTGCATTTTTTGTGCTTTTTGTACTTAGTCATTTTTTAATTTTCATTAAGCTAACAGTTGCCTTTATTTCACACCTCGGCTGTCCGTGACATAGGAGGGTTAAAACATTACACAATTACAAAATGGCTTCCATATGTCAAAAATTCAATTTGTCACCAAATCGCTTGCTGTATTTCAGTTTTTCAAACTTACATAAACCCAACTTTCTTCAAGCTTGGTGTGTGTTGACAATTTCCTGTACTTTGGTGTCTATCTTTGGTCATTTAGCGTAACAATGTGACGATTTTTCAAATAAAAATGGCTGCACTTGTCATTTTTATTCGCCATTGAAAGAGATTTTCATGCATCGTTATAAATTGACTCAATTGTGGTATTTTGTGTTTATTTATATCACTAACGTGCTAGAGTAAAATCCTGACAATCACCGCAAAAAAGTGAGGTAGCGGTGGGTAGAAGTAGAGAACCGTCCTGTTGTCTCCCCTGTCAGTATCTGCTCGCCAGTGAAGCCATCTCTACACCACCAAACACTGTTTTTCTTCCATAAACATCAATTCTCATTATTCCCAGATAATGACTAGAGGTCAGCGCAGGCCTTTTGTAAGGTCTGGCTTTGACTATAGCTGCATTGAAATGTGGATGTTTTTTAAAAAAAAGTAACATCAGTGCTGACATTGTAACAAACTCCATGCGATGTCCTATGTCTGCAGAACATAGGGACTGATAGTCATCGCCCCACCCAGAACCATAGTAAAGACCAGCCTGTAGATCCCGTGACCAACTCTGGAGACAACCTTTTGAAAGGCGGTCCTGTGGGGTTCCCTTATCGATGTTTTGAAGGTTTTTGACTTGGGCTTGCGCTTCATGTTCCCTCATTTTGGGGAAGGGCAAACAAGTTAACACGGGGTAAAAAATTGAGAACTCAACCATTTGAGGCGTATTGGGGGGTTCCCTGATCGATGTGAAGGTTTTTGACTTGGCTT
Source organism: Ophioderma brevispina (assembly GCA_023653785.1). Lineage (NCBI taxonomy): Eukaryota > Metazoa > Echinodermata > Ophiuroidea > Amphilepidida > Ophiodermatidae > Ophioderma > Ophioderma brevispina. The sequence goes on along the minus strand of JAMKCH010013507.1, from coordinate 214,609 downwards.
GCCGCTTCAAGTTCCGTCTTTGGGGAAGGGCAAACAAAGTTAACACGGGGGTAAAAATTGAGGAACGTCGCAATTGATTTAATATGCATGTCAAATTACTCGCCTTTTCATACGAATCTAAAAAGTAAGTTTGTATAGAATCCGGACTTCCAAATGAGGACGCTATGGCCCAAAATGTCAAAGGTCAATGCACTGTCAGTCAAGGGCAAATGTCAAATAGTATCCAAGTCAACGCTGCCGTAATACCAAACACGTTCCTTTAAGAGGGCTAAACTATAGGAAAGCAGACCGGCAAGGATTCACTGATGGACCTGGATAAGAAGTGAAGAGGATTGCTCCAAATCCCCGTAACTATGACAAATTTGCCCAACTATACAAAGATGCCCGAAGATTTATACCAAGGAAGTGCATGGTTTTGGGGTGTATACTAATTATATAGGGTGTTTTGATATTAGAGTGTTCGGTGCGCATGGCTACAGAGCCCATAGCTCTGTAGCCATGCCGCGTATGTTCAAGGGTATAGTTTGATAGAAGAAGATTACTTTTGCAGGGGAAGTTCTGGAGTTTTGAGTTATGCACAGGTATTAAACAGAAGCATTGATTGATGTGAAATTCATATTTTTTCTTAATTATCATGATATTACTAAGTATTTTGAACAAGTTTAAGAGATGATTTTTAATGTCACTGGGACCGAGACTGCATAGTAAAGATGTAGCAGTTTCACAATTACCGTTTGGAAATCCCCAATTTCCAAATCGAGCAGATCGGTCCTACCTCCCGTACAGAACCACATGTACCCCCCAGGTCACATTGATCGATTTACGCTGTGACAACCAGAGTACGAATGCTTGCTGCTTTGCCGTACTTAGTTATAAACGTAACGAGACTGAATAGTTTGGTGTCACGTGGTCAGGTACCAGGTCAAGTGTCAGGTATCAGATTCAGTTGCTTTCGTGCGGCGACGTATTTATATAAATCCTACTATGTTAAATCAAGGGGTTTACATGGCCCTCTGCCCAAAGGCTATTATTTGTTTCCAAAAGACACCGGTTATTATGTCTAAACAGTACAGAATTTACCTTTTCCCTAATGATTCAAAACCGACGTACGATGACGATAATCGTTGTTTTTTTACAATGTAGGGATACGTTACGTCATTTTTACCTGAATGGGTCCCCCGAAGCAAAAATAAACCAATCAATGCCGTGACGTCATCAATCTTTCTTTTTTCCAAAAATGGATGTTATTCCCATATAAAATTCCTTTTTAAATCAACTCTGTGTCGGATATTGTCTTTAAATAATTATATTTCCAATTGTCACCGTATGAATGTGAAAAAGATAGGTCCATAAGTATACAAACTGAAAACATTGTCAGCCGGCTAAATACCCTTACGTGGATCGAAGGAGCAGAGGACCCCCGATTTAGTTTTGGCAGGCTTACAGCCACTTGCTCGCGGCTGCGGGGGTTATATGCGTCCGAGGCTGTAGGACAGAATACATACCAGGCCTTTCAAAGGAATGTGCTAAAGAATATCAACATATAAAACCATGTTTGAAGCGCCCTGTCTCAGCAAAAACAATGCTAAAGGGAGGAAAGTGTCGAGAGGATTTCACAGTAAAAGATTCAAAACTTGCACACCTTACTGATCCACCGATATGCCCCTAACGGCAAGAAAGGATGGCCTACCATCCGACAGTTCGAGGGGGACCAACAGAACCTCCAAGCAGCCATAATGTTACACCCAACCATCAATACTAATCGAATATAGACCAATATCACTCTTTGAACGTCTCATCAAACGGCATCGCAACTGTGATAGATTGAATACCCCGATACCAGAACAAGCAGGTTTACGGCCAGGAAAAAATCAAAGAGAAAAGTCAAGTACTCAACCTAAAATGAAACAGATCGAGGAAGGTTTCGAGAAGGTTTTGACAACCTGGAAAGCGGGTTCGTTGATCTATCAGCGGCGTATGACACTGTTAATCACAGATGCCTTACTTCATAAGATTCTGGAACTCACACAAGTACATCCGGTTACTGAGCTATCACGTATTGATTGCAAACAGATTGTTATGTGTTCATTTGGAGTCAAAGAAAGAATGGACTGCCCCAAGGGCAACGTGCTCGCACGTCCCTGTTCTATACAAACGACCAAGCCTAGGAGGGCAGGAACCTGTCGTATCTATGGAGACCGATCTTGGAGAGAGGACTCTCCCATAGCTTTGGATGAAATCCACTGATTATTATGAGGCAACCAGTCTACGTGCAAATCCATCCACGGATACAGGTGTGAGCTTTCCATCTACGCCAGCAGTGAAGCCGAAACGTCAGCTTAAAGGCTTGACTCAGAGATTTCCGGGAATATTTTGTTTTTCAGTATAATTAAAAATAGTTAACAGAACTAAAGATAGTCCCTTAAAATGCTCAATTCCAACGTTGAAAGTTTGACACGAATCTGATTTTTCGTTCTGATAGTAAACATTTAAAAAGTTATTGCAAAATGCAATAACTGAGTTAACACCAGGAAATGATTCCTGAATTCCCTTTTGGTTGCTTGGTTACCGCTTGTATGGAAACCGATCGTGCTTCACCCTTATGTCTTCCACAACCAATCAGGGTGTTCAGTATTTCGGGGGAAGCTTGCCCAGCTTCCGGAAATGGTCCCTCGCTATTTGCACGGGGAGTTTAATCGCCCTTCTGAGCTTGTTGACAAGAGATAAATTTTCCATCCCCAGGTGTGTGGTAGTTAGACAAACATAAGGGTCTCTTAATTACCTCAAATTAGGTATTAATGGTTTGTTAGTAATCTTTGGTTAAGCTCTTTTACCTTTATGAACTTTTGTGATTTGTAATAGTATTTTGGGAGTTGTGTTATCTTACGGTTCGGAGATTGAATCCTTGTTTGGTGCGGGGAAATTAAGAAATTGGGTCATTTGATGGATCGGACTGAACCCCCTTCTCTAAATTGAACTTATAGCATATATATAAAAATTAAAATTGGATAGTTAGTAACTTAAGTAGGCTGTGGGATGGTCAGTTCCTAGCAAAAATTACGCATTAAATATATTCTAGTTGTAAATCTATATGCCAATAAGGATCTAATTGGGGCTTTAAGTGTGAAGGTCTAATTATTGGATCGGTTACCTTCTTTGGCAAGTGTGGGGAAGTGGGGAACCCACAGCGGCTTAGCATATTCTGGTCCCTAGTGTGCATTGGATTATAACGGAATTCGAAGTGAAGTTAGGCCAGTTCATTCCGTGGTACCTTTATTGCAAAAATAGCGAGGAGTGGGAACCTCAGTGGTTTAGTAATTATTATGGTCGTGAGTACTTATGAAATTGCAAAGAAACTGGAATTTGGCATACAGAAATATTTGGAATACTTGATTTGGAATTGGAAATAAACAGGGGACTAACTCATGCAAATATTGCGCCACATTTCATTTAGCATTGCTTTCTTTGTTTTCATTTCTGGGTGGCAATGGTATGGTTAGAACCGTAACAGCCGAAATACTGTGCATTACCAAAAAAAAATCAAGATACCGGATTTAATAACAAAGCTTATTGATTTTCTATATCAAAGGACATCTATTTGAGAGGAAGAGCATTCACACAGTGATTAGTACTGAACAAGTAGATTATCTATATGACAAAAAACGCGCTTTTTAGGAAATTGAGGCGCCATCCTAGGGAACCAATTCTTGAGTCAGCCTTAAAGTAACCCTGGTCGGACCCCATACTCCTAGACGACCCCCCCCCCCCCTCTGTGATAATACTGTCTACCTAGGAGTTACCACTTGGACCGCACTCTCTCTTTATAAGAACCACGGCAAGAAGACGAAGAGTGTAAAGTATGTTCACTCAATAAACATCTTGAACAAACTCACTGCATCAAGATGGGGGCTCGCCAAATACCATACGATTGACGGAACTTGCCCTGTGCTACTCATGTGCAGAGAACTTGCCTTGTATGGGAACGATCAACCCATGAAAAGAAGCTTGATCCAGCCATTAAAGCCTCCTGCCGGCCTATCACGGGATGTCTTCGCCCAACGCCAACGGGCAACTTATACATCCTAGCGGGAATTGATCCACCAGACGTCCGTCGTAGTGTAGCGAGCATGCAAGAGCGTTTCTAAAGCAAAGTCCAACCCCTTAAAACAGTCTCGAACCTAAGGAGTTTAAGAGAGTCGTCTTGTGGAAAGAAAGACTTGCTGTCAACCAAGTAACATCTTTTGGTATTGAACCTGGTGAGCATCTTCCATCTGGAGCTGACTCCTCATGGGCTGAATGACGATGTCTCAACAGATTGGCATGAGAACCAGAACCGGCCGATCTAAGGTTTCCTTGCAGAAGTGGGACTACCTGGAAGCAGATCAGGACACTACCTGTCCTTGTGGAACAGCACCACAGACAATGGAACATCTCTTGGTCTGCCCAATGCTGGAGCAACAATGCACAGACAAGGACCTTGCAGAATTCAGTGAAGCAGCCAGACATTGTACATACCTCTGACTGGATCATATTTGAGAACCACTGTGTTTGGATACGATAAGAAGAAGAAGTTATATTGTATACTTCACTGGTTCCGTTAAGATGCTGTGCATATCTGTGCCGGGAAAAGAAGCATAGTTTTGCATCTAATGATGTTTAATACAGGTCTGTTTCGGCGGTAATTATGAAAAATGTGGACATTTGGCAGCCGCCTTCAAGGCGGCTCATCACCTTGTGAAGCTGAATGATCTAATAGACACCAAAGTACAGAAAATTGTCAACACACACCAAGGCTTGAAGAAATTAAATTTTGGGGGCAAGTTTGAAAAACTCACATACGGCAGCTATTTTGGAAATTGAATATTTTGACATATTGTAGCCGTTTTGCATTTTGTTAGTTGTGATGCCAACAACTTATAATTGAAAACCAAAAATCGCCCAAATTGGTCATCATACACCTAATGCTCCAAAACTCACTTTTTGGGCAGTCACTTTCTGGGGCATAAGACAGCTATTTTGGATTTTGAAAGCTGTTTTAATCAACTTGTCATGCCCGAAAACCTATAAAAATAGACAGCAAAAAACACCAAATGTGGTCAACGTACATATCAAAGTTAACTTCCCCCCTCCCCACCCCGGGTCCCCCAGGGGACCACTTTGGGCACATTTTTCAACAATTCTGCCGGTGCCATCGTGTTCAGCCGAAAAAATCAGTCTAGAAACACTTTCAAACAGAAAATGAACACCATTTCCCTGTTGCGCGTGGCTGTGGACCCGACTAATATAGTTTGAGTAATAATTTGTTGGTGAAGGCACACACACGCGCGCGTTGCTTGTTGCGTGAACTGTCCACGTGCAAACCAGTGATGCGCCGTTTTGGCGGGGAAGCTGGCGTACCTAGTAACTTGCCATTATTATTCCTCCAACTATAGCTATTGAAATAGTGGTAAATTATGAAGTTGTTCTAAGGCATTGCCTTGAATACATTGTAATAATAATCATTTACACGTGATTTTTACATCACCTTAAATATTTTGTATATTTAAGTCACTGTTGTGAAACACATGAATAATGATTAGTAAATTACATAGAACCACTGACATTGTACAGTTGCTTGATCCGCCGGCTTGTATCTAATATACGCGTCACGTCACGTCACGTCACGTCGCGTCGCGTCGCGTCGCGTTACGTCGCGTTGCGGATTAATAATGGTAATGTGGTCTTACTCCGCTGGTCGACGTTAAGCAATGTGCAACAAATATCAATTTTAAAAATATGGCAGCATGGACGTAGTTTTACCACCACACAATAAAACCAAATTCAGTCTTGATCAAATATTGGTAAAAAACAAGTTTGTACTCAACTCTCTCGTTAAAATTGCTTACTGTGTAAGGAACTTATTTTTAAAGGATTAGTTGACCAATATTTAACATGGGTAAACACCATTTAATTTTGAAAGAGGGACACACCATTTAATTTGAAAGAGGGGGGAGGTTTGGAAATTTGAAAAAATAAACAAAAATCACCAACATAGGCCAAGAAAACAAAGTTCCTCTCTTTCTAATAATGAAAAAAAAAAAAAAACAAGGGCGCAAGCTTCAAAATATCCGGATCACATTATTAATTTGGCGAGCAAAATAACAACTAATAATTTAAAAAAACAATTACCCCGACTCACTTCTGCCCCCCCCCCCCCTTTGAAGTCAAATGGTTGCCCTAACAGGGGGACGCGCTCACCTCAAAGCAGTACCAATTTAGATGTCTTCGCAGTATGTGACATAGGCGACCCGTGGGGAAACAATTTGCCGAGCAATATTTCCCGCAACACATGCCACACTACCGAAGTGAGAATCGGCCCCTATGTTTGTTTCACAAGGGCTTCTTTCGAATGACCAACTTGAGCGCCGGGAACCCAAGATTACCACGCAAAGGGAAAAAAAATTATCTGTAACTGAATATCTAATGAAGTCATTTTTCGAATCATTTAATGATGCCACGGAGCATTAGGTATTTGAAAAAAAAGTAAAAAAACTATTCCTCTAAACGGGCTGAAATCAATAATTCCAGACACAGGAAGTGACAGCTCATCAGTGATACATTGGCATGAATTGGGGGATTACACCCACAATGGATAAATCTGAAACGCCATTACTACCATTGAAATCTGCAGCTTGAGATAGGGGTTCCTATCCATTCATTTGCTGGACGCTATGTAAAGATATACACAATAGATGTTCTGGACAATGTACTATCCCACAAGGTGGGAGAGGGGTAATGTCCTCTGGTCCCCCACAATTGACGACCATGGTGATTGGTTTTCAGTGAGAACGTTGATGCCTCCAATTTTTTATTCAATGTCACTGAATGGACCCCCTTATTGTATTTTATGAAAGCCCCTCAGTTGTCACTGATGGAACTTAAGCATATGTTGCTGTGAGAGGCTCACTGATGGACACCCAGTTTTGCATCCTCCTCACCAAATTACCGCCTTTTTTTCCTTAACGTTCCTCAGCGAATGCCCACTCTTTGAAAGTCCCCTTCCGACATCCCCGTCACTTTCAATATATGAGCGCCCCTATCCCCCCCCCCCCCCCCCCCCCCCCCCCCCGCGGGGCGAAAGGAAATTGTAGGCTGAAATATTGGTGGCGCTTTTTGTATGCCCGATTGATATTAGACCGAGGGGGGACTCAAGTACTGATAATCGGCTGAAATGACGGGCAGGTGGCCACATATTGACCCTTCTTAGTTTTCAAACGCGGCTCTCACGCAAAGATCCTTTTATTTGGTCACCCAATGGCCCCCTTTTCAAATACAATTACGATCAGTCACCCTTAAAGCCCCCTTGTTGACTAACTAGAATGTTGGAATTTCCCCCGAAACGAAATCTAAACTTTGCAAGTTTTTCTGAATTTGTTTAACATTTTTAAAGAATATTGACAAATTATGCAATTCCTTCAGTGTTTCGCCCATTTTTTTTCCGAGTCTTCAGTTGATTGATCCCCTTTTTTGGGATCTCAAGCAATAACCTCCTCTTTCTGTGTCCTGCCTTTCATCGGGTGAAATACCCCCATGTTTTATTTGCTGCCACACATCCCAGTCACTTTTATATCGAGCCCGGCCCCGGATAAAAGAATTTATTCTTCAAAAAGGAATACTTTGGAAAAATTTTCATATTACACTATCCCTTCCCTGTGAAATCATAATTGTCACGAGGGACGCAAAAACAGAGAGGGAAAAGTGTATATTTTTACGGGTATTTTAATGGACTTCATTGTTCTTGTGGTGTGCGCCTGGGAGAGGGATATTGGGTTTCAAATAAGTTCCGGTAAACCAAGGAAAACACACGTCGCGGTTTGTGACGAAAAGCTTGAGATTCACTAACCAACATGTAATCATAGTCTATACAAGGAAGAAAAGCATAAGTATAATACAAAATAACTCCACTAACGATGGGAAAAACATCAAAGCGACGTCGTAACTTTTACGTGACGTGACGCGACGCGACGCGACGTTGGACGTGACGCGACTTGACGCGTATATTAGATACAAGCCGATCCGCCCACACCATGTGTTTTCTGTGCGTTAATGCACAGGAGAGAGATGACTCACTGCCCGTACCTCATTGGCTATATCCGTGTTTTCGGGTTAATTTAAGAGGGACGTACAAAAGTACTTCATTACGTTTTTCCTAGGAAAAAAATATATTGCCTACTTCTCGAGATATCAGAATGAGGAAATAATGGAGATAAAAAATGATAACGCAGGGTCTTATTTTTTTGTTTGTACTAACAGTTCATAATCGTTGAAATAAGGCAAAAATAGTTTGTTCTCAGCTCTTCTTTGGGCTAAAAAGCTATGTGTTATGCTTTTTTAACATGAACTTGCGCATGGTATTTTTAAAAAAAAAAATATACAATATTTTCCACTTGTTTATCTGTATGGACTTCTTTAACTTTGAAAGTTCACTACTACTCGAATGTGTCATCCCGAATTTCGCTAGAAATGGTCGGCATTGAAGATAAAATGACTCTATGACAGGGGAAAAAGTGTTGGCACTCGATCCATCGAAAAAGTTATTAGAGTATGCCGAATCCAAAAATTCTTTAAATCTTAAAAAAAGGAAAAAAAAAAAAGGAAAACATCTCACGCTGCAAAGAGCTATGAGCTAAATCTAATTGTGGGCGCCAGCTATAGCGGAACCACTTAGGCAAATCCGTTGTGCGTGTGTATGGTGGATGTGTGTAATGTGTCACTAAAATGTTTAGTTTTTTGAACATTGCGCTATTTTTTTTTTAATTGACCTCAATTGAAAAATTTAAGTTCAATTGGAACCAAACTTGTGTCATAGGTGCACCATGGGATCCCATATGTTGATATGGTCAAACGTCATATGCCAGGTCATGTGAGGTCAAGTTGAAAAATATGCTAAAATGTTAATTTTTTTTTAAATTGACCTCATTGAAATTGTTGAAGTTCAAGTGGAACCGAAAAAAGTGTGGTAATCAGATGCCCAACGATGGATCCGTCATATGTTGATGAGGTCAATGGTCATGTGCCAAGGTCAAAAAGGCATGTGCGATCAAGTTGAACAATTTACTAAAAAATGTGAAATTGACCTCAATTGAAAGGTTGAAGTTCAATTGGAACCAAACTTGTGTCATAGGTGCACCAAGGACTCCCTCATATGTTGATGAGGTCAAAAGGTCAATATGCAAGGTCAAAGGTTTAATATGCCCAAGGTCAAAGGTCATGGAGTGGTCCACAGCTTATATTCTTTGAATATAGTGAGCGCGAAAGCCGAGAACCGCGAAATTCTAGTTTTAAAAGCAATGCGCGCGGGAGGTTGAGACAAACTATCATTTTTTGGCCTAAATTGACGTAGCCATATTTGATATGGTGTACACCATGTATGGTCAGGTCAGCTTACGTAACATTACAAATGTTCTAGCCAATCGCGTGGGAGCATATGCGATGAATTATCTGTTTCTCGAGCGTCAGTAATTGAAAATTAATTCAACTAACCCAAAAATTGTCTCACAAAAGCCATTTTTAGGGATTTTTTGTTACGAATTCTAACACCGAATTATGCAATGCTTACTCTGATATCACCAATGTGCTTGACTTTGAATTCAATAGTAAAAATAGCAGAAAAAGATGACACGACCATTCAAGGTCTGTGTCACTCGAAGGTTTATCGATTTGAACAGCCACACCAGCCAATAACGAAAGTTTTTAAACATTCATTGTTTTATCCTAAGCTTTATTTCTTGAAATTGTTTTTGTTCGAGTCAATTTTTTTTAAAGTAAAAAAAGAAAGAAAAACCTATTTTGATGTTTTTCCGGGGATGGGTGGGAGGGGGGGGGTTAAATAAATATTCAGGGACATCAGGACAATCAAATAAGTACGAACAAAGACGTTGTTTACCTGAAATTCGCTAGCTGTTATATTTACAGGTTGGCTATCTACTTTGTATTACTGTAAACGGTTCTTAGTTTCTCTAATTGCACGTACGGTACCTTTCTGAACGTCTTTACCGTGTTTGTGTCATGGCCTAAAAACTATTTACCTTTGGAAATTAGCTGGGGATATTTACTTGCCTCAGTCAATGAATTTTAACTGATTTTATGCGAGATCTGTCAGTGATCATAAACTCTCCTCCTGTTTTGTCCCTACTCAATGGGGCTTTAAGATAACTATATGCTTAATATTATTCCTAGCACTCCGTTTTTAATTATACGGGTAATTAAGTTTACATATCTATTCGACATAGGCCACAGTGTTATAGTTCAACTGTGTAGATCCGGACACCAAATTGCTCTACTCTCTATAGGAAGAAGGTCCGAAAGAGCTTTTCAAGCCCTGTAATGTTCTTCAATGAACCAAAACAAGGGAACTGTTGTATAGCACCCCTTGATGTTCGATTAGGATCATTTTTGGGTTCTCAGATTTTCTAAGAACGATTTCCGGGGTTCAATCTCGAGGCTTCCATATAGAGGACAAAAAGGATTCCAGTATAGTTTCATAACGAGTATAGTTTCATAACGGAGAGATTGTTGTCGTATTATTTTAGGGTATCTATTAATTTTGGTGGTAGGCTATGTGAACTTGCAGAAATCTGACTTTGTCAAAAATAATTCTTATGGGATATCTGAATGTCCCTTTAATCACGCTCACGATGACATTGTTGTCTTAGTTTACTTTATATCTGATACATGAAGCACACCGTCAGTGTATTGCTTGGACACTTGCTTATTTTCTTTTCAAAATATTAATCAGATAGCAAGGTGCTTACTCTCTAAAATCCTTGGACTTATTTTTAAATCTAAGAGACTTGTTAGCGGACAAAACTTTTTCTGGATTAAAAACATTAAGACAGTCTGTAATAACACTAGTAAGTCCTTAGAAGTCCTTAAGATTTACAAACAAATCTAAAATGACTTAAAATAAGCCCAAATGAGGATTATGTTTAAGTCTAAAAGACTTATTTTCAAATCCAAAAAGTTTTGCCCCGCACAACAATCTCGTAGATTTACAAATAAGTCAAGGATTTTAGAGATAAGTGGATGGTTGATACTGTTATCGGATGTCATCGTGCGGAGCTAATCCCTGTTGAATATCCCGACGAATGTAGAAATAGAGTAAAAACAAAAAAATTTTAGTATTCTGCCAACACCTACGAATCTGCAATAATTAAGGGTGCTGAATTTTAAGTGTTGGTGAATACTAAATTCATTTCCAATTAAGTGAAATATGCAAAAAAAAAAGGAGAAGAAGAAAGCTAGCGTTGATTCTACATATGATTTTTTCTCTTGTGCTTTCAGTAATTGGATCCGGGTGAACCAAAAGGAGCTGGGCAACATGGGGGGAGTAGCCGTTTCCGAGGAGGGGGAGAATGGTTTATAGAAATTGTGGCAGCAACTATAACAGTTGGATACATTTAGTCCACAATGTGAGTACACATAATCAAAATATTTTATAGTTTTATCAGATGCGACCACCTGGGCCTAAACAAAAGCAGTTTAAAGTAATTATCAACTTCTTACGCCCGATGATGAGCCAATATTTCAGTGGAAACCCATTAGTGATTCAATTCCCCCCCCCCCCCCCCCCCCCCCCCCCCCCGTTATAAAAGGTCAATAACCATAATTGAGTGATCATTCACAAGAATGCCTCCATATATGGTGGTTCTTTACCATAATATGCTAAAGTAACAGCTCACAAGTTGAGTCCTTTGTACTTCTACACACAACAGCCCACAACATCCCGCTGGGTTATTGTAGGACTGCCCATGTTCAAATAAAAGTCTCTTCAACAGACTTAGTAGCGTAATGTGAACAAATTTGATATTCGGGTGTAATAATACGGATTAAAACAAAAAATACGTGGACCGGTGGGAAAGTTTTTTTCAATTTTTGTGGGAAATTCGTACTAAATGTCCGTGTTTTCAAATGACAGCAGTGCATGTAATTGAACCTGATGCTGGTGGAAGCCATGCACAGCGGGATGTATGGGCTGCTGTGACAAGGTTCTTTAGTGTTGGATCGCGTGACAGCTTTTTTTTTCATCTAGAGTGATGGGTTAATTCCAGGTGTGAAAGGAGAACCATATCTTTGACTGGAGCGCTATTTTGTCGCATAACGCGACCCAATTGAGTCTACTTCCAAGCCGCGGGCTATTCACGACTTCCCACCCTTGAGTACACAACGAGAAAACGTGCTTCCTAATGCTCAAACCGTTGTTTCCCGACCAGGCGTCTTACGGGCTGCACAGCCTCAGGTCGGGTTGGTTTCCAGGTGTGAACCTCCAGGACAAATGAAATTTTCCATAAAATAAGCTGACGGCCAGTTTGGAATAACTAGTGTTAGACCGACCGATCCATACGCTTTGATACCTGTGTGATAATGAAGGGTGGGCAAAAGTAAATATTTTCACCAAGCCAATATTGACAAAACGTGTCGATCCCCGATTATCCTTTGCATCAAAACCGCAGGAGTGCAACAATGGTTTTGGTGGTGTATAATAATTATACTAGGGGTGTTTGATATTAGAGTGATCGGTGACGCAGTAGCTTCTGTAGTACGCCATGGCGCGTTGTCAAGGGTAGTTATGTTTGATAGAGATCTTTTGCAGGGAAGTTTCAGGAGTGTTGAGTTATGAAAGGTTTAATTTAACGAAGCAGGATTGCTGTTGAACTTCATATTTTTTTCGTAATTTATCATGATATTACTAAGACTTTTGACCAAAGGTTTAGAGATGATTTTTTAATGTCACGGGGACTGAGACTGCCATACGAAAGGCGTGTAGCGTTTCACAAATTACCGTTGGAAATCCCCAATGCCCAAATCGAGCAGATCGTGTCCACCCTCCCTGTAACAGAACCATCCATGTATAGTCTAACATCTTGATCGATTACGCCTGTGACAACAGATGATACAGAATGCTTGCTGCTTTGCCGTATGTAGTTAGAAACGGTAACGAGATGGATGTGTGGTTGTCACGTGTCAGGTACCAGGTCACGTGTCAGGTCAGATTCAGTTTGCTCTTCGGGGCGACCGATATGGCGACCGATATATATAAATCCGACTATGTTAAATCAAGGTGTACATGACCTTCTGCCCTGCCCAAAGTGCTATTATTTTTTTCAAAAGACAACCGTTATGATGTCTAAACAGTACAAATTTACCTTTTCCTACTGATTCAAAAACCGACGTACGCTGCGATAATCGGTTGTTTTTTTCCAAATGTAGGGATACGTACGTTCATTTTTACATGAATGGGTCCACCGAAGTAAAATAATAAACCAATAGTCACTTGCCGTGACGTCATCAAATCTTTATTTTTCCAAAAATGGCTGTTATTCCCATAATAAAAATTACTTTTAAGATTCAACATCTGTATATTGTTCTTTAATAATTTAAAGTTCAATTTCCCCGCCATGAATGTGCAAAAGATGGGTCCATAAGTTACAAAATGAAAGAAAACATAGTCAGCGGCTAAATACCTTACCGGGGGACGGAAATGAGCAGACGGATTCCCGAGTTAGTTTTAACAGGCTTACAGCCACTGCGCGCGGCTGCGGGGGTTATGCGTTCTAGATTAAGTTTATCGAGATTTTTTTTTTTTTTTGGGGGGGGCGAATCAGGTCTACTGTATGTGGGGACCCATATAAGTTCTCAATAATAGAAAAAGAGGGGATCTTGTCAAGACCAGTCATCATTAATCTTGAAATTGCGTAATTTGTCGGCTATTATGTTCTCACCTCTCTGGTAACCACTCAGGAATGATATGATATCATTGTCTCGACACCAATTGATATCTATCTAGAGCTAATGGACCCTTGTTTTCCGAAAAACTGGCACGTACACGTTAAGCGTTAATAACCCCCCCCCCCCCCGGGGGGGGAGCGGCACACATTGTAACACATCTCAAGTAACGTTTGAGCTGATTAAATATGGTGCCAACTGACAGGAACCCTCTGAAACGTGATTCTTAAGTGCCGCAAGTGGGTGCCTTAAGGAGAGGGTGGCCCAAAACACAGTTTGTACAGGGTCAATTTGTAAATTGATCCAATCACATGTTGAAAAGCCACAACTATGTTATGTGTCTAACCATAAGGATTCAGAAAAGGTTATCGTTTGTACTATGTACAAGCCTAAAGTTCAGAGTTATAGGCTAAGAAACAGCAAAAATCAATTTGGATAAAAACGGTGCAATTATTGGTGGAGCTCATAGGATAAATTAGCGAATAGTTTTGATTGATTGGGTTATTATTTGCTTCGGGGGACCAGTCAGGTAAAAAAGACGTACGTATCCCTTACATTGGAAAAAAACAACAGATTATCGTCATCGTACGTCGGTTTTTGAATCAGTAGGGAAAAGGTAAGTTTTGTACTGTTTAGACATAATAAACGGTGTCGTTTGGAAAAAATAATAGCACTTTGGGCAGAGGGTCATGTACAGACCTTGATTTAACATAGATTTCAGGTGATGAATTTCAGCTGTACTTTTAATTTGGTTTTGTATTGAATGTACACTGTTTAAAGATGCTATATATGTTGAGGGAATTTTTTAAGCTTCTTTATTTTTCAAATATGTCATGTCAAAACTCAGAAATCTTATAGGCAAAGGTAGACGAGTTCCACGGGGGGCATGGGGGTCACTCGTATACTTTTACACGTGAAGGTCGCTAAATTTTAGCGAGTTAATATCGACCCCAAACCTCAAAAATATCAGTAAGTTTCTTGGTTGATGTGGATAGGTAAGTATTAAACTTACCTCTTTTCTGTTCAAAGTAGTAGTTCCGCATTTACGATCTTGAAGATCAATGATTTTTTGAGGGTGCAAAATTTTGCACCATGTGGAGTCCCTCGCGACGGCATGACAACATTGCTTTATTTGCCATGAAACACCTTTGCATTTCTTTCTCTCTTTGACTGAGTGCTTTTTTATTTAATACAAATGATCTGAGGACAAAATTAAAAAATTGGGCTTGTAAACCAGATATTTTAGAAAATAAATTTTGTCGACCTGTCTACGTGTTGGAGATAGGCAGTGATCTCAGTTCCATATTAGAAAAAATATGGGACTGAAAACTGAGTCTTGGCAAAGGATATATGCACGACTGTCGTGCATGAAATTCTAAATTGGCTATACTACATGACAATACCACAGGCTGTGAATAGAAAACGTTAAACAGCCCGTATGAATGGGAGTTGTGCATTTGTTTTCCGTTTGGCTAATTTAACTACAAATAACCCCGAAATAGGTGGTACAAATGTAATCATGGACATTAAAGATAAATTGGTGCTCTCACATTGCTAATTTATCATTCCCGTGGGAGTCGGATTAACGACTGTCGTGCACAAAATTCTAAATTGGCTATACACGACAATACCACAGGCTGTGAATAGGCCAGTGATCGCACAGCTATCTCGCCCCGCCTTATCTCACACGACAATACAACAGGCTGTGAATAGGTTAGCGATCGGACAGCTATCTCGCCCCGCCGTATCTCACCGTTCCATGCGCGAGAAGACGTAAAGATCCAATATGGCTCTTGAACAGGATCAGGAGTTTGACAATTTTCAGGAGTTTAAAGCTACGTTGGATCAGTACGGCAAGGAGAATAATGTGCAGTTTGTGTTGGCAGACAGCAAATCAATCATACAGGCTCTCTTGGAGTCGTGCATACAGCCAAACGGAAAACAAATGCACAACTCCCCATTCATACGAGGCTGTTTCTGTAAACGGTTTTCTAATTAAGACTGTGGTATTGTCATGTATATAGCCAATTAAGAATTTCGTGCACGATGGATTTTACTGCAATCTGGTGTTGTACTTGATCCAGGTGGCGGTTTCTTCGGGCAGGGGTTTAATTTGCTTTTGATCATTTGATATTGAGACATTGGATACTTGGCTCGGTAAAACATCCGACCTGTTTATGCGACATTCCGGTGTGGAGTCGGAATTTAACGGAATGTCGTGAACGAAAAATTCGTAATGTTATACACGACAATAAAACAGTGGATATTTTACCGAAGATTAATGCAATGTCTCAACATCAAATGATCAAATTAGGTACAACACCAGATTGCCAGTAAATCCATTGTGCTAATTGCCCAAACTTAGCACCTTACATGGAGGTTGAAATTTAAAGTGCAGACAATGAATTAAATACAAATAACCCCGGGAAATAGGTGTTACAATGTAATCATGGACATGACAAAAGATAAAATCTGGTGCTATTCACATTGCTAATTTAACATTCCCGTGGGAGTCGGAAATTACCTGTGCATAACTCAGACAACTTTCCCCTGCAAAAGTAATCTCTTTCAAAAAAATTACCATTGAACATACTCGCCATGGCTACAGAGCTAATGCGCTCTGTTAAGCCATGCGCAACGATACACTCTATATCAAAACAGCCTTTATAATATTATACACCCCCAAAACCAGTGCACTCCTGGATAAACCTGCATTGTGGGCGCCAATCGCAATCTAATGAGAAAACCATTCAGTGATGAAGGGTACTCGTCCAAAAAATAAGCTCATTTTGTAACTGGCAACTTAACAGATTATATGACCGGACTGACGAGACTCGATCAAGCGGTTTCCCCGGGTACATTGCCCGCGTCATAAGACTACTGTCTGTCCAATTTACCTTAGATCTGGTTTTGGTTTTGTATTAGTATTTCAAAAACTAGCACTTCGAATAAATCACGAAAAGAAAGTTGTTGGATATCTGTGGAACTAAGACCCGGTTTTTTACATGATAAAAGGAATGGCACATTGTAAACCTTCAAATACTATGAAATCTGGGTATTCACCCTCGTTTGAAAATGAGCGAATAAAGAGGTGTACCATTAATAATTACGTTTCGTGGAAGTTCCATTGACTCCACTTGGTGGTTGTAAAAGTTGTTGGAGATGATTCACGGTCAATATTGTCCACAACTGGTATGAAATGAAAGAATGCAAATTTGTTCACAGGATTAAAATACGAAACCGTTGTGATTGGCACTGATTTTGCAATACAAAGAGATATGATATTCAAAGGGGTCACACGGCATCATTAACTGAATGGACGGCAGTACAGGAGAGACTTGTATGATTCTTTTGTTCTAACCACATTAATAAAAACAGAAGGACTCTATTAAAAGAATCGGGATTTCAACGATGCAGTTACCATACTCAGGAATTAAATGCCACGTGCAAACACCTGGAATCAAAGCAAGGTCAACAAATCAATAATTGGTCGTATAAACGTACTTTTGAAGCGCCCCTATTTCATGAATGGGCCTGCCATCAAAGTCTCAGAGTCAAAAGTCCAATATTCACCTGGACCCAGTTTGTTGGTCGTTTGCCAATAAAAATCAGTGTAAATTGAATAAAAATCAAAGAAGAAAGTATGGTTTTTCAAGTTGGACCCAATAATTTTGTGGGTCCAAGATGAATAACAACTTTTCTTTCGTGGTTTTTGTCGAAAAGCGTTATAATTTTTGAAATAATAATAATAAAACCGGAATCCTAAGTTAATTGAACAGACAATAGATATGGGACCGAGAGCTAAGGTCATTGATATAATTTGCCCAGCTGTCGCAAGGGAGGGAAGCTTAAAGAACGGACTGGAAAAAACAAGGAACAGAATGTGAAAGTGAAAGAATTTCTCAATTGCTTCACAATCAACTTTGATAGTTTCTTTCGGGCACAAAAAATTCGGAAGATGAATACAATCAAAGCCTAGAATATTGAAGCCTTTTGAGAAGGGTGCCACACACATTTGGTCTTACTAGGTAAAGCCGCTGCTTGAAAGTGCATAACGAACAATAGCAAGATTAGATTGAGCATCGTCAAAGGACGGTGAGACACATAAGCCGTCATCTATGTAAATAAAGGGGAAAGATGCCACGAGCTACCAAAAATAGACTAGGGGGATCGGGGTGAGTTTGTTAAAAAGATAACACGCACTGTTGGTCCAAATGGAAGGACAGTAAAAAATAATACCTTGCAACAGACATCTTTGTGTGACCAGGCAAGAAAAATAGAGTTTTCTGATGTGTGGAAGCAAAATATCGACGTGGTGATTTCCGACTCTAAATCAAATGAAAAAACATAAAATGCCCGTTGGGCCGCGTACCTGGGCAATATGAGGGTAAATCCTATTACTTGAATTTGAATTGTTTAACAAATTGATTGGGTGACGAAGGTCCAACATAAAAGTAACATTTTTCCCCTCCGCAACGGTAAGCGGGGTTTTTTGCCGACCAATATGGCAAGATGATCGGACTCGATACGGAATGTTTTTTAAGCAATTTCATCAATAGCAGACTCAACGAAATCTTAGTGATTTTAAACTGGAAATACTAGTATTTTTTACCAAAAAGGGGTTGGATCAAACTCAAAAGGCAACTTATATCCAAATTCAATTGCATCTGTAAGACACAATTGACTTAGCTGTTCAGCTCTGACTTCCAAAATGCAAACAAGGTTTCAATATACTTTACTCCTGGTGGTAAGGTCTCCGCGTCGGTAAAAAATCCCAATTTCTAATCGGGTGGTCGGGCTGCCTGCTACACTACGGGTATTGGTGGTTGACGATGATGGCTGGACGCTACTGGACTGCCCGCTATTACAACAATGGCACACAAGACGCAGGTTGAAGATCTGTACGGAGTAGGGGTTGGATATGGTGGCGCAGTACATGAATGCGACGCGCCGAAAATTTACCACGATTGATAAGGCATGAAAGTGGCATCCATGGCGTTGTGGCCTGGACAGAGAACCATGGATTTGCGGCTTCGTCGCCTCGGCCTTCTTTGGGGACATGCCAGCTTTTTGGTCTTCTTAAGGACGTTCTATCTTCGGGCCGTCGCCTAGTAAATCTGAAAGTACCCGTTCACTGTCTGCCAACCCTGTGGCGATCTGTCCGCAATCTTAATTAATTTCTGGCGATTATGACTTGCCGCCTTCCGCTTCCTGTAAGTCTCTACGGTTAACCGCTTGTTGGATACAGTCCTGCTAAATTTCTTGAGAGAAGGTCGATTTTGCGCTAAGCCTTTTCGTGCTGTGCAAAATTGCCTATCTATTCCCCGCACCGCGAAAAATTTCGATTGTCTTCAACTTGCCGTTGTTGAAGGGTATCAACTTGCGTTGTATTGCTTGAAGGGTGACTAATATGCCAGCGTTATCGTCAGCATTCAACATTTCGATTTGGCACTGAGCTACGTGTGCGAAAGTGTTTCGACGAGTGCGATGATAGTAGCTCTCTTACAGACCTTGGGTAAGGACTGGTTGGTAAGGCAACATGTGTAGAATACTGGAGCCATCTAGACATTTCGGGGGCCGTTATGTTATATTTTCCTTAAACAATTCACGATATTTCAGACACTATAATATAATATTTTAGTGCGACCCCCCCCACCTAAAATTTAGTATAGCTTGCCAAGCTCAAACAAAGAGATTTTGACATACTTGTGGAAGGGTGGACAGTGCTTGGGCGGAATGTGGCCGAGAAATGCACTTTATTTATTCAAATGTGCTTGTTGCCATAGAGCAACGGCCCAATTTGTGTTTTGTTGTGCAATTTTCAGCTATTTTGAAAAAAATTAAAAACGACCCTTTTAAAAAAAAAAAAAAGAAAAAAAAAGTGAAAAATTTGCCTTTTTAGGGAGTCATTGCTTAGTCAGGTCAAACTATGTTCAAAAAGGTAGGGGGGTTTTTTTCCCCATAATACAAAAGCCCACCTTTGTTCTGTTAACAGGAAAAAAGTTCTCCAACCCATGCTTTTTACTATGGAATTTTGGGACCTGACAACCGGTAATGTCTTTAAACCTTTGATAACAAAATTGACTTTTGGGCCTATGTTTGCAACGAGAAAAAATTCCACTTGCGCGCTGGTTCTAGAATATTGACTTTCTGGTTGTAAAGTAAAACAGCTCTGCCAAACATAGCTGATGAGAATAGGTTGGGGGGGAAATCATCTATATAGGCGGTTTGTTGCCAGAAAAATAGGCATTTTGTGAAATGCCAATTTGACCCTATAGTTAAATTGTGGACTTTAAATGGATTAAAAACTGTTGTGTGAAATGGCAATTTCTGGTCATGCTTGCATAATTGTCAATCATTATGAATGTTTTTGATGAGGATAAATATCAGTTTAGTTGCTGGGGCTGACACAGTGTTGCAAGATGCCCTCAGTATTGTGGGACTTTTGTACCACGGCCATTAACTATAATCCGACAGTATATGGTGACATTAATGTGGCATTTTGTCAGATTAATGTTCCTTTTTGATCTTTCTGTAATAATCATGTGAAAAGCACACGCAAAAGAGATGTTTGGCGGTGGTGCGGCGGGGGGGGCCCGGGGGTGGGTGGGGGATATTTGATGTTGTTGCCAGAGATTGCAAAATCTTGTTTTTCTAATTTTGTGAAAATTGTTATATATCGTATAGGGGAAACCAGCTAGCTAGAATCAATATTAGAAAAAGAAGATATTGGCGCAGAATCTTGTGGGGCAAGCATGAGTAGGGTCAATATGAGAGGTGGGTCCCGTGACCTGTTGTGGGGAACCTTACTTTGAAGGAGTGGTTCTAGTGCCTTTTTTTTGAGGATTGCTGATCACCTGTAAAAGGTGGGAAACTCTCACTAGAGGGCGATTTTAAAATTGGCCCGTCAAATGACCTAAAACAACACCTGGGTCAAACATTCACCCATAAAATCATATGGTCCGCCATAGAAGAATCTAAAGGATAAATCCACAAATTAGTAGTAGTTTAATCAAAACAAATTTGCTTTATTCATAAAAAGTCACCAATAGAGGGCACTATTCAAATATTTAAAATACCTCCCAAAGTTCACAGATGCTACATAGAAAGTTCCGTTTAGGTATTTAAATGTTTTTTTTAAATTAATAAATTTTGCATTTTGTTTTGAAGTGTGCCTTGGCATTATTCTTAAAAATGTTATGGGATTATTGACACTCGCGGGGCGGCTTTTTAAATGGCGCCAAACGCATTTAAAAATCCTATAAAATTACATTTTTGAAAGTGGTTTTAAAATTTTTTGTCCAACGTGTAAATGTGAAGAAAGAAGTAATGCAATCCCAGATCAAATTTACACCTCTTTAAAAAATGGTCATCGAGGGCACTGTTTTCAAATCTTTTGGTCAACACACAAAATGGGCAAATAATGGATTTTGGGGGCTTCAGCTTGATGTGTTTCATGCATGTAGTTGATAATTCAAATGATTTTGAGCGAATCGCAACTTAGGAGGGTTGTAACTCTGTCCCTTTAAAAATCTTTTTAAAGGAGACATTATGGGAATATTTGACGTAAATTGACGTGAACCAGTGTTTCCAAAATTCTCAAGACTGGAAAGGTAAACCATTACCGAAGCATCATGGGAAAAAGGGATGCGACCGTAGCGATTGCTTGTTCACTTGTCCGTGTTTGCGAGCACTGCAGTACCCAATAAACGGTCAATTTTCTCGCTAGGTGCTATAGGGTTTCGGACCCAACCCCAATTATGATAATAATAAAAACAAAACATCTCCGGAAAACAGAGGGGTTACTGGATGTTTTTCAAAGGCTCCGTAATATGTTTTAAATTTAAAAACTTATTTTACACTTAAATAAAACTTTCTAATGTAGCATCTGTGAACTTTGTCTTAAAGGTTTAAATTATTTTTTAAAATATTTTTGGTGACTTTTTATTAATAAACCAAGGTTTGTTTGACTACCTTTAAACTAATCACTGATGTAATTTTGTTATTATCTTTATTAGGTATTCTACAGTTGACATTTATGGATTTTATAGGCGGATCATAGTTTGCCCCAGGTGGTTCATTTTCATTTTAGATCATTTGGCGGCCATTTTGAAAAATTCGCACTATAGTGAGAGTTCCCACCATGTAGTGAGGTTGGACTCATCAGGTTCTTCTTTAAATGATCATCATCCTCAAAAGCCCCTAGAACCACTCTCAAAAGTAGTTCCCGGCAAACTGGTCACGGGACCTCTTATTTGACCTCTATATGCTTCCCACAGATATGCGCCAGTATCGTTTTCTCTAATATTGATTAAAGCTAGCTACACATTATAACGATTTATAGAGCATGATAATTTAATGGATAAATTATTGACTTCCGTCGGGTTAGTGGAAAACCCGCATTCACCATAGTGTAATTCAAACCAATAATTAACTGGTCATTTTTAGATTTTAAATATTAGTTGTCCAGGCCTAGCATTTGTAAAGTCTGTGTGTGAACCGTCGATATGCGTAAGAGCGCCCCTCCTACCGTTCAGTCTTTGAATAAGACTAGCAACGAGTGTACCAACGGAAAGTGGATGAACCGTTGTTCTGTGCTTTAGGTTGTCATGTTCCTACCCCCGTGAAATTTATTAACCGATTTGGAAATCTGGCAACACTATCAAATATCACCCCAAAACAAATATTTGTTGCTTCTAATATTACGGAAAGAAGATACAAAAAGATAGGATATTTGTTTGGGGCAAGGTCTTTTTTACTCTAACAGAAAGTCAATTTCTAGACCAGCGCGCACCGGGGAAAGGGAATTTTTCTCTTGCCAAAATAGGCCCAACGTCAAATTTTTCAAAGTTGTAAAACTTACAGTGTTGCAGGTCCAAACCCATAGCATGGTTTGAGAACTTTTTTTCGTGAAAACAGAACAAAGGTTGGGCTTTGTGATTATGAAAACTAAAATTTTGGAATAGTTGGATACTCTTGTCCAGGCACATGGCACCTCCTTAAAAATGGCATTTTTTTTTTCCCCTTGTTTTTCAGCTCCAAAATAGCTGAAACTTGCCCCCAAAAACCACAAAATGCGCCGTTGCTATGGAACACGGCCACATTTGAAATAAACAAAGGCATTCGGCAATCTCAAAGACCCTTCCATTTCACACGTTATGAGAAGCAAATCTATTTTTTGAGCTGGCAAGAAATACTAAATATGGAGGTGGGGTTTTGCAATTTTAAGTATAAAAAGGGTCCCAAGTAGTTCTGAGCAGTTCCACAAATTTTCATGATTTTAAGTAATCGTTTTTTGTTTTCGATGCCGTTGGACTAATTTTTAATCTATATTAGAACACAAGTAGAAGAAAACAGGAAAGGGAAATGGTTTCATTTTATATCAATCTAAATTTATTAATGAAGTAATTAAATAAATAAAAAATTATTAAAAAACTTTAAATCGCAGTCATTTTTCTTCGAGTTTTTCCCAAACCATTGATTTTAAACTACTTCCAAGGAAGAGTTCATCAAGGAATATATACAATCCCTAAACTGATTTCAAAATAATATATTTTTGGAACACAATACAAATTTAATGGTCATAATCTTCCGTACATTTACAAAAGTTACATTCATCTGTTCCAGAAAGTTTCATTCGTAGAGATTACTCTTACAGGTAACGAGATTATATAAAACAATGAATTGGAAGTAAGCTATCTTGTTTTGAACTCTATCTCTCTGTTTGAACATAAAGAAGTTATCACAATTTATTTCCATATCAAATTTATCTTCTCAGTAACTAATGCAGAAAGGCTTTTGTTTGTTAGATTCAACAATCTATAGATGTCTTTCGAATTGAGCCAAGAAACATATACAGCTTTCTCAAAACTTAACATAAAATACGAGTTATTACTTTTTTTTCAAAGCAACTCAAGTTTCGATTCCTTATTCTCTCTTTACGACGGGTTGGAATTGCATGACTTACCTTAATCAACTTGTTTAAACAAGTTATACATACATTTTAATATATTCACCAATTCGCCTAAATTGGGAATCTGTTTCCAATGCGAATGTCATTCAAATAATTCCAGCTTGTATTCATTCTAACGAACAGAACTCTACTACTGCGTCTTATATTATCATTACCCCATAAAATAACATTGTTTGAGATATTATTTTACACTTATTTTGCAGAAAATATCATGATTTTAATAGACACTGATAAAAAATAGTATTTGACCACTGATAAGGGCCCGTATGCATTGCACAAAAGGCCATTCAAATCATATAGATGTCCTTGAGATATGCTTCACCAGTTATCTAACAGACTTTTCATCTGTCACAGCTGTATTGACAATTATGTTTCTTTTTGGTATGCCTTGTGCATTGTATGTGGAGGACCAACTTCACAAAGATTTGAATTAATAACCTTTCCTGTAATTTCACTAACAATAAATGAGCACAGAATGCATTATACGTTAAACTCAGCCATTTTGCATGTATGTGTTATGTTATCGACATGTATTAGTATACGGCCAAGGTAGCTCTGTAGCTACCTTGGAATTTTCAAGCATCTACTAGGAAAACTCTAGTAAATACTTGGTTTTATGCATATCAATGGAAGTATTTACTACTTTTCAAGTAAAAGGTTGTTGAGCAAATGCTAGTAGTAAAAACTGTTAGTAAAAGCTTCTACTACATTTTATGCATATACATTGAAGTAAATACTTACATTTTTAAGTAAATAGTATTTACTACTTTTTATGCATACGGGCCATGATTTGAATGGCCTTTTGTGCAAGGGTTCTATAGTCTGACCACAAGGATTTACTGAATTCATAAGTAAATACTAGGCAAGTACTAGCATTTACTACTAAGTAAAAGGTAAAGGTTATGCGTACCAAATCTAGCATATGCTTTTACTTTTACTTGACAAGCAAATGCTTTTACTTTTACTATTCACTATAAGTATTTACTATTTTTTATGCATACGGCCCAATGTCTACCACATCTTCAGATTTTACAATTTAGTTCAAGAAAGAAATGCAAGTCTCCCAAGGGATCAAACCAATGCTCTACGATTCTTTTTCATAGAACACCATTGTTCTAATATTTCAGATATCCATTTTATATTAAGAGCACAATTGTGATATTCCAAATTAGGCATATTCCAACCACCATATTCCACATACCCCATATTAGTTTCTTTTTTAACTTTCTCACAGAAGAAACTTACTGTGCAATGACCTTTTCGATATATGAGTTCCCATAGGAAGTGTATATATAGGAAGTGTGAGATTTGAACTTGAAGAGTTTTTATAACCGCTCTTTTGCCAAAATATGAGTTTTCTTGCTTTCCGACCATTTGAATGTTTCCTATACTGATTTTTTTTCCAATTGAGATTCTCCGCTACTTTTTATCCTTACTGAAATAAATAACTAGACATTTAACAGGGCTTTCTGTGCATTTGTGACTAGACGGACAATATGGCATACATTTCAACATGATTGGAGCATTTTAAAAGTTTGACCCTGTGTAACCTTAAATTGGCCCCTTTGAAAAAGTGACAACACAATTTGAGAACTACCTAGCATTTATATAGAGGGTCAGTACTAACTACCAAAGGTGTCAAACCTTTTCTGTATGGGGGGGGGGGGGAGTAAACGATGACGTTTGACCTGGGTCCATGCTCCTGCTCTAATTGCGGTCTTATAGGTCTACGGCATCTTCAAGCCACTGGCATTAACTAGCATTTTTTAAAGATCCCAAATGTTTCGTTTAATCGAAAGGTAAGACCATAATATATCTGACAGTCTTGGTGTACTGAAATTTAGGCATGCCAATCTCATTTTTTGGAAAGTGTGTTGTAAGAACAAGCTGACTGAACTCTACATGATCGTTCGGGACCAATCATTAATAATTGGAAAGGATACATGTTTCATTTACTCGTCTGACGATTCCTTCGGAAAATATTGGAAGATATGCTGTTAGGCCTTTCCAAATGTCTAGCAAGTCATTTCGAAGGTCCAGACATTCTAGTCTACAATTTATATATTTGCATACATAAAAGTATGACCTATAGCTAGGTCTACAAAGTGACTATACACAAAATTTAACAAAGCATATTAGGCCTATGCCTCTTTCCTATTCTAAGACAACTAGAAAAGAATGTCATGGCATTTAGATGTGAAATCGCCTCAAGTAGTCTTCCTTTCACTGGATACAGTACTCCATGTACCTGTCATTTCTTTATAAAATAAATTTTGAATAAAAAATCACATTTGAGGAGTATATATTTTCATTTTATTACGTCAGTATTTTGGCGGCAATTTTGAATTTTCTCCAATTTGGGCTCGTGGGGAAAGAACTTATGCTGGTAAGTTATTGAAAATATGCTCAGCTTCAAGGGACGGTATATAGAGTTAAGTCGGATAACTTTTAAAAGTAGAATTAATCACAAAAAATAAATATGAAATAAAGTTGCATTTGGCGGCCATTTTGAATTTTGTACATTTTGACCCCGTTGCACTCAAACTTCAGCAAAACAACCGGCATTTTCGTAATCAGCACAAAAATCAGTCTAGAAAAGTTGTTTGAAACGCTTCTACCAAAAAATGCCTGTACTTTCTTAATTAAGCATCTTGTCTATAGTCTAAACCGAGATTGACGGATTTCAGCATGGCATGTCATGCATGCCTCACCGCGTAACAAAGATGTTACGTCACTCGCTCAATGAGCGGCAATCGTTCGATAACGAAATAAATTACACATTTCCAAGGTAGAAAAAATCGTGTACAAATTTACATAAATGCTCATAACTCGAGAACGGTTTAAGTTAAGAATTTCGCTTTTTCAGTAAAAGCGAAATGGCCTCAATATCTTTATCATATTACACAAAGATTAAAAGCAAATGTTTACTCTTAAATTTTACCTACACGTAACATCACTTACCACCCCCACTCGAGAATTCGTTATAAAGTACCCGATGCTTATGATTTTGATACCAGTGGATAGCTATGATCCTCCTCTTTCTATTGATACCCCAATAAGTACCAACATACCTAGTATGGCGTCACAATGACGTCATCAAGTCCGCGAGTCGGCAAAATTGGCACTTTCCACAGAAAATAGGCGAAAATCCAATTTTGCGCTAAAAAACGAAGGAATATCGGATTTTCATGCGGTTTTTCAGCTCTAAATGATGGCAATTGGCTATTTTTATATAAACATAGCGTTTTAGAGCCACACTGTGCATATATTTTTCAAAAATGCACTGAAAAACATAAATATCCTTGGGTGGCAACCACCCCCTACCCTTCGACTTTGACGGGCATACCCTAATAAACCCCGGTGAAGGTTCTACCTCATATTTTTTCGCTAAAATGACCGGAAAGGATGAGAGAAACGATTACCTAGAAGCTTTTTAATTTTTTACGAAAGTTTTTTGCATTTTAGCGCAACCGGAGCGAGTTCATGGGGGGGGGGGGTGGTAACCACCCCTCCTTTGTAAGACGAGGGTTAAGTTTGAATTAAAAAAAATAAAGGTTATTGCGGTGATAAATGTGAAGATTTTTAAATGTGATATTTTTATATAGTTGGAACTGTTGGTCTAGATATATATAGATAGTGAGATTTCAAAAACGTCAACGTCAACTTCAACGCCATTTTGCCGATCTAGACCGCTACTTGACGTTCAAACTCGAAGTACGCTGTCGGGTGTTGGCGCTGTTGATGTGTATGATGGAATGCCCACGGGGGGGGAAGGACACCAAAGCTAAATTTTGTGATAAGTTATTTGGGTGCTGTAGATACAGAATATAGGCAATATCCGTTTTTTAAAAAAATCGTCTTTTCGAGTGACATTTTTCTTTTAACCAGATACCACAGTGTTGAAAATTGGCACAGAGAAAGAAAAAGCTAATTAAGGGGAACTATTCTGCGCTCATCAAGTGAGCACCGACTAGATGTTTAGTAAATAACGTTAAATTTGAGTTTCGCGCATTTTCAAAAAATACCCAACTTTACAGCCATTACAAATTTTACTACCTGTTTACAATACTCGCACACATTCACCGAGTACGAGTCATTGCATATCGTTGTTATTATCAGCTTTATCAGAGACTGGAATTTCCCAATTTGAACGATACGGCTAGTTTGGTGGACTTCAGAGCTTATACACGGCTGTTTAGGCCCGGCCTACCCAAGCAATGTTTAAAACTGTAACCGTACTGGTGGGCCTGAAACATGCAAGATTCCCGATACTTATAGCCTAACATGATAGTAATATAGCTATCCGTTGCGTGTGTGTGTGGAAGCTTGAGTTGTGGGGCATTCTTCCTTAAAGTGATTCAAGTTGATCTCCAAAATGACGAAATATCACCATTAAAGGATTCCTGAAAATCATTGAAAATCGGTAAACTTTAATATTCTCAAAACACGGACAATGCATGGTGATCTTAAAAATATACCCGATGTTTTAGTCATTGCCCTACGTTAACACTTAAGTAACGTCTCTGTCGTAACGTATCTGTCGGGCCTTTTCTTAGTCGTGCTTTCTTGATGAAAGTACGTTCTTCACCGACTTAGTCTCTATACGTTATCAGGTAGTACTTCATACTAAACATGGTGTGGTATTCGACTTTAGGTATCACGCCATATTGCAAGAGCGTAGCAGGGGGACGTAACGTATCTGTTCGCGGTATGAACGTAAAAGGAGGGATTTTCTTTCATACCTAGGCTGGGAAATTGTTTACGTTTGAAAATCAGATTTTTTGCCAAATAGGTCCAATATAACATGACATCTTCGTCGATTTCTCACATATTGGAACATAGGTATTCAGTTATTTTTAGCAATTTGTATCCATTCGAATTATCGTACCGTATCTTCTGCAATATTGGCGACATGCCTCCAGAGACTATGCGAAACTTAATAATCCAATATTTATATATTTTACACTTACCCAATTAGTGCATAATAGGGCTGATCACAATGCAATGGCAATCTGTGATATGCGCTCTTGTGTAAAGGAAAGGGACAGGAAGGAAAAACGATCAGGAACACTTTTCAGACGGATTTTGGCTGGCGAACACGGCGCACAATCAAGAATTATGCATCTTTAGCCTTATTGCTTGAATACGTTCTCATCGGTTACAATTTCTAGTCCGGATCATTTTGAAAACATAACTCCTAAGTATAATTTATATTCATAAACATTCATTCTTAAAGGCCAAAAACAAGCTTTAAAACTTGTGCATGACTTTTGAGCGACACTAAAAACGACTTTTTGAACCCTTATCGGAGGAATGGACCCGGACGGAAGTCAACTTGACTGAGGCTAGTCAGAGGGTTACCACGATAGCCCTGTTATTTAGGTTGTAGGAGGTTAGGTACAGGACGGACGAAAAAGCTAACATGAACGAGTTAGAATTGGCACTTAGGCCTACTCCCATTACTAGGGCCCAGTATCTGTCCATTACGACAGATCATGCTTCAAACCCAATTTTTCACTGTTTTCAAACACAACTTTCACATCTCTACTGAACATATTGCAAAACTGAGGGACACGCCCAGGACTCTGCGGTGTATTCGCTGTATGTGATTGAGTTGGAGGGGGGTACCTTTATTCAGAACACCAACTTACTCAGAAGACCCACTATTCAGCAAAAAACCCGTTACTAAGAAGGTTCGCTATTCAGAAGTCTATTCAGAAACCCCTTATAAGAAGGCCGACTATTCAGAAAATTCTGAATAACGGGCCTTTTGAGTAGTGGGTTTTTTGAATAGTGGGTCTTTTTGCGTAATAGGTCTTCTGAATAGCGCGCACCTTGCCTATACTAGTAGAACTGACATCGGTCAATTCAAGCCCATTTGCCACATTTGCTCAAACGTCACAGGCCTTCAATAATCAATCCATGATTACTTAATTGTTTTGGTGGCTAATTTTGGAGAATTTTCATGTGTTGGGAGGAACAGGAATAGAGGATATTTCACTTTGGCTATCGCAGGATTTCGTTTTCGTTTGAGACCTCATCACCAACTATAGGCGCTGTCCAGCTGGCCCGTTTTTTCCCTTACTATCTGGCGCGGTCGGTAACTCTAAGGTCAGCTCTAAGCGATATCTGTATACAGCGTCTTTGCATGCACTGCAAAAATATGTCCCAGAGCGATCTTCCGCCGCCGGACCAAAACAACATTCAAATGCGCGAGTCATAGCTTGATTAGCGCTTGTTTCGTGTCAAACAATAGGCAGCATGTTCTTCCTCGACGGTATGAGCAACTACGTACTTGTAAAAATTAGCCCGAAATTATTGAAACCAAGACCCACAATCGCTATTTAATTTGTACACCATTACGCCACTGACCTCACGTAAAGATAAAGGATGAGAAGCACAACGTTATTAAAAAAATGGTGTTTTTGATAAGGTCTGGTGAACCTGTTAGACTCAGACAAAGGCTCGCCGCTCCATTATTTTAATTAACGGTGTGTTTTGAATTCTTACAAGACGGCAGTCAGCCGTTTGTTCTGTTTTGATTGCGTCTTCCTTCTTCTTCTTTCTATCAACACTTCAAAAAACTGTTTTTAGGCAGGTCATAGTTTGACGTATTGTTGTGACTAGCCTTACATCAACATGACCCGCGACCTTGGGACTATATCTGTCATATTGACATTGCCCGGTCTGACCTTTGAACTGGCCCCACAGGCTTCAAATATGTAATTTAATTGTCAAAAATTGTTGAAAAAAATATTCAAAAAAATCGCTGTCCTTACAAATTACCGTAACAGAGTGACGTATAGGAGCAAATGTATTGTTACTAGGCAGGGTCATTGGTTGTCCACAGTTCAGGATCAAAAGTCATTAAGGGGTCACTTCCGGTCCAAAAACCACAAAATATTAAAAATTTATATCAAAATTACAAACCATAGTACGGGACTTAACTTACAGATATGATTATGGTTACTGTGTATGCAAGGTATTTTTATTTGGGAGGGCAAAGGTCATTGAAAGGTTCTTTTCCGGTTTTAAGGTACAACAAAAAATTAAAAAAATTTTTGCAAGAATTTTGATCTCCAGCAACTAAAAGCATTAGTAGTAGAATTTTTTTCTTGGTATGAACAATGCATTTTTTTGTGTGTACCTTCAGGTTTTTTTATACCGGGATCACCGGTCATTAAGGGGGTCAAAAAGGGTCAATTTTCCCAAAAATGTTAAAAATAAGACCAACTTGGATTATCTCAGCCTATAGAACACAAATAAAGCCCGTTATTAATACAGTGATGTAACACTAATAGAAAGGGTCTATGATAGTCTCGACCCAAAGGTCAAATTTCAAGGTCAAAGGTCAAAATTACAAACGAGCTTTCCGATTGAACTGAAATTTGACAGGAATACTCCGCGGGATATCGGAAATACAGAAAAATTACAGTTGATCCTATTCGTGACCCAGTGGTCAGTTTATAGAGATGCAATGGTCAAATCCCTGACCAGGGTTGGATTAAGGATTTCCCTGATAAATCATTGAAAATCGAAACTTTAATATTCTCCAAACACGGCCCTGAACATGCATATATGGCGAAACATATTTTATCTTTTAAAAACTTACCCTATTTTGTACTGTCAATATTTGCCTAACTTTCACACTTTCGTAACGTATCTGTCGTAACGTATCTGTCGGGCCTTATTCTTAGACTCGACTCAACAGCTGTTCTGATGAGTACTTGCTTTCACATCACCGACTTAGTCGCTATACGTTATCAGGTGATTACCTTCATACTAAAGCATGGTGGGGTATCGACTTTATGTATAATCACGCCATTGCAAGAGCGTAGCAGTAGGGACGTAACGTATCTGTCGCGATATGAACGTAACAGGAGGGATTTTCTTTCATTACTAGGGCTGGAAATTGTTACGTTGAATCAGATTTTTAATGCAAAATATGTACAATAATACTTGACATCTTCTCGATTATCACATATTGAACATAGGTATTCATTTATTGTTTAGCAATTTTGTTTCCATTCGAATTATCGTAACGTATCTGTCTGCATTATTGGCGACATGCTCTCAGAGAACTATTGCGAAACTTAATAATCCAATATTATCTTGTTTTAAACTAACACTTGTGCATAATAGAGGCTGAAAAATGCAATGAATCTGTGATATTGCGCTCTTGTGTACGACAGGCACCATGTTAAAGAACGGATTTGGCTGGCGACACGGCGAAAAGCAAGAATTATTGCATCTTTAGCCTTATTGCTTGATTACTTTCTCATCCGTTTACAACATCTAGTCCGGAGCATTTTGAAAAACCGCACTCCTAAGTATAATTTATATTTCATAAACTTACATTCGTAAAGGCCAAACCGCTTTAAGCTGTGCATGCTGTGAGCGAACACTAAAACGACTTTTGAACACTTTTTATCGGAGAATGGACCCCGACGGGAGTCCAACTTGACGAGGCCTAGTCGAGGGTTCCACGATAAGCCCCTGTTATTTAGGTTGTAGGAGGTAGGTACAGACGACGACAATGCTCATGAACACAATAGGTGAGTTAGACTGTGGCAATTAGCCTACTCCCAACTAGGCCCATTATTGTCCCATACTACATACTCACTGCTTCAACCATTTTTCCACTGTTTACAAACACACTTTCACCATCTCTTATGCACATATGCAATGAGGCACGCCAGACTTCTGCAGGTGATGTCATTCTAGTATTGATATTGAGTTTGAGGGGGGGTAACCCTTATTCAGAACACCCACTACTCAGAAGACCCACTATTCAGAAAACCCGTTACTAAGGAGGGTCGGCTTATTCAGACTTCTATTCAGAAATCCCTTTATTCAGAGGCCGCTATTTCAGAAAATTCCGAATAGCGGCCTCTGAGTAGTTGGGTTTTCTCGAATATGGGTCTTTTGAGTAATAAGGTCTTCTGAATACGCCCGTGCATCCTTGCTATCATAGTAGAACTGACATCGTCAAGTTCAAGCCCATCTTGCCCACATTTGCTCACGTGCACAGGCCTCAATAACAATCCATGATTTACTATTGTTTTGGTGCCTCATTTTGGAGAATTTTCCTTTGTTGGGAGGACAGTAATAGAGGATATTTCACGTTGGCTATCGCAGTATTCTTTTCGTTTGTACCTCATCACACCACCTATAGTGCGCCTGTCCATTGGCCCGTTTTTTCCCTACTATCTGCGCGTTTCGTAAACTCTAGGTCAGCTCTAAGCAATAATCGGTATACATCAATCCTTCTTTGCGTGCACTGCAAATATGGCCAGAGCGATCTTCCGCCGCCGGACCAAAACAACATTCAAATCGCGGCTCATAGTTGATCTAGCTGCTTGTTCGTGTCCAACATATGCAGCAGTTTCTTCTCTAACGGTATTATCCACTACGTACTTGGTAAAATTAGCCCGAAATTATTGAAACCAAGACCCACAATCGCTATTTAATTTGTACCACCATACTACCAATGACCCCTACGTAATAGATAAAGGATGAGAAGCACACCGTTATTAAAAATCATGGTGGTGTTTTGATAAGGTCTGGTGGAGGCCTGTTTAGACTTCCCCGACAAAGGCTCGCCGCTCCATTATTTTTTCATACGGTGTGGTTTTGAATTCTTAAAAGACGGCCGTCAGCCGTCTTGTTCTGTTTTTGAATGCGTTTCTTCTTCTCTTCTTTCTATCAACACTGCAACTGTTTCTAGCTCATTCATCGGTTGACGTTTTGTGACTAGACTTACATCAATGACCCTGACTGTGGACTATTTTTATGTCATATGACCTTTACCCCTGTCTGACCTTTGACCCTGGCCCACAGGCTTCAAATATGTAATTTATTGTCCAAAATTGTGAAAAATATTCAAAAAATCGCTGTCCTTACAAATTATCGTTACGTAACAGAGTGACGTCATTTAGAGCACATTATGTTACTAGGACAGGGTCTTTGGGTTGTCCACATTTTCAGGATCAAGGTCTTAAGGGGTCACTTCCGGTCAAAACCAAAATATTCAAAATTTTTATCCAAAATTCAAACATAGTACAGTGACTTACACAGATATGCATTCTGTTACCCTGGTGGTATGCAGGTTTTTTTATTTTGGAGGTCAAAGTCCATTTAAGGTCTTTCCGGTTTTAAGGTAAATAATTTGCAGAATTTTTTATCTCCATAACTAAGCATAGTAGATTTTTTATTTGTATTGGAAATGCATGTTGTTGTGTACCATCGGTTTTTTTATAACGGGATCAAAGGTCATTAAGGGGGTCAAAAGGTCAATTTTCCCCAAAATTTAAACAATCGACCAACACTATGATTTATCTCAGCTATAGAGGACAGATAAAGCCCGTTTTTCTAATGATGTAACATTAATAGTAGAATAGGTCTATGATAGTCTCGACCAACCAAAGGCAAAGTTCAAGGTCAGGTCAAATTTACAAACGAGTCCCGATTGAACTGAAATTTTGACAGGAATAATCCCCGGGATATCGTAAATACAGAAAAATTACGTTATCCTATTCGGACCCATGGTCACGTTTATAGAGCTCAATGTCAAATCCCTGACATGTTTGGATTGAGTGTATTTTAATTGTCCACATTTAGCTTCTTCCACAGGATTTACGCCGATATACACGCAACTGGTTCACAGACGGAACCACTTGACCCTTGCTTCATAGAGGGTGTTCAGGATTAAGGAGTCAA
Source organism: Ophioderma brevispina (assembly GCA_023653785.1). NCBI lineage: Eukaryota > Metazoa > Echinodermata > Ophiuroidea > Amphilepidida > Ophiodermatidae > Ophioderma > Ophioderma brevispina. The sequence continues at coordinate 180,153 of JAMKCH010013507.1, read as the reverse complement.
TCATTAAGGGGGTCATTTCCGTTTTGAAAGCCAAATTGTGAAAAAATTCAAAAATCGCTGTCCTTCACAAATTACGTAACAGAGGGACGTCTTAGAGCACATGTATTGCTACCAGGCAGGGTCTTCGGTTGTCAACATTTAGGATCAAAGGTCCTTAAGGGTCACTCACTTCCGGTCCAAAAAAAAACCAAAGTATTCCAAAATGTGCATTTTTTTTATCTCAAAACCCCAACATAGTACAGTGATGGAACTTTCGATTTGCGTTCATGTTACCGGCTGTATGCAAGGTATTTTTATGTTGGAGGGTCAAGTCATTTAAGGTCATTTCCGGTTTAAGTAAATAATTTAAGAATTTTTTAAATTGCACTTTTTTCGTTAAAAATTTTTTTGATTTGCATTGGAACAATGACCTTTTTTGTTGAGTACAACACGAGGTGTTTTTTTTACACCGGGATCAAAGTTCATTAAGGGGTTCAAAAGGTCAATTTTGCCAAAAACTGCCCACTTAAAATAGACCAAATTGGATTTAATCTCAGCCTATGAGGACAGTAAGCCCGCTATTACTCACAGTGATGTACATTATAGTAGAAAAGGTGTATGATAGTCTCGACCCTCAAAGGTCCAAGTTCAGGTCAAAGGCTCCCATTTACAAACAGCTCCGATTGAAACTGAATTTTACAGGATTATCCTTGGGATATCGTAAATACAGAAAAATTACAGTTGAGCCTATTCGTGACCCAGGGGTCACGTTATAAAGTGTGCAAAGGTCAACTCCCTGACATGCTTGGATTGAGTTTGAAACTCAATAATATTGATCCTTGTAAATTGTTAAACACGTAAAATTTTTTTTTCAATTACCCATTTAATGACTTTGTGACATATTGGTGAAGTTAAAGGGTCAGCGTCAAGTCACCTCAGGGGTCATTAAGGGGTCTCACCATCCATTACCAATCGGCCGTCTTGTAATTAGATCTGTCTCACTCTAGTTTATCTTACTATACGTCGTGGACAAGACGAATACAGCTCTTATAATTATTGAGTACATTTTGGAGAGTTGTATATTTTTCGTTTTTAAAAAAATCATGAAGCAGCGTTAGGTTTTTTCTTAATTAAACAAAACTCGTATTTACGCGTGAAATATGTCCCCTCCGAATTTCGCGATCGCTAACATGCAATAAATGCAACTAAACCACCCCACCCGACAACCCCGCAACACCCAACCCCCTCCCCACCCCTGCAAACCAAACCCACAACACCCCACCACTTCCCAACACTCTGCAACACCTCACCCTCTCCTTAACACCCTCAACACTCCACCCCTCCCCAACACCGATGCAACACCCCTCCCCACCACCCAATCCCTCCCCCTCCCCCCCCACACTCCCTCCCTAACATGCACAACAAACCCTACCTCCTCCGCACAACCCCGCAACACCCCACCCCCTCCCCAACACCTCACAACACCCAACACATCACACACACCCCACCCCCGATCCCAAAACCCCTCAATACCCTACCCCCTCCCCAATACCCCGCACACCCCACCTTCCCACTCCTCATCACCTTGCAACCCCCACCCCCGACCACTCGCCCACACCCCTCACCCCACATCCTCCTCTCCAACCCCCTTCCTACCCCTTAAACAACCCACACCATCAACGCCCTCACACATCCATCTACCCTCCCCAAGCCACCTCACCTAACAACACTTACCCGCCCCCTTCCCCAACACCTCCGCAACACCCCCAGACCCCTCCCCAAAACCATCCGCATCACCCTCCCCTCCCATGGCATAGTAGTCCACGTACCGAAGGAAATTTGCCTATCCCACGTACCATTTCGGATACAAGCATTACGCATATTTAATTGCTCAGTTGCATCCTAATCACGCATCTATCACATACTTCAAATTGCAAAACAGTGCACCATGATAGGCTTTCATGCAATTCAAGGGATTTTGAGTATCCGAGTGTACCGGTGTTTTCAAAAATATAGCAATTCGCTGTTTTTTTGCATATTAATTAGCGCATTTGCATGCTCATTTGCCCAAAAGTACGCCCAAAATCTATCATGTCGAACTCTTCAGCCCGCTCCTTCCATCCACAAGTTCTCCATTATACGCCTTACGACTCCTGAAAACTTGAACACAAGCCTTGCAGTATAATTTTTTCGTAATTATGCAAATTAGATACTAATTAGCATTTTTATGCCCAAAATTTAATCAGGTCGAGAACTTCATCACCCGCTTCTTTCCAACAAAGTTGCATCATTGTCGCCCTTAACGGAACTCCAGATAAAATCGCATACAACGTGGGTTTACATTTTTATCACGGACGAACGAGACGAACCGTCACAAACGGACGGACGAACGGACGAACGGACTCTGCTCTTTCATATTCCCCGTTCCGACCTCGTTCGCGGGGACAATTAAGTGGTGCTGTTATGTTTCACTTGTGCGGAGTCTAACACCAACGTCTAGTCGATAATATGTTTACTCTTCTGGAGAGATAATCTATTTGTTGAGGAAAGCCTGATCGATTTAGAAATTGCCCCATCTTTTGAGAGATTTATCCTATTGACTGGTTGAGCGGGGTTATGGTTATTTAGTAGGCAGGTTGGATATTTAAGTAGGTACAGCTCAAATAACCCTTTCACAAGTATATCTGGACCCCGGATTCTGACATCACGAATTAAAGATCTTGATACAGAGTTTTCGAGGTGACTACCGGATGTTAACGCAAGTTAGTGCTTTAAGACTTTTTAGCAATTCTTAATTAGGCTATGTCTTACAGCCATGACTATCAACTACGATTGGTTTATAAAAAAACAAGCAGAATTCCCTTCTCTTTTTAAACGCCTTATTCGTCATTTTATTTTAAATCCAGGCTTCAATGATCCTGTCTTTTATGGGTAGCAATTGTTCAAGTGTTACCATTTTAAAGTACAAGCAACATGTTTAACATTTGTCTTTTTGAAGATTTCCTTGACTTTGAATCACTAGCTTAAATTGGCTGATTCGTTGACGATGTACATTTATTACCTAACCGAAGATGGTATCCGGCATCACCTAAGCTTTTGACTAGTCACCTTAGATGTCCCATTACTTTGAATCACTATCTTGGCTGATTCGTTATCGATGTCTTGTATTATCTAACCACAGATGTAATCCACTCATCCAATACGCTTTTAGTATTGAGTTCCACCCCTTTTCTTTCATCGTTGTTTATTCACAAGGAATGAGAAAATTTTTTTTTCGATTGTCCCTGTAAAATAGTGAAGAAGAAATGTGCATAACTACATCACTACTTTGGCGTGCATGCGTATCACAGAATGTTACCAGTAGATGCAATCTGGTTTCACAATTGCTTTTATTAATATTGAGTCTTTCACTATTGTTTATTTCTTCTTTTCATTTGTTACCACCTGAGGGCCGAGGTGTGTCTAGAATTTTGCCTTGGGGAGGGGGGGGGGGGGGGGGGGGGGGGGGGAAGGGAGGGGGAAAGGTGAATCGGCCCGTACGAGGAATAGATAGAATCTGAGGGAAGGGAAAAGGTGTGAGATAAAAGGAAGTTAGGGTGGGGTAGTGGCTACCGGATGGAAAGAAGAAGTAGAGTTTTTTTCATCTTTCCCCTTTTTTTTTTACTATGATATTCATCAGACCGTATTTTTCTCCCGGAGTGTCCAGAATACACTTTGGAAAAATACGGTGTGATGAATATCCATAGGTTAAAAATAACGTCTCTACGGTCTTTTTTAAAAGAAGTACAATTGATAATGATGAAATAGGAAAAGGGCTAGACGTATATACTGGATAGCGGGCCTCGACGTATTTGCTAGTCGGGCGATTCATACAACCGGAACGCTTCTCCCGCGGCCATTTTTAAGTCGGGCAAACGAGAGTAGGTCACCGTACGCGGATTCAATGCGAATTCAATACATTTGTAGTACCGGCTGTGAATTTCTCTTGTATAGGGCCCTTTCACGGAGCTAAATTCTATGTTGAATTGACTTTTTATTGCCCTCCATATATCCAAGTCATGAGAAAATACAATACATGTACCTTATCCCCTGGAGCTAGCACACATTTGTAACCAGATCTCCATTACAAAAGGTTTGAGTGATTCATTATGTTGACCGCCCTGACAGGGACCCATGAAACTGATTCTTAAGTGCCGCAGGGGGTGCCTTAAGGAGAGTGTGAACAAGACAAATTGTACAGGGGCCAATTTTTTAATGATCCATCCATGTTGAAAAGAATACCACGTTATGTGTCTTACCATAATGGTTCATACAAGTTATATTTTGTACTATCTTCAGCCTAAGTTTCAGAGTTTAGGCTACCAACAGCAAAATCAATAAAAGGTGTCAATTCAGTTGTGCAGGGGTAAATTTTGAAGTTGCTGCTCCGCTTGGATAAAAAGGATGCAAATTATTTGGTGGAGCTCATAGGATTAAATAAGGAATGGTTTTGGAGTGTCTCAAAAAATGCTTGCTTAAGAAGCAGGGGGGAAACAAGGTCAATCCCCTTGAATGCATGACGTTGACCTTCTGTCCCCCTAACATCTTCACAGCAAGTTCAATGATGATGCCCTGCTTCTCTGATGGTGAAAGACTGGTGTCTGGTCGTCTTGGGGTTGTTACTATTTCAGGAGGGAACATAATTGGGTACCGCCGCCTGCGTGACTCCTAGTCTTATTTCTGAAAAATGCTGTCGTTTATGAATTTCGACTTGCCAAACTACCCATAATCCCTCACGAGTTTGACCATCCCAATGCAAAAATGCGAAATTTGCTGCAACTTTAACAATTTTTTACAAACATTTTTGAGGGTGTCCTCGAAATATTATGTCACCATTTGATGTAGAAATATGTTCTATAGCGATGACAGTTTTGTTTTGAGGTGGACACCCCTAGGTTTTAATGGCATTTAGATTTTGCCTACATCATTTTAGTCACGCCTTCAATGTGTAAGCTGAACTGTCGCTGCCGATTTCAAGCAACCCTGTTGCCAAGTTGAATCGTTGTTACACGATTGTAAACGAGTACACTGTGACATGGTGTATCGTTCAGTAGTATTGTGTTGTAACACCATTACTAGGGAATAATTACACTAAAAATATAATTTTTTGCAGTATTTTACTGACAACAATTCTGCCAAATAATTACTGTGAAATTACAGTATACTGTAAAAATGGATTCAATCAAAATTTTTACAAAAGCAATTGCCAATATACTTTTCCTATAGTTTTCGTTATTGAGAATTAAAATAAATATCGTCCGAACGCCTCGTAAAATTAATACAAATATAAATGACTTGATAGTAAGATAAAGCTTTCTTCTTGATAAAATAGTGATCTTTGATTCCTTTTACTCTGCAAAAGTATCAAAATATACACCTTCTATATAAATATTATGTCCAATAATTCACAAAACCCAAGGTTTCAAACGTTAGGCATACACTTTGGATGTCCTTAGTGTACTTACACATGCAGGCCGATGCTACAATTTGGAAATACAGCAAAATACTGTAATTTTTATGTCAAATTACCAGGCGTATAAAACGACTACAGCTGGAGCTTTTATTTGATTTTTTTTCGAGTATCAACATTGTCGTACATTATTATGAATTTTCAATTAAATACTACGGTTTACAGGAAAAATAATTTACTATGCATTTTACAAGATAATTCTGGCAGCAATTCTGCTAACAAAACCCCGCAAAAATACAGCTTTACAGGTTTCCATTCAAATTAATATATTTATAGCTTGATGTAATATATTTTACATTAAGTATTAAGTTTTATTAAATCAATTCTAATTACAAAATAAAAAAATAGAACCTCACCAGTCCTCTTTTTTAGCCTCATTGGCATATTTTGCCTGTAAGAGATGACGGCTAGAAAATCATACAAAAGCATAGTCATTTATAGCTCCCTCAGCAGGCAAAAGTATGCTTAACATGTTCAATACCACCGTCTAAGGCGATCGAACGACTCTTTTTGAGTACGCCAAACAGGCGAATGCGCATTCGTCTCCTTTGACATAGAAACATAGGACGTTTTTTAGTTTTTGCAAACAGACCAATCATTGTATAATTAAATTTGACAAGGAAAACAAAGGATACTTGAACTGAAAGCGTGCTCAAAATGAAGAACGTTCAATATCCACTATGTACACATAAAATCATTTTCCTAAAATGTTTCAAATTTTAGATATGCAAGTTCATAATTCTCTAAAACTTCAATCGCCGATATCTCGAAATGTGACCTTTGGTCGATTGGCCTGTTTGGAAGATTCGTGACGATATGAAATGAATATAGGGGTGTAAGACTGGCGCTTCCAAACCCAGTAGCATTCGGTGACAGAGGACTCAAACAAATAGGGGTATTTGGGTGTGAGACAGCCAAAATGACCAAAATAGTGTTTTTTCGGGTGACAAATTTTCAAAAAAAGTGGTCTTTTTAGAAAATTTGCAAAAATTCACCAAAAATAGGGGTCGTTGGGTGAAATATTCACAATTTTCCCAAAAATAGGGATCATTAGGTGACAGTGGTAAAACTTTAAAAAAATATGGGGTCTTTGAGTGACATTTTCAAAATATATGGGGTTTTTGGGTGACAGCGGTGCTGAAATTGGGGTCTTAACAGCTATACATACGCGTCACCTCCAAGGTAGGAGCGCCTCCCCGTATATTAGATATTAACAGCATCTGATGCCCCTCATGTCAATCAATTTTCTTGTCCATAGTCTTAAAGTGTGCAACTTGTCTAATTGTCTAATTAATAACCTCCACCAAATTAAAGGTTATTCGGACGTCGACAAGGGGCCTCCTTGAGTTTAGAGTGTTGTACACGAAATCAATAGGAATGTTTTGTTGTTTTTTGACAAAACACAAAATGTGATGATTGTCATCTGTGATTTGGTCAGAATTCTCCAGGAGCACCTTCATAAGATTAGGCAAACATGTTTTCCAAGAAGTACCAATCAAAGTCAGTAGACGTTTCATATAGCAGTCCCATGGATGCAAATGAGGTATTGCCATTCATTCCGTCAAGGGCTATACTGCTCAACGTCATACAGCTATACAGCGCATGACGGAATCATTTGTAATACCTCATTTGCATCCATGGACTTTTATATGAAACGTCTACCTCAAAGGGGTCCTCATTGGCAGGTAATACACATAGCCAAACATGACCCATATACTAGCTTATAAGTTAGTTTGAAGGACAGTGTATTGCTAAGTTCATGCCTTTATAACCAGTTACATAATATATCAATAGTAGTTAATTGTACTGGGGTATTTTCTTACATGTGGTACTATTGTTAACATAATAGCAGGTGGCAACTCTTTTGCCCTCTTTCAATTTATGTCAATAATCGTTTCCACACGGTCGGGACTTAAGTCACTTATTATCGGTTCTAACTATGGTCGGTATTAGCGTGGACGCGCACTGATCGGATCTAAATTCTGTCGGTATTAGTATCGGACTTAAATTTGGTAGTGTGGACGCGCATTTAATGGTATTAGCACTTAGATCCGACATAACTTTAAAGTGACATATGAATTTCTCTCAAATTTCACTGGATCGGTTGCAGACCACCTAGGTTTATTGGACAAACAGGTGCAAAAGAAAACCGCAAACCTTGTTTTGAATTTGCCTGCTATCGTAATCGTTCCCCACAGAAAACCATGCTTTGACTTTCTGTCGTGTACGACAGAAACTACTAAATCATCATCTTATTACATAAAGACAGCGTATTCGGCTTATTCACTTCAGGTGTGATCTAATACATTGGTAAGCATTCCAAATATGTAAAAAACCTAGGTTCGAGAAAAATTGGGGGGGCTTCTTTCTGGAAATCTCCTCATGTCTCTTTAAGTCCGATAAGCTTATTACCGGTGTAGAAGTAATAAAAGTCCGGCGTACTCCTAGTCCGGGAACAATGGTGAACAATAGGGCAATCGATTCAGTTGACTCTTCACGCAACATTAGTTTCACGCTTTATTCCGTTATCGTCTATGGAGCCCCGGTCTGTGGCTCCCGCCGGACTATATCTAATTTCACACCGGTACTAGCTGACCGTAAGTAGTCCATGGCAACTGGCATCGGTAATGCAATGTCCGTCCGTGATGAAAAAGTGTCCGTCCTACATGATTTTCAATTTCAATTTTGGTGAAGATATATTTAATTGATTTAAGTTTAAACTTTCATTCACACGTAGTGCAGGTCAATATAAAGTGAGATAGCTCAGCGTGTTTTTTTGTAATTTCTGACCTGCTAAGGAATAAAACCACTTTGTACATTCTTTTTGTCATCACGTATGGACATTTTGCATCAAAATGCTAACAACCTTGTGACAGAACTATTTCTGTAGAAATATTTTCTAATATTTTTAGGTTTCCTTAGAATAATGTTCAAGCTATAATATTAAACAAAACCTTAGAAAGTTTGAAAGTAAAAAACTAAGACCAAATTAATTATAGTGAAAAAAAAGTCCGTCTGTGATGTTGTTTTTTAACACCTCCGTTACAAAATGGCCTGATCTAAAGGTCTCCACCCATTGTAACTTTTTAAACCATGGTCCAAGTAACTTGAGATGTTAGGGATAATCCTTAAAGTGATTACAACACAAAAATCTGAAAATTAAATCTTCACCTTGATGCTAACCCTAAACCGATCAGGCTAACCTTACTCGAAGAGGTAAGAAGAAGCCTGTTTTGGTTGTACATTCGAAACATGCAGAATGCTGAGCTGGATTTCCATCAGGGGCGTAAACGCGTAACTAGACCTCTAGTCAAGTGTGGGCAAGGACCTGATGATTTCTCCCTTGCAGTGGACGGGCAAAGATTAATTTCCCCCGAATCAGTGGCGTATCCAGGATTTTGGAAACAATAATGTAGGATTTGGGAAACGCTTAATGTACTCGCTTCGCTCGCCGGCTGACTCATTTCTTTGAGTCGCGAAATGAGACGGTGTCAGTAACGGTGTGCTGTAAATCATACCATCAAAACACCGGCTTCTCCCTCTGGCTCTCCTCTCCTCTTCTCTTTACTCTTTCCTTCCCTTTCCTTTCCCCCTTTTTTCTCCCTTGTCTTCAAAGTTTCTCCCCATTTTTTCCAAGGGTACCTGAGTCGCCCACTTTGCCCACCCCGAGTAACGCCACTGCTTTCCGTGCTTTACTTCAGAAAAGACGAAAATGCCACCGTTAGTTCCGATAGAACGTCCACACGTACTTTACTAGTACCGGTGTGAAAGCAGATATAGTCCGGCGGGGCCACAGTCCGGGGCTCCATAGACGATAACGGAATAAAGCGTGAACTAATGTTGCGTAAAGAGTCCACTGAATCGATTGCCCTATTGTTCACCATTGTTCCCGGACAATGAGTACGCCGGACAATGATTACTTCTACACCGATCTGAAAGTAATCATAGTCCGGTAGATATCATAGTCCGGGCTCCATAGACGACAACGGAATAAAGCGTGAACTAATGTTGCGTGAAGAGTCAACTGAATCGATTGCCCTATTGTTCACCATTGTTCCCGGACTGTGAGCCCGAAGGACTATATTTCCTGCCACATCGGTCATAACTTTATGACCGGACTTAAACCTGTTCTTCTTCGGCATTAAATCGTCGGATAAGCCTATACTAGATTCCAGTTTTGATAAGTGGAATAGCCTCTACTTTCTGTGGTGAGGTATAGTTATTGAGGGGATTAGTATATACAAACGTTTAGTCCGTGTATTTGTGGTATGATTGCGCTATAGCCATGATAGCCAACCTTGAACTGTTGGGCCATTCACATTCCCAATCAATAGTCAAAGCATTAAATCCTAGAATGTTCAAAGAAGCGCAAACTCTAACTCCAGGAATAGTTTTTGTGAAAGCAGGTGAAAGCTTGATTTTTGAATAGTGAAGATGAAAGTTCTGCATTGTAACACACAGGTGACTGAAGCTTCTAAAATTTATGATGTTGTTGGTAGGCAATTTTAAACCAATTCTGGGGTAGACACACTATGCGTCAAATAGTATATAAATACACAGGATTTGTCATCAAAACACAATTTGACTTGTAAATTGCCTCAATTAATTCACTTACAAAGCAATATCGTTAGTGTTTGGTAATATCAATGCACTGTATTCAAAATGCACGAACCTACTAATTTTATAGGCCTATGGTATTAACACATTTTAAGACACTGCAACAATCAGTATTGAATGGACGAACAACGTAACTTTATTTGTAGTTGGCCAGTTTCTTCAATCCGATCTCTTTTGTATTGCACAGGAAGATTTTCTGGTATTCTGTCCCCTATTTTGAGTATATGGACGAAATCCACCAAACTCGCCCCTGACATCTACCATCGATAGAGTTAAAGCAATCTTAGCACATTTTTTGAAGAGCGCCCCAAATTTTTCAAACATTTGGAGATTTTTACACGATTGCATTGGAACTGCGCTAGTAAACTATACACTGTGAATGGTTAAGCTGAAAATGTCTAGTGTCACAAACGAAGGAATTTTGTCACTAGAATAATTATTATCGGGGATCCCCCCGATTTAATAATACACGGCTGCTGGAAACGGCCTTCCAATGTGAAATAGCATTGAAATAGCCGCATGTACGTGTCTCCGCTCATCCATAGGGTTTTCAATGTCAGGCAAGCCAAGTAGAGGTTATTTTTCGAGGTGGCATATTTCATCTTGGACGGACATAAAGTAGTATTTCCAGCTCTGCCGTTAAAGTCCAATCTGGGATCCCAATTCTAATTAAAAAATCGGCTTATTTTGTGATAAATAGCATTTTAGCATCTCGCGCGCAGGTATAGTGTCCTGACAATTACACAAACGTCGTAACTGTGCAAAAATATCAAATTTTGAAATTGGTGGGCGTCTTCAACAAATGTGCTAATATTGCTTAACATTATATATCCGACACTGAAAACAGACCAATTTAGCGGTCCTGTGTGTGAAAGCCAGATATAGTCGGTAGGAGCATAGTCCGGGCTCCATAACGATAACGGACTAAAGCGTGAACTAATGTTGCGTAAAGCGTCATCTGAATCGATTGCCCTATGTTCACCATTGTTCCCCGGATATGATTAGCCGGACATGGTTTTCTTTACACCTGTGATAAGTGACTTATGTCCGAACCATGTGGAGACGATTACAAAGAGGGTACAATAGGCGTGAAGGGGGATTAGGGCTATTTTTAAAATTCATCGGGACATAGTTATACCGGTGTTGAATGAAAGCAGATATAGTCCGGCTGGAGCCACAGCCAGGCTTCCATAGACGATGACGGAAAAAGCGGAAACTTCTGTTGCGTGAAGAGTCAATGAATCGAGTGCCCTAATATTTACCATTTTTGTCCCGGACTATGGAGTTACGCCGGCAAATAATTACTCTACACGGTAATAAATACACGTGTGGACGCAGCTAATAAGGGAAAGCCAGCTGCAGCTGGCATTTCTTTTCAATAGTAGACAAGACAGACCCACTTGGTGTTAACACACCAATGTGAACTCGCGCACGGGCTTGATGTACAATAAACCCGAATGGAACTGTCTACCTGAAACCCTCGTCAGTATCACTACAACTGAAGCATTTAAAGAAGAAACAACCAAGTATCTAAGAAACCAACCCTCCAGCATCTAACTAACGTCTAGCGCACTCACTAACCTCTGCGTTTGACCTCTACTGTCGAGGAGCTGCAGAATACATCTGTCAAAGTCAAAGTGATCTTTGGTTCGTTTTGATGAGTTGCTATATTGAAAGAGTCTTGGCCGCCATCGTCTGAGCCCATAGACAATGTTGATGTATAGCGCCACCAACCTGGCCACCAAGGTTGTTCAAATCAACATGTATTAAGTCATTAATATATTATCGTTATCAAAAAAGGAGTAACATTGAAATCCTATTCATAATTATTGGTCAAATCATCGATTTTTATTGTTTATATTTCGAGCAGTATGCCACAAATGTATGTATCTGAAAACATCTCAAATATGTTAATATCTCAGCCTCGTTCGCAACATTGGAAAATCGCAGGTGTCTCTCTGGAAGTAATCTCTTCTGGGCGCGAGCAATAACTCTTTGTAAGTAAAATATTGACATGTTATGTAACCACGGATTCCGGTCAATCAAATCTTCGATGACCTTAGTTTCGAATACGCGTTTATATAAGCTAAAAAGACAATTTGTGTTGTACAATACGTAGCACTTAATATATTTATAAAAGAGACTTTAAACTCAGGAACTGGCAACCATACATTACATTATTATGCGTTCCCGACATACAGTGCAAAATACCATCACGTGTTTTGTGCCATGTGACTTAGTCTCGCCATAATGAGTCACGCAGCCCCCCCCCTAATAATTGGGCATTTTTTCGTAACCCGCCCTCCAACTCGCCTACAACCCAACTTGCCCATTTCACAACTCGCCATTTAGCTATCCCCGAAAGGAATTAATGAACTCGGATTTATTTATGTTACGAGCAACGTAATTTATGTTAGAGCAACGTGCGTAGCCCTAAATACGATCACGCGGTCCTTTCTTTCTTTAGTCCCATGATTTGTGCAAGTGCTAATAAGAAGCATCGCAAGCCTAAAATTAACATTTATTGGTACTACATTATAACGTGGGCACATTGCGTTGTAGTGGGATCAGCGTTCGCCTGATAAGCCTGGGGTTGTGGGTCCGAGCCGCGCTGCCGCCAATGTGTTGTGCTGTCATGTTGGTCTTTAATTTGTTTCGTTTTTAGCTCTATGCCCAGATGACTTTATACTATTTGGAAATGATTGCTACTTTGTTGGATCATTAGCTGGGGAGCCAACGGCTGAGTGGTATGACGCTGAAACCGATTGTGTAGACAATAGAGGAGGTCATTTGTAACTGTTGATAACGCTTATGAACAGGTATGTAGCCGTGCATGCTCTAATAACTAGAATTTGACGTCGAATTTGTTAGATGAGTGATGAAGGACCTTAAGGTGACTATAATAGTAGCGTAGTCGGATGCGAGAATGATAGAAGAGGTCGTGTGAGCGTGCGTGCTTGTGTGTATGTGTACGCTCGCGTGTGTTTAAGTACATTATGCATGGCACGCTGTGAAAGCAAGCGTATGATTGGAGGGCGAGACTTTCTCTCTGACTCTCAGAGCTTCTCAGCTACGTTTCCCTCTCTTTGAATTTGCCTTCTCTGCTTTACTATATTTGTTTTGTTTCTGTCTCTTTGGCTTCCTCCTTTACAAGTTACGTTTCCTCTCTCTTCTCTCTCTTTCTGTATGACCATCTCCACTCCTTCTATATCCCTCAACATGTTCCCCTGTAAAATTACCTTTTCTCTCTCATCTGTCACCCAAAGGCCCTTACAAATTACATTTCCCCCTTTGTTTCTAGCTTCTTTCTTTTTTCTCTCATCTGGCTTCCCTCACTCTTTCTACATTCCTCAACATTCCCTCCTCAACGTTTTCTCTCTCCATTACATAAACCTGTAAAACCTGTTTTAGGCAAATTGTGTAAAATTGTACAAAAAGTCGCTTTAATGCCCCATATATTTTTTTCTTAAATCCTAATTCAAATGTTGTGAATTATAGTAGAGCTAGATATGTATGCACTTAATTTAGAAGAGGATGGCTCGACTTTTTTAGACTAATAGGATCCCTAGGAACAACTTGTGATATGTGCCAAAATTGATATCCTGAACGAATTCAAAATGGCCGCCAAAATCAATTAAATAGCCTACTAGGATTCTTAAGGTCGCTTAGAACAAACGAAATAATTGTGTTGGTGAATACAATGGATGTAGAGAAAAGCAACACAAGATCATTTAACCAATGGTATTTTTTGCGATGTCTAAAACCAAGTATGGTGGCCAATGTAGCCCACAACATTAAACATCTCAAAATGGTAATTACATTGACTGTATGTGAATTGGAAATCAAATCCAGCATTCCAATGTGTCAATCAATCATAATATACTCAACGACTGATAAAGTTAATCTGACATTAATATTTGCATTTGTATGTTCAATCTGCTTCAAATATCAAAATGGCGCCGATTAAGGCTACGGAAAAGTGAAACACATAGAAATTTCCATATCTCGGTACCGCTATTCATCTAGGAATTAATAATCATGATACTGTCGTTTACATTATAGTCGGGGGATACGCGTACGTACCGGGTCTTAGCAGGCCCTCTTCAATTAATTATATCTCTTTTCTAGCTAATATGAATCCAAGGAACAAACAGAAGTGTACCACAAATTCTATCACCGACAGAAAGCATGAGTGTTGCCCAAATCGGTGGTTTGTGAATTCAGTGTAGCATAACTTATGGTGTATCAGACAGTTGGTTATATAATATAACCGAGTCCAGGTATAGAAGGCAGTGCTCTAAGAACCGAGTCCAGAGATCATCAGTGCTCATAATGTAACCGAGTCCAGGAATAAGGCAGTGTCCATAATATAACCGAGTCCAGGGATATCAGGCAGTGCTCCTAATGTAACGAGTCCGGGGTATATCAGCAGTGCTCAACATCTGTAACCGAGTCCAGTATATTCAGGCAGTGCTATAATGTAACCGAGTCCAGGTATATCAGTCAGTGTCATAAGGTAACCGAGTCCAGGTACATCAGGCAGTGCTCATAATGTAACCGAGTACCGGTCTATCAGGCAAGTGCTATAATGTAACCGGAGTCCAGGCATAGTCAGGCAGTGCTCATAATGGAAGCCGAGTAGGTAGATCAGGCAGTGCTAATAATGTAACCGAGTCAGGTATATCAATCAGTGCTCATTCAATAGGGTTTTTACAACAATCACCTGTTTTGCATTTGTAGTACTTGCCAATCTTGATTATAGCTATCCTGCAAGGATATAGTCCAGGACCTGCTTAGAACCCCGCTTACCATTCATCCGCAAGAGAGTCTGAGACTTGATTGAGTTGTTGGACCATTTACCTTTAAGAATCACACAGGTGCTTTTTCGAAACCGGCTGCGAATTCCGAAAATCCAAGATGGCCGCCGGTAGCCATTTTAAAAATATAAATTTTAATTTTGATACCTAAAAGTATGTGTAATACCTCGTTTTAGGGGTTTGAGGTGCTGGGAATTCGTTTTTATCATTAGCGGTCCATGTTACATGGTATGGTTTTGGAATTCCAAGATGGCCGCCGGCAGTCATATGAAAAGTAAACATTTTGGATGACTTAACCTAGTGTTATGTTTAATACGTCGTTTATGGGGTTTTCAGGTGCTGGGAATTCATTTCTGACATCGTTTTTATCATTAGAGGTCCATGTTACATGGTATGGATTTGGAATTCCAAGATGGCCACCGGCTGTCATATGTTTAGTACACATTTTGAAAGATTCGTCCTAGAAGTATGTGTAATACCTCGTTGTAGATGGTTGTAGGTGCAGGAAATCCATATTTGACACAATTTTTATGAGCAGAGAACCAAAGTTAGGGTCAAGGAATTCAATGAGACCATTGATAACAATGCTAGACCATTTAGTTGTTGCAGCCATCTTGAATTTCAAAATGACCGCCACCTAGATGTAGGTCTTGAACAGTGACCTAAAATGTCTTGCACATGGGAACATCATGGGAATGTCATCAGCTTCTTCGTTCATGCAGAAAAGCCGAGGGATTGGAGAAGCACACCCAGCTTACACCATTCATACCTGTGGTGATATAGCAAGGTATAGAGGCTGTTTGCCTTGGTTATTAGTTGTGAGCTACTCAACATAGAATGCCTGAAGCGGTTTTGCTGATGAATGATGGCAAAAAAGTTCTCTAATTCCACTGGGACGTTTTTGTTTGGTGATATCACATCAAGAAAAACTTTTCGTTGGGCTTTCTTGTTCTTCCTCTTTCTTCATTATTGATGCTGTCCTCTCTGTATGTATCAAAAACTACACTGGTGTCACCACAATTGTGCCCAGCTTTGTTGACAATAGATGTCAAGAAAATATCATGGAATGTCTTTGTGGGTTTGTGGGGAGGTTTCTGGCCCTCATTTATCTATTAGTGGGTACAACCTCACAAGCTCAAGTAACCATCATCGTTAACCAAGAAGAATGCAGAATTGGTGATCATGTGCTGGAGTAGCTCCTCAACCGTTTCCTCCATTGGCACCTATTCTCAATAATCATGAGAGCTTTGATTGAGTGGCTCACTATCAATTACCAAGGCAACAAACTTCTATACCTTGGAATATCACAACAGGCATGGAGGGTATCAGCTGGTTGTACTTCTCCATTCCATTCGTTTAACTGCATGGTGGAGGAAGCTGATGACAGGTGACAGGATGATAATTATTCCCATATGCAAGACATTTTAAGTCAACGTTCAGAACCTACTACATCCATAACGCTTTTATCCGGTGATGCGGATGTCCTTGTGTGTCTGTTATACTAGTACTATTTGGAGAGAGCTGTTTTTTCGATATTATCACTACACAGTATCTGCATGCCGCTAGGAGATGAGCTTACAAAGTGTCTTCCCACACTCCATGTATTGCGTGAGTGCGACACAACTAGCGTGGTAGTCACTAAACTTGCAGCCCTGAATGCTGTCCTCAAACAATCTTCTCTGATCAAGAATTTTGACAGTCCACAGCAAGCGAAAGCACAATACAGATGACGGATACATCTTGGTCAACTGCTATCCACAGAGCTGAAGACATTTGTCGACCTGCGTTTTGCTGTATTTAAGCAATGGACCTCAAGGTGAACTTAGAAAGAACAGCTTGTACCTCCATAAATGTTAGGAAACGTATCCTGAACGGCTACAACCAACAGCAATTGCGAGTCCAAGCCCCATTTAAAGACGCTTCCATAATTAGGAATTCCCTAGTCGTATGGTTTGAAAGAAGAGGCAATTTGCTAGTCCTCGAGATTATGATCTCAAATACACAAAGGCCTGTCAGATGTGACAATGTGCTCGCAAGAATGTGTGTCCTTGCAGGATTGCTATATGATCAAGTGTTGCAAGTACTGCAAATGCAAGGCAGTGGTCGTTGCAAAAAAAAACCACCTGAATTAACGCTGCCTGGTACGTTACTAACACTGCTTGATATACCTGGACTGAATTACGTTATTAACACTGCCTGCATGGGATCCTGGACTCGGTATAATTATGAACACTGCCTGATATACCTGGACTCAGTTATATCATGAACACTGAATGTGACAAAAAAATCAGGCTTTTAACCCATGATAGAATTTGTGGCACACTTTCTAGGTTGTTCCTTGGGATCACATTACTCTGGAACAATTGAGATATTATTAATTAGAAGAGGGCTTGGCTAAGTCACATAATGTATGCACATAAAAGGATAACCCAACCGTTATACATTATATATTTACAGTAATAGATGATAGCGGTTTAATGCTAATTTCTATGTTGTTTTTCACCTTTCAGTATCCATATCGGACACCGTTTTGAATTTGAAGCATTGTTATAAATATTAAATGTCCACTATAAGTTTGTTATGTTTTGGCAGCCATTTTGGCCACCATCTTGGATTTGAAAAATGTTACCATATTGAGGTACCATTTTTAAATGACCTGTGTGTGTTGCTTTTATCTGAACATTCAATTGTATATAAAAATTGTATACAAAATTGTATATTTTTATTCGAAGGGACCTTAAGAATTTTAATAAGCTGTTTAATAGATTTTTGGCCTCCATTCTTGAATTTGGTGAAAATCAGGCCTTTCGTCCAGGATATCAATTTAGCACATATCCCAAGTTGTTCTTAGGGATAAACCCAACCGTTATAAATGATATATATGACATTATGTAGTTAGTTTTACAGTAATTTATAGATGATAGCGGTATAGTGGCAATTTCTATGGTGTTTTCACTTTCCAGTACCCTTAATCAAGCGCCATTTTGAATTTGAAGCATTATTACAAATATTAAATGCCAGATATAACTTTATGTGGTCATTGAGATTTTATTAATTAATTAATTAATTGACACACTGGACATGCTGGATTTGATTTATGGCAAATACGAGCTAATATATTACTGACCGACATCTTGGAAACATGTTAACACTATTAAAATATAATTTTTAAATGATCTGTGTGTTGCTTTGATCTTAATATACTATTGTATTAACCAAAATACAATTATTATTACGTTTGTTCTAAGCGACCTCCTAGTAGGCTATTTAATTGATATTTGGCGGCCATTTTGAATTTCGCGAAAATCGGGTCTTTCGTCCAGGATATCAATTTTGGCACATATCACAAGTTGTTTCTAGTGTTCCTATTAGTCTAAAACAGCTGACTTATCTTCTCCTAAATTAAGTGCATACATATCTTAACCAGCTCCTAGATTATCAATGTTGGTAGAGAATTATTGGGTCTATCCTATACAATGTTGTCCCGGTCAATTTAATAGTAATTTCATTGGAATTAACTTTTGGGTTATTCGATTTCGCGCGAATTTGAACTCACTCTAAAATGTATATTTCAAATTGCATATAACTCAATCCAATTTCGCGAATCGTTCAACCATTTAAATGAATAGAGCATTCAATAGCCTCATAAGGTCGTCCAATTTCCCGAAATGTTCAATCAATTTACATGAAAAGGTATGGAATTAGGAGAAAAGGTATTCAAAAGGAAGCGTGACAGGTTCAGGTGGTTGCTTGTGCAAATGAATTCGTTTTCGTTCGTTCAAATGTACAACAGCTGCAATCTTTTAAGAACGGCACTTTTGTGTCGTGAATGTGATTTTAATAGGCCTATTATATGCTAGCAAATGTATAAATTTCTCAGATTCAACAATTAAAGATAAGATCATATACTGCAATGTGGTACATACAGTATATCTCACATCACTGTAAAAACTGTTTTTAAAAAATGTGTGTGTGTATATGTGTATGTGTGGGTATGTGCGTGTGCGCGCGCGCGCGCGTGTGTGTGTGTGTATGTGTTTAGGCTTTGAAATTTTAAAATGGTGTTTGCAAAGTTAGTGCAGGAAAGTATTTTATTCCTAAACATAGTTTTTTACTGCGTAATGGTTATGTAGGCCTATGCTATGTATACAGGGTGTTTTCGGCATGACTATCGACAAGGGAGAAGTCCTTGAATATTTCATTCCCCAAATGATATACAATGCGAGAATATGTGAACATGGTAGGGTCTATTTCTTATGTTAAATCTGCAATACCATTTTGATAATCCTAAGAAGAAAACAAAAATAACAACAAAACAAAGCAGATAAACAAAGTTAACAAACAAGAAAGGGGGAAAATATATATAAAAGAGGTATAAGGGAAAAAAGAAAGAGAAAAAAACTATATTATGGATTAAATCGTATAAATCGTGAAGAAGCGAACGATGAATTAAAAAGAATGAAAACAATTTATAATGACTTCAGTTACTTACTGGTTATCGTTTAATTTCCGAAAAATAATAATTCTACAGTATAGAAATTATTTCAAGATTTATTACACTTACATGGTTTGAAAGATTGTACATTTATCGAACAGAATGCCCAAAAATGTAAATTGAATGAACATAAACGAAACTGAAAACACAAGTAGACTTACGTTGCTACGTGACGACAAACATGGGGATTTTGTATGTCATTTTATCAAATTCCTTGCGTTTATTAGACAATTGTTTGGATAAAAACTAATTTGATTCAACCAAAACGAATTTAATTGCACAGAAATGAAATTGAATGGCTGAAAATGAAAATGTTTGTATTTAGCAGGAAATTGATACTGGTGTATGGCTATGCAATCAAAATTCATCACGAAATTGAAATACCATAACAATTATTTGAATGAATAAGTACGAATTTGACCGGGAAAACCTATAGTATGTTAGATATTTTCTTAGGAATTAGATAATGTTCAACACATATTGATGAACTCAATCAAATAGATTCATGGCCCCCTCACATTCCCACTCCAACCTACTAATCGGTCGGCCGTGGAATAATTAAAAGTTCATGATTACTGTAAGTATAATTACAATGTGGTTTAACATATATCTAGTTTATCTCAACCGCATCATTGCTAAAAACGTGAGACGGGAAGTAAAAGTGTACGGTGTAGGGACTAAATTATGTTGTAAGGCTATTTGTTTCCGGCAAGACTGTCCAAGACTGTCAACAAGGGCAAGTCCTGAATTTTCTCCCCACACAATATATACAATGTGAGTAATTGACCATGATAGAGCTCTAGGTCTTCTGTTTATCTGCAGGGGAATTTGTGATAATCATGATGAAGATAATAAAACAAACGAAAAATAAAAAAAATAACAAGCACAGGGATTAAATCGTATGATGAATTAAACAAAAAAGCAAACAAGACCGTTAATAATGACCCGAAACTCAAAAAATGGGGTGGTAACTTAACACCATGGGTATTTAATTTTAATTCCCTCCTGGAGTCAATAAGGACTGCACCCAATGGTTTGCACCATTTCGGTGTAAAATACCACCATAATAGTGTGTTATATTAAGACAAATTTGGGTGTTTAGATAACACGGTCGGTTTAATTGTTACACCGCAGTCGGTGTAATTATTGGTAACACTTGGCGCGGTGCCAAATGGACACTACTGGTGTAATTTACCACTCTCCTGGAATAATCAATACGGGACCCGCAACATCTGTTGTTAATTAACACAAAACTTTGGGGTTAACATTTAGATTGATGTAACATCTGATTATTTTAGTAGAAAATGTTTTTGATTTTTTTATTTTTGGCTTCTAATGTACACTACTTGCCTCTAACAAATCATAAACAGATCACCAAAATTGCATAATAAAACTTATGCAGCAACACCGGATAAATAACAACCACAACGTGACACCGATTGGTGTTAAAATTTTACACCCAGTTTTTTGCAGGGTAGTTTTACTGCTGGTTATCGTTTCTTTCCAATAACTAATTAGTCTCAGTATAACAATTATTTAAGATATAAACAGCAATAGTTCTTTAAGGGGGTGTAGATTGTTCAGATCAAACCGATGCCCGATTTAAGGAATTGAATGAACAGAACGGACACGGGAAGACAGAAGTAGGCTCACGTTGCTACGTGCGATATAATGTTGAAATTGTATGTCATTTGATCACACTCCTTAGGTGTAGGAATAGTTTTCAATCAATTCATCACAAAATTGAAAGACTCTAATACTGATTGAAATGAAAATAAGTACGAATTTGACGGGAAAACCTATATTAAAGGTCCATGGAACGATCGCTAATAGCATCGTTACCCCAGAAGCCCAGATTTAACGGAAGTGGTCAACTTTTGGTATCAGAAGAAAGCTACTATTGTTTCATTACCCCTGTGAAAATTTAGAGCCAAAGATGTTTGGTTCGGAATTATGAGCGCAAAATGTGCCCCATTTGGGCGAACAATATTAATTTTACATAGTACTCTTCGGGGTTACAAAATCTACGTTTTTAGCTCTCGCATCAAAACGGATTGAAATATCGAGGACACGAAACTTACAGATGGGGTTTTGGAGTGAAAGGCCAATCTATGAAGATGAACACTTAATATCCTTAAATCGGGCCATCCCCACTTTAAATCAGAGAATAAAATAGATAGAATGCATTCCTGACCCTATGAAAATACAGGAAGTGTCGTGGCATCACGAACAGTCAAATCGTTCGGAATATCGTTATGTTACCTACGAATGCAGCATAATACATGGAATTATGACAATTAACACTGTGAGTGTAAAGTTAAATTGCTGAAATAGTTTGGGGCTTTTCCAAACAAAACCGAAATTGACCATATATTGATCCATTAGTATGACATAATTAATGAATTATATATACAAATGTACAAGTTTTAAAACATCACATCTTACACCCAAAAAAGCGCAAAGACATTGCGATATCAGGACTAAAACTTTATGACCAAGAGAAAGATCATCGTAAACAGTGGCGTAAAAGTTTTGTCGACCTTGGGGGGGATGGGGCATGATGAACATTTTGGAATGAACCGGATATTTGTTGAAAAGATCCATCAGTAGCAAATTCGAAAAAATTTGCCATTTAGAAGCTAGAAAATCGTTAAATGTGAATGTAATTAGAACAAAATGCGCGCGAAAGCGGCTAAAATATGCGTTTTTTAAACTTATTAGGCCAATGAAATGATGAGTTATTTTGGGCCAAAAAACACATGAAGGGCATTCAAACTTGGGGGGGATGATCGTATTGACGAATCCCCTCATCAAACTATTGGGGGGATATCCCCCCATTCCCCCCGGGATTTTTTACGCCTATGATCGTAAAGGAGTAGTTTTCAGGAATGTTATCATGTTCGCATATATTGTAAACATGCAACGTCCGAAAACTGGCAATCCGACATTGCAAAAAAGGCCCAGTTACCTACGAATAATAGGATTACTTTACCCCACATTATGACTAAGCATTATATAGGTGTATGTTAATACTTTCTACATTTTCTGAATCCAGATATCCTCTTTTGAAAGTAAAACAAGTAGGTGATTTTCACACACTTGATAAATACGTTGTAAATACCAAAATATGATTTCTAGCACATATTTACACAAAAAGTTGGGAATTGTGTTGATCTACAATTTGGGAAATTTGTTTGCGAACTGTGAACGATTTTCGGACTGTTCCCCCGTCTCCCCAACCAATGTTGAATGGGGTATTGTCATCAGCGTCTTGACCTATTCTCTCAAACATTGATTTGATGGGTGTTGGGAGAGGGTAAGTTGTTGAGGTAAGTTGTTGAAGTGGACGGTTAGGCTTTCCTAATTAATAAAAATGAGCTTGTTAGGCTCTCAACTCGGCCCGAAGTGAGCAAGCAGGAAATTGTAGTGAGTGTTCCAATTTGATTTTTTCCAAGATTATCGGAGTAAATCCAAAAAGTCATCTGATTTTGCTTTGATAGCATCAGAACAGTATAACAGTATAAAATCGTATATGTAAATATACTGTTCTGATGCTATCCGCTAGGAAAGAATATACTATGAGGCGATAGACCCAAATACTAAGCTGCATAACCAATTCCGTAGTCCATTCAAAAAGGAGACAAAACACGGTGTAAAATTATTGATAAATTATTAAGTGCATGACATAACCGTTATGTTGCCCCAATTAAAAATTGCACATTTCTAAAAATGAATAAAATGTCAATCAATTTCTCTTTCAAATATCAGTGACCAATGGATATGTATAGACTTCAGCCAACCATTAACTAAAATTATATTACCCCCAAATGGCCGGTATGCGGAGCCATGGTTATAGCCAGGTGTATCACCTCAATGATTAGGGTTAGTAAAACAAAATACCCCGTCTATTTCACAATAACTAACCGTGTACATTATGATATAGGTCGTGGACCTAAGGGGTTTTTTCTTCTGAAAGCGCGGGTTAAATTGAATACAAATGAAGTTTAAGCAAAAGTTACGGATTTTTTTAATTCTGCAAAAGTGTTAGGTCAAAGCTGCCCAGCAACATTCGGATGATGTTTGTTTGTCTTTCTTCCTTTGGAATAAATGATGAAAAACATGGACAAGTTAATTAACACGCACTATAGAAGCTCAAGAATTATTTATTCGTGCACGAGAAAAGTTTTTACGCTTAAGCATGAGCAATCACCAAGTCTTAAACCACTTAAATCTAAAAATTTTAATTTAGGGATCGGTCAGAATTTAAATAAATACCGTCATGACACGATACGGCCCACTGACGTAAACATATGTTATATTTTACTACGGACGCACTGTTAGAGATAAACCTGTGTCTGAACATTTCAGTGTAATAAAAAACAAAACGATAAAACTATGCGTAATTATTAAATAAAAATAGAAATAAAGGGGAAGATGATAAAAGGTTTTAACATCTAAAGATTTAGCGTATTCGTGCACTCCAACATCGTAAATGCGGTATCCATATACCGGGAGAGCTAACAGACATCTTGTAACACCATCCAGTACAAAAGGTTCAGTGTTTAAATTATGTTGACAACCTGACAGGGGCCCTTGAGGACGTGATTCTCAAGTGCTGCAAATGGTGCTTAGGAGAGGGGACCAAGACAAGTTTTTGTTACAGGTCCAATTTTTTTAAATTGATCAATCATATATTTTATTATCTTTCCCAAGAAGAGGCCGCGCACGATAGTGTTGAAAAAAAAACCATTGTGCGCTTGGGCGGAACGATCCGGCGACTTTCGTATACATGGACGACGCTCTTACCAACTAAGCTATCAAAGCCCGGGTTAGTGAGAGGAGCGATAAGATATTCTTATAGGTTTTATAGCCCTGGGAGCTAGCACACATTTGTAACACATCTCAAGTACAAAAGGTTTATTGATTAAATATGGATGACAGACTGACCAGAAACCCCTGGAACTTGATTCTTAAGTGCCGCAAGTGGGCCTTAAGGAGAGGGGGGCCAAAAACAAAGTTTGTACAGGGAGTCAAATTTGTAATTGATACAATCATGTTAAAACAGCCACATCAAGTTATGTGTCTAACCATAAGGATCAAAAAGTATAGTTGTAATATGTACCGCTAAAGTTTCAGGAGTTTAGGCTAAAAACAGCCATCAAATCAATAATAAGGGTCAACTTTCAGTTGTACAGGGGTCACATTTTAAAATGCTCGATGTGGATAAAAAATGGTGCAAATTATTGGTGGAGTTCATAGATTAAAATACGGAATAGTTTTGATGTTCTTAAATGACTTAGTTCCGATGTAGGGGCACAGGTCAACGTCCATTGCATTCAAGGGGGCTTGATATTGTTAACCCCCTACTTTTAAGCAAGCATTTGAGACACTCAAAAAATTTCCTAATTTTATCCTTGAGCTCCACCAATATTTGCACCATTTTTATACAAATCGGAAGCAATTTTAAAATTTGACCCCTGTACAACTGAAAATTGACCTTTTTATTGATGTTTTGATGGTTTTAGCCTGGAACTCTGAAACTTTAGGGTGTTCATATTTACAAACTATACCTTTTATGAATTCCTTTTATGGTTTAGGAACATACATGGTTGTGCTTTTCAACATTATGGGATCAAATTTACAAAATTTTGACCCCTGTACAAACTTGTTTTGGCCCCTCTCCAGGCACCACTGCGGCCACTTAGAATCCGTTCAGGGGGTTTTCTGTCAGTCTGTCAACCAGATTTAATCACTCAAACCTTTGTACTTGAGATGTGTTACAAATGTGTGCAGCTCCTGGGTTATTAGGTTCGAAAGGGGTCCTTCTAGGGGATTGGGGCCATTCTGCGCCGGCGATTGGAATCCTATCACGGGAGGAGAGCAAAACCAGCGTAAATTCATAATATAAATTATTTTTACATCATTTAACTATTGTTGCCCCAAAATAAAACTGTGCACAATTTTCTTGAAAATTAATAATGTCAATTGCAATTATTTCCCCCAAGATCAGTGACCAATAGATACGCTAGACAGCAAGAGCTATAGATATTCAATTACCGGCTCGGGATGCGGTGTAGAAAAAGAAAAACCTTCAGATTCCTTTTCATCTGGGAGTGCAGAACCATTGTTAGATTGTCTCGCGGTTTTTGAAAAAGACTCAGGTGTCGCGCAAAATACTATCCTCATTAGGTCTATTAATAAAAATCTTGAGCTTCGGTAGTGCGTGTTTCAATTAACTTTGTCATGTTTTTCATAAGTTATTCGAAAAGGAAGAAGGACAAACAAACATCCATGCCAAATGTGCTGGGTGGTTAAGCTTTGACCTAACAACTTTGTTGCAGAATTTAAAATCCGTCGTAACTTATTGCTTAACTTAATTTGTATTCAATTTACCCGCGCTTTCAGAAAGGAAAACCTTAAGGTCAAAGACCCTATATCATAATGTAAACTGCGTGTTATTGTGAAAGAGGATGGGGTATTTTGTACTCAACCGAATCGTGGAGGTGATACCACCGGGCTAATTACAATGGGCCGCATACCGGGGACCATGTAATATCGCTTTAGTTAATGGTTTGTGAAGTCATACAATCCCATTGGTCACTATATTATGAAAGAGAAATTGATGTGACATTGTCTTCATTTTTAAGAAAAATGTGACAAGTTTTAATGGGGCAACAGGCGGGTTGTGTCATTGTGTAATTTTTATCAATAAAGATTATGTATGCAGCTGTATTTGGTCTACGCCACATAGTCTATAATAAAAGACTTGTTTTGACACAAATTCAATTAGGATTTGGGAGTGCTTTAAAAATATGGTGGGATTCTATATCTTCAGAAGACCGCGCTTTTTCAAAAATCAAAATTATCGCTTTTTTTTAATTCGTTGTTTTTTTTGTTAAAACTGCCAAACACCCTGTCACGTCATATTAGACCCAAACTTAGATATCTAGTGGACACCTTCCGCAAAATAACCTCATTATTTTACTAAGTGAATTCAGGTATTTTAGACCTCAAATCAGACATTTTCCAGCGTGTTTTTCCACCAGTATTGAGGTCACAGCGATTCCATTGCCTTCTCGTGGGAAAAAGAAAATAAACGAATGTTGGCGTGACCGGGTTGTGACAATTAGCGACCTGGGTCACTTAGTGACCACCCTGAATTCAGCAGACTGTACGGAATAAACTGCCATTCCAACTGCATTAATTCTGCTAATTGTCACAACCCGGCGTGACCTCCTGATTTAATTTATTTGAAAACATACACTTTAAACGTGGCACCACGCCTACCGCGGGCGTCAGACTCATTATAATAACAAAAATATATTAAGAAAGAAACAAAAGTAATAATTCAAATGCTCGCGCACCCATACATATACAACCACACCCACCTCACCACCAAACACCACAGTTTTAAAGTTGACTGGAAGGAGATTTTTAGGATACGGAATTTCCTCAAATTACGGATCGATGTAGACCACCTACAAGAACGGTCCGAAGGTTTATTGGACAAACAATTACAAAGAAACAGCAAACCTTGTTGTGAACTTGTCGACTATCGTAATTGTCCCCATAGAACACCGTGCTTTGACTTTATGTCGTGCACTACGAAAGTAACTTAAATCATCATGTTATTACATAAAGACGGTGTAGTCGCTTATTCACTTCACAGGTGTGATCTAATACATTTGAAAGCATTCCATTATGCCAAAAAACCCGGGTTCGAAAAAAATTGGGGTCGCTTCTTTCTGGAAATCTCCTCATGTCCTCTTCACCCATCATAAGCATTTATAGAGGTATACATTTACAAAACTTTGACTGTTTTATTCGTGAAACAAAAAGTTCTTTGCACACGGGTTCTAATAAAAACAATCGGATTTTAACATTTCCAAAGGTGATTCTGGACGACTTAATAGGAGCGCACGCAGACCCTTGGATAGGATTGAGCGATACAGACACTGAAGGAACTTTGTTTGGACTTTCAGACTCAAACACTGTTATATACAGAGGGACTCAATCCGGTGCCGAGCACTGGGTTGTGCTTACACTTAAGTAATTACCTGTAACAATACAAAATACCTTCAGTTTTGGCAACTCATATTGTAAAGTCTTTTAAAATTTGATTGACAGAACCCTCTTTAGAACCCAAGAAGGTGTCATAAATTTCCATCTTCTGCATTTGCGAAACGATACGCAAGGCCTTTGTGTCTCTAGCCGAACGTGATCGGAAGAGACTTGCGCGGTCTATGTTTTTCTCTTCGCGGTTTAACCCTCTTTGATCTGTCCTGAGCCATAGCTCTCGGAGGCAATAGAAATCCGGAGATTGATTTGCTAAAAGGCGATCTTTCCCCATTTTGTCAACTTTCCAGAGAGAATTTTACGGCGGTGCGGAAAGTATTTTTTTCACGGTGAAAGATGTTACGCAGTTACCAATTAAGATAATAGTAGAGGCGTCAAAGCACATGTCCTATACAACCCTTGAAAAATTCTAATAAAGGACTCTTATGATATTCTGGTAAGCCTATATTGAATAATTACCAAAATTTGTGCCCGCCTTCTAGTTGCTGCTTTGAGAGATATTCAATGTCAAAGGTTCAACGACCTTTATCGGCCTATGATGGGCTATAACTCTCATCCAATTGGCCTAGAAGCAAAAGATGGTGTCTATACCCCTGTTTTGGGGGGCAAGACACAATAAACATCTTGAGGCTTACAAATTATCATAATTATCTTTCAACATAGGAAGCACTTTTAATCAATTTTTTTTCACGTTTTCCTCAACATAATTAGCCCAATTCGTCAGTTGTACAAGTATCAAATAACCAAAAAAATTTACCCTAATCTATAATGAAAACAACCAAATACCTATTGTAAAAATTTTGTCCGGCCTTCAAGTTGCTGCGTTGGTCAGATTATCAAGGTCAAAGTCAATGACCTTTATAAGGCATGTGATGGGTCATAACAGCCAATTGGCCTAGAAGTAAAAGGTGGTGTCTATACCCACGTTTTGGGGGTCAAATAAAAACAATAAACATATTTTTAAGGCTTACAAATGCAGTCATCATTGCTTTCAGCATAGAAAGCACTTTTAATCAAACTTTTTCCACATTTTTCCCGCAACGTAATTAGCCATTCGTCAGTCTGTACAATTATTAACAACAATAGTTGACCTAACTATAATGAAATACTGAAACAGCTACCATGTTATTGTCAAATCAGTTAATACTGTTCTTGGACAGACCCTCGAACTGATAGTTCTTGTTTGATTTAATAGTGTGGTACTAGTTACAGAACCTTTTTGCATAAATATTTCATTGGGGTACTATTAAAAACCCCCATTACCACTGCTAAGAGCCACTCCCGAAATAGTCGGGACATGGCACGCATCAATTCATCCACGGACCACATCAAGCGGCGCTGTGAATTCGCCCTTCGCAAAATGTTTATCTTACAACACAAAAAACAAAACCTTTCAACACCTTCTGCAGTGGAGAATAACAAAGTGCGTGAGCGCATAAGGTCGTGGAAGGTATTATCATACTCAAGTGAGATGGAATACACTTTACTAGTTGCTAGTTCCTGCACAAGTCCCTCCCCCCCCCCACCCGCCTTACTTTTGCACATAATTTCCACTGCCTTGCTAATCGGTGGCGGAAGCAAGGCGCAGAAGTAAGCCAACGCCAACGCAAGCCCTGTCAAAGCCCCAACCATAGTCGCCTAATGCCTCTGGGTCAAGATGCAGGGTCGATCAGCCAAGAGGGATTTGGACGGAGACAAACCTCTCCGCTTGACTAACACATGCATCAAATAGACTCTTTGGAAGTTGAAGTAGGAACTCCACCGACATTCTGGGATTAAGGCCTCTTTATAGAATGCCCAGGAGGAATCGTGAGCTCGAACATATGCCCTAACCAGCAGCCAGTCACCCAATCATGGTGTTTTTTGTGTGCATTTCAGATTGACTGAGGAATCCAGGTAGCTAGCCCCTGTTTCCCTTGCTGGCAGACTTCTCTTAGCTGTCTGCAATCCCTTGTCTGCAACTATGGTGAGACGTGGCAGAAACACCGGTTTCTGGTAGAAAAGAAAGAGTTTTGCTTCTTGGCCAAAAAGCCTGCATGAGGAAGAATAGAGACCTCCATGCGCTCAAAGCGGTGATGGCCTCGTCCGTAGACCAAGGCATGTATTCCGAAAACCCCCTATGCCACAGCCACTAGGAAGTTCCAGAAGACTAAGCTTTCGGTTGGGTTTAAAAACTGTTCCGACACCAAGAATTGCAAGACCAATGGCAATCCCTCTCCGGAACAGGCTACGAACCGGGACGATCCGTAAACAAACACTTCACCAGATTGGACAAGAGGGACTGAAAGAAACTGGTATTCCAATCCACCGAGCCCTTTACGGGTCTGGGTCTGTGGGCGTTTTGGTAAAAAAGAACCTCGGACAGTCCCGACACTAAGGTAAACCCACTCCTGAACACTTCCTTGAGGCAAATTGTCAATCTGGTCTACGGTCTCAGAATTGCATGGATCGACTCTCTATCGGCACAAAGACCTGCCTTTGCATGGTAATCCCCTATTGCTCGAGTGAATTTGCCTGAACAGTGATCATAGCAGCCTGTTTCCAAAGTCCCACCCCAGTGTACAGTCTGCAGAAATGCACAAGACGAACAGTTCGGAGGCTATGGTGGTGCACTCTGGGGCGAACGCGTCGCTGGAGGACCTCTTACCAGGTCCACTCCCTTTGGAAGATGGATCTGCTCCCTTTGTACAAGCGATCTAACGCCTGGTAAACCACAGCTGCCATGGCCATAATAGGCTACCACAGACCATGCAGTCTCGAGACAGAGCCACTCTGAGGACTTTGGGATCATGCCGACCTGGAAAGCTATGATCAAGCAAGGCTATCAATCCTGACCGGTGCCTGCCATGGCGTCCCCGTTTACTGCCGGGGGTCCGGTTTCCAAAGAGTCGGCCCTAATATGCCACAATCTGACAATTCATGACTGAGGCGAACAGATACACGTGTGGACGGTCCACGATCTAGAAGATTGTGCGGCAAACTGCCAACTAAGTAGAGCTGCACTCCACCGACGGCCCTCTGACTTTTGGCTGTGTCTCAGATTGGGACCCTCCTGGGAGACTGTCCGCAAACATTTCTGTCCACTTCCGAAACACGGGAGGCGATCAGCCGATGTCCCAAATCTCGGAACCACCCGAATAGCCAAAGAGCTCCCTGCATAGGCTGGACTGATTACAAACCCCCTTCCTTGATTATATGTCACCAACATTCATATTGGCGCAGCGGACAACAATTACCTACCCCCTGACCACGGGGAGTCAGTGCTGCAATACCAGAAAGACGGCGAACAACTCAAGGACGTTTATGTGTTGACGAGCCACGGAGGGCTGGCCAGCGGCCTTCCCCCGAAAGCCCCCCTTCAACTTAAACGCATCCGTCGCCAGGGTGTTTAAACGCACCCATTGTCATGAAATGGTTGTTTGATATGTCACCGGTTGGACTGAAATGGAACTCCTTGCCTCATATGATTGGCAAAGTCCACATTGTGTCTGAGGTACCCTTTGTCCTTCCGGGGGGAGGAAGGTGGGTGATTAACACTGCCAACAAGTTTTTTATCCACCCAGCTAAAACACATAAATTTGAACCTAATGGCTGCATCTATATTTGGACCATCATTTGCTTTCATTTTAGCGCAAAATAATCTGTCAGTCACGCCCACCTTACCTTTGGAGTTGAAGACAAACTCAGTTTTGGGAGGCAGGGGGTGGTTTACCACCCTATAAATTTTTTTTTCTTTTTTCACTTCAAATCAAAATAGATATGCTTTATGTACTTAAAGAGCACCCGTACAACGAATAATATTAAAAAATACACTAATAAAATATTATTGACCACATATCGAGTGGTTTTCTAGAAAACGGAATTATATAACCCTAACATGA
Organism: Ophioderma brevispina; assembly: GCA_023653785.1. Taxonomy (NCBI): domain Eukaryota; kingdom Metazoa; phylum Echinodermata; class Ophiuroidea; order Amphilepidida; family Ophiodermatidae; genus Ophioderma; species Ophioderma brevispina. Next base: position 148,779 of record JAMKCH010013507.1, on the reverse strand, counting down.
ATTTAAAACCATCTAGCTTGCATGTGTTTATTTATAAAAATCGCGCTATGTAAACGTTCTGCAATACGCCCGCACTTTTAGGTCCATCATCCCATAGTAAATACACATTACAAATCATCATGTTTGAAATGCGGACGCTTACTGTGCCGTCCGAATCGCATAACACAAATACATATCCCATAGACATACGCGAAATTTCAAATAACGCATGGTCAGACAAACTCTTTTTAATTCGTTTTATGGTTAGTGAATTCCCGTTTTCAATGAACCACTACCATATTGTTCAATAATGTTTTAAATAACGTATATTGTTTAAGTTATTCTTGATACCGTCTCCTTTAATACCTCCTGTGTATGTTTACAAAACTTGATTTCCTTTCATATCACCCCCAAAAACCTAGCAAAATCACACATTCTGTATTTTTAACTCAAAAATGAAATTTGCTTATTTTTAGCAACAATCGAGAAATCAAGTTTGCCACATGATTATTAATCTACTTCATGAAAACATTACTATGACGTCAATGGAGAACGATTGGAACGTTTTTGATATCAATGGAAGCGGAACTTATACCAATCCACCTGTACAAAATCAAAAGGGTCAAGGCCTTGTACCTAAGAAATCCAAGAAGTCTTTACCAACACCTTTAAAAATGGTTTCGGGGACAAGGACTTTAAAGTACAATTTCATGCAGATAGGGCATACTATTTTTGAAAGCAGTAAGGGTGCATTTGATCGTTATTTCCTATAATGCTACTTGTGTTTTTGTTGACCCAACAACCTTGTATAGACACCTCATTTGTTGCTTTTAGACCAAATGTTTGAGGAGTTATGACCATGATATGCCTTATAAAGGTCATTGACTTTGACCTTGAAATATCTGACCACGCAGCTGCCCGAAGGCTGGACAAATTTTTTTCATAATACTTCACATATAGCCCTACAAGAACTATACAAAATCCTTTTATTATAATTTTTTCAAAGGTTGAATCGCATATGGCCTCTACTATAATGTCTTTCGCAGTCCGTGACAAGACCTACAACTATGGGTAAATACGTACGCACCTGCCAGTACTGTACAACTTGGGTCAGGGGTTATTATGACGAAGTCTGGTTCAGATCAAGCCCACCCGTGTAACACGAGTAGTTTTTGCGACAGCTTATATCTCTTCGCAACGCGAAGCTGATATACTTATAAGATTGTACAACAAGGGTAGTATTTAAGAATAGCTATTACCAGCCCAAATTTGGAAGTTAATGTCACTTTTACTTTTGACTTATGGTCCCCAAAGTTATGGTCAGAGTGGTTTTTGAGCCATTTTTTGACCCCTGTACTTTTAACAAATTGGGGCAAGTGTGCATTTTTTTCTGTCACATATTTCAATCTCACAAAAGGTTTAGCCAGAATGCCAAGTTTGAAGGATATGAGGGTTGTAGTTCTTTACTTATGACCCTCTTAATATTGAATTTCACCCGGTAACATGTTTTTGAGGTGACCCCCCTCAAATTTAAAATGCTGTCAGTGTGAAAACGAAAAGAGGTCAGAGTTCAAATTTTCAGGATTTCAGTGCTCATGAATATCTTTCAATACACAATAAAAAATCATTTTGTTTTTTAAACTATTTTAAATTTAGTTGTTTTGACATGGAATGACCCAGCTTATATTCAGATTGAAATAATTCAAAAAATAAGAAAATGTTTGTGTCTGAAAACAGATCATGTTTTTGCAACCAACTGAATGTAGTCAATCGAGAAGCACCCTCGCTACTCCAGTGACCTAGCCACCGAGGTCACTAGATGGCGAGAATGCTTCTAGAAGGACTAACCGAATGCAGCTTCTCCTAGCAGCACTGCCACGTGTAGCGTTTTTGTTTTTACTTTCGCTTGGATTTTGCATAAAATGGTTGAGTTATTAAAACTGAATAAGAAAGGCATTGTAAATCTTTTCAGTGACTGGGATTCGGGCCAACCTAACGACGTTTCACCAGGCCAAGACTGTGTAATTGTACGTGTTGGTAATGGGTGGCATGATAACCCTTGCTCCCAGCTCCGAGACTACATTTGTGAAAAGAGTAAGTAGATAAAACTTTAATGATTATATTTTCTTCTTTATGGTCTTTTCATCTTCTTACTCATCATCATTATCATCATCACTACTTCTGCTGTTGTTGCTGCTACTATGCTACTAGTGCTGCTGCTGCTACTACTACTTCTACTTTTACTACTACTACTACTTACTACTACTACTACTACTACTACTACTACTACTACTACTGCTGCTGCTGCTGCTGCTGCTGCTGCTGCTGCTTCTACTACTACTACTATACTACTACTACTGCTGCTGCTGCTGCTTCTACTACTACTACTATACTACTACTACTAATAATAATAATAATATAATAATAACAATAATCATACTAAGAGTGGAATAAGGGGAATTATTAATTGTTCATTAGTTTATAATGAGGTCTTTTTGTTACTTAAATTAGTAGCCTTTGTTTGCATAAATTACTATTCATATCCTTTGACGGAATAAAGCGCAAACAAAAGATTCCTTAAGGGGATACGAAAATTCTCCTTAAGTCCAACTTTCTTGAATAACAAAAGATAATTTCCCCTACTACTACTACTACTACTACTACTACTACTAATGACAACAACGTACGCGGGGTCTGGGCGCACAAAAATAATTTCCCCCGAATGGTCGGTAAATGAACGTTTAAAGCAAGTGTAGGCTTTAATAATAACGTGATTCTTTGTGAGTGGATCTTATCCCTCGACTGGCAAACCAAACTGGGGGAACGTACATTCCCCCTTGTGCACGCCACTGACTAAGAAGAAGAAGGAGGAGGAGAAGTATGAGGAGGAGGGGGAGAAGGAGGAGAACGAGGAAGAAAAGGAGAAGGAGTAGAAGAAGGAGAAAAGGAGAAGAAAGCGGGTGGAAAAATCTAACAATTCTTTATCAACATTTTGAAAATCAAAACAAATAAACCTGTTACTTATGTTTTATTGTGACACTAAAACAACGTTTTATTGTGACACTCAAACTATGTAGAACCCTTGAATATTGTGTATGTGTTGAAAGAAAAAGCCATATGCGCTTGGCCGGACTCAAACCGGGAACCTCCGTATTACTAGCACAGTGCTCTTGCAATTAGAGCTAACAAACCTGCATGGGTTTTTCAACACTTGTGTGCGCTGGCCATCTCCATGGTGAGATTAATTCATCTTTGTGTACATGGATAACTAAGTAGTTTTAAAAAATTTCAAAATAAATATAAATCGTATAGAGGAAATCCTTGGAAGATGGGCAGAGCATTGCAATATGGTCCTCAACCGTCTTTCATCAATAAATGAGCAAGCCATAAATAGACTGCCCTAGGTTGATATTAACTCATCCCTTGCTACCCTTGAAGGTTGATATTAACTCCTCCCTTGCTACCCTTGAAGAAACCAGAAATACCATCAGCCTTTTGTCAAATGGTAAGGCACCTGGACCCGATGCAATACCTGCAGAAATCTACAAGGCCGGCGGACCTTGTCTGCTGGAGAAGCCCACCAAATTCTTCCCGTCTATGTGGAATCAAGAAATAATTCCGCAAGACTCCAAGGATGCACCCATCATCAATCTGTACAAAACAGGAAGGAACCGCCAGTCCTGTGACAACCACAGAGGAATGTCCCTGTTATCAATTGCTGGAATGGATTCTAGCTAGAATCTTCTCAATTGTCTTGTTGATCACTTGGGTCAAGGTCTTCTTCCAGAGAAAGGATCATGGTGTCAGGAACAAAAGAGGTCTGGGAATGCCCAGGAATCACATTGGAAACTAAATTAATGGTTAACCAGGCTATTGTTTTGCTATCACTCCTGTATAGTTATGAAACTTGGAGAGTGTAGCAACGCCATCACTTCCGTCTGACTTATCTGAGAAGGATACTGAAGATCAAGTGGCAGGACAAAGTTCCAGGTACAGAAGCCCTCACTCGTGGTGGTATGCAAGGTATCAACACCATCTTGAAGAATTCACGGCTTAGATTGGTTCCCACGTGACCGTCTCCGTAAGAAAATTTTCTATGGCGAACTGAAGACGGGAAACTGTTCAAATTGGTGGACTTAGAAGGGTTTCAAAGGCTTCGCTCAAGAGCTTCATCAAAGATGGTGCTGAAACATCAGAATGTCATAGAATCCCCAAGGCTGAGGCTAAAGGCAGAAGCGCAAGCCACGAATCCACTTCATAGCATCGGACAGTACTCTTTCCATCGAATATCCTGTGTGTCACAGACTTTTCCGTGCACTAAACTTCGTCGTCATCTTAAATTATTTCACTTGGCATGATCATCTTCATCACTGATGGACGAAAAGAATGTTTATTTGGATTAACCATACAGAGGCGCTATGATTTAATTCAAAGGCTCTGTTAATGTTCTATATTTCCTCTCCATTGTATCCACAAAAACGTAAACCAGTTTACATGGGTATTTCACTTTTAGTACAAAATAATAGACCTGACCAAATAAGTGGCAGTTTTAATTGATGAATTTCAGATCGTCTTCTCTCCGAGTTTGGGTACAAATGCATGAATAATGTATAACGCCCCAGTCGACATTGTGTACGACTGATAGTCCATTGTTTGATCCATAGGACCTTGCCTATGACCTTGCACAAGAGTCTGCACAAAAATGTTTTGATGGCTTTTAGGCATCCTTGACCTGCTGATTCCAAATCTAGAAGATGCATCTTTGTCATCCTTGAGCATTTTGAGATAGACAAGGGAGTAAATTAACATGGGTAAAAATTGTAAATGCTTCATAGAGGTTTAAATTATGCGGTCATCGTGTTTCGCGATCACCTGGTTTTTTTTAAAAGCACTACTTGTTTGAAAAATGTTTTTCGCGATTACCCGGTGTAAGAAACTTGTGAGTCCCCCATAAGAGAGTGTGTTAGCTACCATGACAACATACACGGAATAAACCTTGTAGACGATGCTACTGGATATTGGCGATGAAATAGTTGATGCATCCATTACACAATGAAGAACCCAATAGGTAGGACATAACATAACTAGGACCCGCCAGTTTGTGACACCGACTAATGGGGCACGTATATGGAAGCACAAGTGTATCACTTTTCCTTATCCCTTGATAAGGAAGCCTTATCTCCAAGTAACACTCCGTTAACTGGAGATAACGCTTCGTTAACTGGAGATAACAAAGCTGAACCCCAAATAACGCGCCTTATCTAGGGTTAACAAAGCTGAACAAAATGATAATTATTTTAATTATTCCGCAAAACATCAAAATGACAACAATTTAATTCACCAAATCCATAAATGCAGAAAGAAGTGATAACTTTCTAAACTATTGATTGCAGGGTAAAAGTTATCATATGTCTTTAGAAGTTATTTTAGTATTTAGTATTTATTTTATTCACCATATAATATTCCAAAACAATAAAGAGAAGAATAACAAACTTCCCATTTAGACGGAACAATAGCCTTGTCTTCACCTATATAATATAATATTATTAACTATTAACATGAATTTAACTTCTCCTAAACTAAACAGTTGAAGCGAAAATATTTAACTATATCTTCATCGCTCCTAACTTCATTACAAGGCTTCACATTCTCTACCTCTCTTAATTATTAACAGTTCGGTGCACATGTGCAGTACCATACAGTGAATGACCAATAGTTTACATGAAATTAATCCTTCATGAATTAAAGAGAAAAATATTTAATCATGTCTTGATCGCTCCTAACTTCATTACAAGTTTAAAATAATATCACTCAACATTATAATTATTTCCTATCTCTCCTAATTATTAGCAGTTCAGTGCGCATGTGCAGTACCGTACAGTGAATGACCAAGAGTTTACATGAAATTAATCCTTCATGAATTAAAGAGAAAAATATTTAATCATGTCTTGATCGCTCCTAACTTCATTACAAGTTTAAAATAATATCACTCGACATTATAATTATTTCCTACCTCTCCTAATTATTAGCAGTTCAGTGCGCATGTGCAGTACCGTACATTGAATGACCTTGAATTTACATAGTGACCGTGAATAAATTAACAATGAAAAATCAAAGAGAAGACATTTCACGATGTGCATTTTTCACAAAACAAAATCCTATCATTTCCGAAAATCACTAAATATATTCCCAATTTCATTAATCATAATTTACTAGTCAATCAAACATCATTACTGAAGATAATATCTCGCACAACAGTCCCATCAAGTTGATATGGGTTCCCTATATCTGCCGTGCACAACGACAACATTGACGACAGCAAGCACCACACAGACAATGAGCCGCTATACTTGTACATGTGTCAAGAAGACGAAGCCAAGACAACGACATAGTGTAGGCGCATCACACAATAACCCGCTATACCATAGTGTTGTACAGGGACATGTACAAGATGGCGCAATCGTGTAAGAACCTCCTTTCTCTCTTCAAATTCGATTTTATAAAGTGAGTTTTGACAACAAAACACACACCAACTAATCTCCCATCACTGCAGATATGGTATGCAATTAATGATTTTTAAGATTTTTAACGAAATAATGAAATTTCAGTGACTTTTCTGAAGTGTAATGTCATTGACTGTAACATGCACACTGTCGTTTGCTTCTCGATTTTTCACACTAATATTGCACATCTCTCGTAATCCCTATTTACATGACAGCAAGCTAACATCCCAGCGGTGATATTAGAATGACAAAATTTATTATCAGAAGCTATCCTGACATGAATTCATGAACTTTAATTACGAAAATACTGACTTCAATTTTCAAATGTGTGGACGAGTAAAAATTTGAATTTCCACACACAATTCTCGACAATATTTCTTCATAAATCTAACCTAATGTCACAATCCCGATTATTCATGCTCTCAGCCTACAATATTTTTACATAAAAATGCATTTAAATATTAAACTTGCCCGATCCAAATGGTACAAGAAATCTTCAAAACGACAGCAATTCAGAACTTCACGCACCTGTGTGTGGTAGTGTCATACAGCAAACTGAGCCTTTTCCTTGTCAGTGCTGTCTACCGCGTGGGTGATAGATCACGCTGGGCGCCGACGCGCTGATTGGGCAAGTACATGACATGACTTGCATAATTAGTACTGACGTAATGGAAATTAATTTGTAAGCAGAGAGCTATGGATAACCATCTGGGACATTAAAGGTGCAACGAGAGATTTTGAGTCACCCAAATATTGTGTCATAATAGAAATTTCATATAGATTAGACACTCAATAAATTTCTTACTTTGTATTTGGCTACAGAAATGTCTTAAAAGAGAGAAAAAGGTGACTTTGATTTGCTTATATTTCAATATAAAACATAGGCTGAATTTCGTATTTGCTCCTATACGAAATTAGAAATTTCACACTTGTTGTACCAAAGAAACATTTCTCAGCTTAATCCTTTCAGATGGGGATATTTTTGATGGAAACCTTTACATCAGAGCAAAAAATCAGTACTTTCGATTTTTTAGGGACACCTGATATGTATAATCTCTCGTTGCACCTTTAATTGTGACAAAATAAAACACTAAGAAAATACATGCTAACTTCCAATCCCGTTTCAATAATAATGGGGAATATTGAAAGAGCACACAAGCCACCCACAGGGTCTGTGGAGGATCAAGCACTCTAGCCTCATTAAAATGCCTTTGAGCTTATTTAAATTAAAATATTTGCTGTTGTAACATGCCATACGAACAATTTAAAGTAAAATTTTAAACAAATGGATCATTATAAATATTTACTCCGAAGATTTTGGACAATCGTGCAAAGACAGGACTTTCTCACAAGGAAGGTGCGAAAATACGTTAGGGACCCTTAGGCCGGGTTCCATATATACGGTAGTCAGTAAAAACAAAAACGGGTATTTTTTTCGGTATTCGCTATACGACATAGCCAGGTAGCCAAATGACGTTGTGACAACGTAAAAACGTTTTAAAATTGGTCAATTTGACGTCAGTGTATACACTGTTAAAAACACGTGAATGTGTGACACTTTTTCACGTTTTCAAAACGTTTTATAAGACGTTATTAAAAAGAATTTGAGAACGTTATCAAACGTGCTTAAAACGTAAGAACGAGTTAACAACGTTTCTAAAACGTAATATGAGAACGTGACAAAACATGATCATTGCCTAATTCAACGCTAATGAATTAGAGAAAAAAAGGAATCGGTTCTTATCGGAGCTGTGTATTGCAAGGAAATCTACATTCAAGCATATTACACCAAGTTGGTTTGACAGACACAAATTACTCACTTACCTGTAGTGGGAATTGAACCTGGGGACCCTTCGCGTGGAAGACCAAATACTAACCACTACACCAGCTAGAAGACGACTACAATTTAAAGGTAATTTATATTTATATAGGCTCGAAGTGTATCAGAAAGTTGTAGCTTTGTTTTTTCAAAAGTGGGTGACCTATTAAGTGACCCTTTTCATTCCACTGAAATTTAGGACACCATCTGTGCGAAAGAATCAACGCCCACGTTGGATAAATAATGCCAAAATTTAAAGGCAACAAAATAATATAACAAAAATAATAATACTAATAAAAAAACAATAATAAATACTCTCCTCCGCGCCCGCTACACACGCAAGTCTTAATGCGCGATCTTCACCAACATGACCAAAAAAGCGCCTGTGATGGGCGGAGTGCGTTGGCTAATGCGTATACGCGGAGGAATCGACGCAAATGAGGAAAAGCCCGCGAAACAGAAAATAAGGGCAGCGGAAGAATAAGCCAGTGCGCATGCTCCCGTTAGTTTAGAATATGACTTATTCCGTTACATAGAATAAATCGGGGTAATTTTTCCGCTGCCTGAGGAAAGATCAAAATTAAATAAACTCTGGGAAATACTATTCTAGAATGTCATAACTTAACTTCTACCGCTGCAAAACCCATTTCTTATTGGCATGTTTTTAATATAAGAACGTTATGGACACGTTGTGCGAACGTGTCTGCATATTACGTCGTCAGAACGTCTACAAAACGTTTCCAAAGACCACATCATCCAGGTAAACATATACGTTTTCAAAACGTTTGATAAAAGACGTTTTTAGCACGTAATTATTACGTGGACGGTTGGTTGAACTTCAAACGTTGTCAAAAAACGTGTTCTCAACGTTTTTGACTGGTTTGACCACTTTGTAACGTTTGCAAACGTCGAGAAAACGTTATGTGTTTACCTGGGTACGGGCATGGCGAGTTGCATAAGGTAGCGCGCGCGTCCTACTCGTTCTTTTGGCGCGATGAAATGGATACTTCAAGACAAGAAATATTGTTTGTAACTTACCTTATTCACCAAAGCACATTGCACAAAAAATGTTTATAGGGGAAATTCAGAACACCTGAAATTCAGCTGCCACATCCGAACAGGACGGTATACGCTGCACGAAAATCGAACATGTTCGATTCCCACTATTATATACTACACGCAGATATACGACCTTTTCAAATAGTGCCCTCTTATGTGACCCGGTATTAGGAAATCCTATCGTTCGATATACTACTCCTATATGTCACCGTTTTCGTTCTCATCATGTCTTCATCAAATAGTAAAAGCATAAAAGACGGCTAATTTCAGCTTTGAAACTCCGGTTATGGCCGACTTCAAAGTTGAATTTTGGCAAGTGTGAGATTTTGACCACCACTCATGCTCCTAGAGCATAAGTTGTGGCAACCGTCCAGAGCGGAGTTATTCATTATTGAGTGCTGATCACAATAGCAGTAGCGATCAGTAGCGATTTATTCCGTACATGTTATCAAGGATTAGAATTGCAAATCTGGCACACCGATCCTCGCTGGTCTTGTGGTTGGGTAGCTGACCTCTTGATACAGTGGCTCTCGGCTTTGAATCTCGCTACTGCCTATTTTAAAATATATAAAATTTTCATTATTTTTTCAGGTTAGAAGGAAAAATTCTAAGTCCAAAAAAAGATAAGAAAAATAATAGCTGCCCTTTGAGGTTAGCGAGGGAGACCTGCTCCTGGAGCATGAGTAATGGTCAAAAACTGCACCGCGTGCAATAGGTTGAATCTTGCTCGTTCGGTTAGTGTAAAAGGCAGAAAGGCAGAATGGGCAGAACGAACAGCATGGGCAGAATGAGCAATAGACCGTATTCAATGCCAGTCATGTTGGTGGACAAATTTGACGCATTCCAGTACTACAATACATTTACCTGTCAATGATCCCTGTACAATCGCTAAACATGGATCGATTGACAGGTGAATGTATTGTAGTCCTGGAATGTATGCATCTTGTCCACCATCATGGCTGGTGACTGACGTCATATTGAATACGGTCTATACGAGCAGGATGAACAGAAAAACAAAATGGGCAGAATGAGCAGAAAAGTAGAATAGCAGATTGAGCAGAGAAGCAGAAGTGACGGAATGGGCAGAAAATCGGAATGAGCAGAAATGCAGAATGGGCAGGCAGAAAGGGCAGCATAGGCGTTGATCCGGGGGTATATAGGCCTATATATCATTTTGATGAGAGGGGATAGTCAATGCGATCACCCCCAATGTCGACGCCCGTTTGACCAAAATAATCTCATATTTTACCTAATAGTTTAAAAATGGTAAACGACGCGCTTTGCGAGCACTTTGTTCTACTTATAATTATACATTTAACGATTTTATGTTCTAAATGGCAATTTTTAGCGCGTTTTGCGCGAACATGTACTAGTAACGGATCGTCTCAGTAAACCCTATTTCATTAATAAATTTTCATCAACCCCATCCCCCCCCCCCCTGTAAAAAGGAATTTACGCCACTGAAGGGCAGGATTAAGGTCCGTTTATACTTCACTGCATTGTAGTGCAGTATTGCAATGCAGCCTACCAAAATCGTTACTGTAATCACTCGCAGTGTGCAGCAACGCAATGCAGCTCTGCAACAAATTAAGTTAAATTTATTGACCTGCAGTGACCTGGGTTGACCTGCAGTAAATCGATTCGATTAGGAGTGCAGCGGAAGTGATGGAACATTGCAGTAAAGGTCCGTTCATACTTCCACTGCAATGTAGTTCAGTGCGTTGCATTGCCTTGATATACTGCAATGCAGTGCTACAACAAAGTTAAATTCGTTTTAACTTGCATTGCAGTGGGTTGCATCAAGTTGCAGCAGAAAGTGGTCGATATATAGTTGCAGTGCAGTAGCACTGCAACTGCATTGCAGTGGAAGTATGAACGGACCTTAAATTTACTGCACAGCAATGAAGTGCAGTGGAAGTATGAACGGACCTTTAGGATAGGCAGAAACGCAGAGTAGCACTAGCAGAATAAACAGCGTATTAATTTAGATTTTTTTCTTTCTTCCGCAATTTATTTGTTTTTGTTTATTGTTGTTGTTGTTGTATTTTTTCCTGAATTTTTTTTTAACATGCAATTTGTTTGCTTTTGTTTGTTTTTTAATTTTTGTTTTATTTTTAATAATCTTTACTTTATTCTCGATACTTTTTTCTGAACATGTAGGTACCAAGTAAGCCCCATACCGCCTATCGTTTGTTTGAGAATGTCTCGCAACTGTACCTAAATCTATAACACGCAGTTGCTATATTTAAAGGAGTGAATGTATTTTCGTGTGCAATGCATTTTTCCTGTTGACAATCAGAGGTCCATAAAAAAAGGGGAACAAATTAAAAACTGCCAAGATCTTGTTGAACCCAAACCAAAGTGTCCCCACCCCTGCCGTATTTTGTTATTATGCTACCCGGCTATTCTTCATATTTGCCATTCTGCCGATTCTGCTTTCTGCCGATTCTGCCATGTCCATTCTGCTCTTCTGCCTCTTCTGCATATTCCGTCCATTCTACTTTTCTGTCTTTTCTGCTGATTCTGCCCATTCTGCTTTCTGCCTTTTCCACCAACCGTTGAATCGAGTCATCTCTCTTCCACCGTTTTATATAGAACTTTGACCTCGGTAGGTCCGAAACAGCGTCCACCAACCCGATAGTTTTTTATTATTGATAATCAGCGAAAATAAGCGTGTTCGTGCCTATTCGAAATAAATTACCGGGACAGCTGTAAACTGAGCATCAATGGATACATCATGTTAATGTTACCGTAACGAACGGACGAACGAACGAACGCACACACTAACTAACAGAGTTTCTGGGCGATTTGTAGGAGCTTGCTTCGCAGCTCAAAAATCAAATCGGCGAAGACGTTTCTATGCTAATTAGCATAAATAAGCACATAATTGGACAATTGCAGACCACTCAACATGAGCTGACGCTGGAACAAACCAATACCACACTTTAATATTTATTTTCCAAATGATTTAGAGTCATTCTTGGGAACTGATAGGATGCTATTCTTTCTGATTTGCGTTCCTAAGAGCGAATATAATCACCACCGTCTTCCAAAAACGAGCCTGTGCACAAAACATAACTGCATAAATTCTTTTTGGTGCTCCCAAAGTATCACATAGGTCCTTATCGGAACAACTTGCCAATTTCAGTTCATTAAAAAAACATGCCTCCTTGCGGCGGGCATCTTGGACGCCTAGATGTTAAAGCCTACTTCAGGAAGGTAAAGACTTGATTTCGTTTAGTCGCTGATAAAATTTCTACTTGTAATAAAATTATAATAGCAGTTATCCATAAAACAATGGCTGTCATTATTAAATAGGCAGGATAACGTGCAGCTTTTCTGGACGGAAACATACCTTACCCTAATAATAATAAAAATACAACCATGCTTATAAAGCGCATTACGCAATAGACTATTTGCGCGATCCCCGAAATGCATCTCATTCGGTGCCCATTTCCATCCGGGAACTTTTACCAGCCTCAAGTTGACTAAAACACACGGTTAGGAGCGTAACTGAAATAGCAGAAAACTTACACTATCTGTGACGTTGCACTACAGTTGTTAAATCGTCCGTCAGGTGACAAGTAGGGCACAGTACGAGTGAAAATATCACGTTTTGTCGTGAAATTCAACACCAGTGCCTCGATTGTTTTTTGTTCCATAGATATTCTTCTACATTTTTGTAAGATTAACTTCACGTGAAAAGGTACTTTGTATTGTAATTTTAGGCACTGTTCGGCGACGCGAACGAACAACAAATTTTTAGTGTAAACATGACCTCTGGTACAAGTTCCCGGATGGAAATGGGCACCGAATGAGATGCATTTCGGGGATCGCGCAAATAGTCTATTAAGCTAGGAGGACACCCCCTAGTTAGGAGGACACCCCTTCAAGGTGATTTATGGGAAATAGTCAAATTTGATATGAACATATTCGTAAAATACAGGGCTGACTTTCTGAGGCAGTAACGCTGCAAACTGACTGCAGAAAAGAGGCGAAGCTTCGAATGAAGGTTCGCCCCTTATCAAAATCACTTTTGGGTGTGAATTGCCCAAAACAAAAAATTGTATATGTTTAAATCGGAAAGTTATTTCCACTAAAAATTTGGTATATGAAAAGATTTTGTGATATAAAATCATAAATGCCAAAATATAATTTTCGCCAAAATGATCGGTTTGCCTCTTAGCGGAAACAGTGACGATATGAACCAGAAAAATAATAATAAATGCCGTTCAAATATATTTAGCGTTACCCCCAGCACATGGAACATCATCAACACTATCTGTGCTCACATATTGTTATAGATAAATTATTTTTTATAATGGTCGTTTCATTGTCAGCACCAATTTCACCACCTCAAGGAGCGGCAGGTGTAGAGGTACGTGTTGGCTCTTGTGACCACCCAGATAATCCTCCAGAAGATGTATTGGAAGTAATCAAACTGAATGATGCATGTCAACCCCCGATTTCCAGCTCGGAAGAATCAGCTGACCTCCCAGGATGGCTCCTAAGAAAATGCGACAGCAACCACTATGGACAGTTTGTATACCTTCTTAAAGAAGACAGCAATAATGCACATTTTTCACTCTGTGAGGTTGAAGTTTGGGGAAAAGAGAGTAAGCATTCATTCGAGATTCATTGTTTCAGTGTGTTACATTTATTGAGAGCCGTTCATTATTTTAACACTTAAGTGCCCAAGGGGGAGGGGGTCCATTGTACCCAACATCGGATTTTTTTATTTCTCGGTTACGCAATATAATTTTTTTCAAGGAGTTTTTTGCTGTTTGTTTGATTTATGAATACGCTTCTCGCGATACAAAAAAAAAGTAAATCCACCCACAGCTTCATTAAAATAATTAGGTTGGGTCCCTAGGAACCTCAGCCCCCTCCCCCTTTGGCACTAACGGCCATAGACTTACACAGTTGAGACCACAGTCATGACAAAATTAAAATTGATGCTATCAGCATATAAAGGGTTATTTGATTTTAGTATTATAAATTATTAATTAAATGCCTCCCAAGGTATATTTAAGCAAATAAATCCCAAAGTTTTTAATTAGTAGAATATTTGAATTGGTTATTGTAGAGTAGATATAATCACTTTTTTGTTCAAAATCTTATATCGAAGTTACTGAAGATGAAAATATGCGAAACACTTTTTTTCTGAGAGTGACAATTTAAATTGGCCATAGGTTAAAGGTCGAAGTTCGGACTTTTGTTATCGGTATGTGGTTCTTAAGTGACTCCAATTTACTCGTGTTATAGTTTCGTGATCAAACTCCCATGAGAAAGTAAAAAAAAAAAAAAAAAAAAAAGCCCCCCCCCCCCCCGGGCACTAGCAGAAGTTTTTTTAGCTTGTGCACTTAGTACTGCTATTGTGACTACCAATTATTTGGAATAAATCGATACTGCTATTGTGAGCGGCACTTAACACTTTTCCTTAAAGTGTTAAGTGCCGATCATAATAGCAGGATCGATTTATTCCGTAATGGTTATCAAGGATTAGATGGAACGATCGTCACAATTTAATCCTTTGAGCACCAACGGGGACAAGAGTCACAATTACTATTAGTCATTTTTGTTTAAAAAAGTCAAAGATTCCCTTGGCACATTCAGAATCAGCATGAAAAATGCATTTAAATGAGTCGAAACAAGCCTGTACTTCATTGGTGTTTTATAAACGGCTTCCCAAATCACCTGCAAACATTTGAAAGGGCATCTCTAAAACCACTAATTTTGTGTGTTATAACGTATACAGAACTGGCCAGTTTCGAAGGGGTAAAGCTCCAGGAGCATAATTGGTAGTCAAGATGTCATTTTTATTGTCATTATTTATAAAATGTTTAAAATTGTTGCTTGTTTAATATCTATTACTCAATTCGTGTGTGTTTGTGTGGCAGAGGTTATGTGCGTGGGTGTTGGTGTGTGTGTGTGTGTGTGTGATGTATTATCTGTCAGGTTGTTGATTTATATTTGATTGCATGGCTCTATTGTTTTAATTATAGTTATATTGTCAGTAATTATACCTTTTGTATTTATAATATCATTTTTGATTTTACAATTTTGGGATTCCAATTTGTATTTGTTATTTGTATACTATTTTGCCAATTTTGTTGCAGTTTATGGTTCGCCACTGAGATATTTGCTCGTGTGGGTGTGTGTCTACGTGTGTGTGTTTGTGTGTGTGTGGCACAGATTTGTGCATGGGCGTGGGCATGTGTGTGTGATATATCTCACTGGTTGATTTTGGATAATTGCACGTATACTGTTATTGTTTTAATTGTATATTTCGGAAATTGCCATTTGCATTTATATCATCGCGTGTGTGGGTATGGCAGGGTGTGTGTGGGTTTGTGAGTGGTGTGTGGGTTGGTGTGACTTTGCGTGTGTGTGTGCGGGTTATGTGGTGTTCGTGGTGTGTTGGATATTTATTTGAGAGTTTTTTGTTTGGTTGTTAAAGGGATTAGCAGCGATTTGCTAATCCGAAAACATCGAAAAATCATCAAAATTCATTAATTTTATATTTTGTTACTGGCTATGGATATGCGAACATAACATGCATGTGGCTGGCTTGAATTCCGTGTTTAAAGACAAGGCAGCACTTTTTATTCTGATTCTGTAATTTATACGTGTCGTATCAAAATTCCAGCTTGAGATCAAAAGCCTGTTCCCGTAAATATCAGATTTTCAGCGTGGTATTGTGCACAATGACCAATAACAGGTTGACTCCAAACAAAACAATTATGACTTTGTTTATTCTGTACTGGTTTGTAAAACCACAAAGCGTTTAGTGCAGATTTTGAGACGCCGACGCTGTATGTCTATTTGCGGGAGACGGTATGACAAATTTCCTGAAATACTTCATTTTTTCACTATTTGGTGGTTTGTTTCTACATTAAAGCAGTTATATGGAATTGTACACACTTAACCCCGATTTATAAGTAAAAAAAATACATTTCCACATTTTTTTGGTTCTCTCGCATTATCGCTGCTAATCCCTTTAATTACATGTCTACTCCAATGTTTTATAGTAATATTGTTAATGAATTTGTTATGCATTTATCAATTTTGCTATTCTGTCATTTCAATTTGTATAATTGTATAGTATTTTGCTAATGTTGTAGTTTAAGGCTAGTTATCAAGTTATTTACTGGTGGGTATGGATGGGTGTGTGTGGGTGTGTGTGTGTGGGGGGTGCGTGCATGAGTGTGTGCGTGCTTGTGTGTGTGCGTGCGTGCGTGCTGTATAGTGTGCTTACCTATATTGTATTATTGGCTATTTCAATGTCATAGGTTTATTAATGTCATTAATAATGTTA
This sequence comes from Ophioderma brevispina, assembly GCA_023653785.1. Taxonomy (NCBI): domain Eukaryota; kingdom Metazoa; phylum Echinodermata; class Ophiuroidea; order Amphilepidida; family Ophiodermatidae; genus Ophioderma; species Ophioderma brevispina. Next base: position 132,101 of record JAMKCH010013507.1, on the reverse strand, counting down.
TTATCATCAATTATTCTAATGATACTGATTTGTCAACTCTACTCTTCCAGTGTGTATTTTAATTTTATATGTATGTTGTATAGCATGTATAAAACTAGGGGAATTTGTATCCTGACACCTATTCTGAAGCGTGCGTCTTGAACGAGTCGCACGTTGTGGAATGGGTGTGGTGATGTGGTGTATTTATACTGATTTGTGTGTATTTTTGCTTGTGAATTTTCGATAATTTTTGTTGGTAAATATTTGTATGCTATTTGTAATTTGTTCTTTTTAGAGTACTTAGATTGTGTCCTTCTTGCCTTCTCTGTATTGTGTACCCTGTTTTGTAATGTAATGGAATGGGTTGGATGGTACAGACTGGGTACGATGGCCGCTGTGTGATGTATTTTTAGATATATTTTGCTATGTTTGGTATAAATTCATTTTTTACTCTGTTGTAAAGTGAATGTTCCTTTTTATGCCATGTGTGTCATGGGCAGTCTGATTTGAAATGTCCTTTTAATAATAATAATAATAATAAAAAAGATGTCATATATAATAAATGCTAACTTGTTCCAGAGCAAATTTCATCTGCTGGACAACAATACTTCGTTGTTCATATAACTGTAACATTGGGGTGTTATAATCAGGGTGTTATTGGAAACAGGGGCGTCAATAGCTACTAAATCGTATAGGGGAATTAAAAATGTGTTAATGTTATTGTACGTGTAAGTGTTAGTGAAATCGTATTTCGTAAACATGGGGCATCTCCCCTTCGTCCCCCGGATTGACGCTCTGACCTTTATTTATACATTCTAATGCTTGATTATGAAATCTGTTGTTTGTCTATATGTCTGTATGTCTGTATGTATGTCTGTATGTATGCGTGTACGTATGCGTGTGTGTGTTTGTGTATGTGTGTGGGTGTGTGTGTGTGTGTGTGTGTGTGTGTGTGTGTGTGTGTGTGTGTGTGTGTGTGTGTGTGTGTGTGTGTGTGTGTGGTGTTTGTGGGTGTAAATATACACATTGTGTAGTATGTGTCTATAATTAATACAAATATTTATTTTTTTATAAAGACCATTCATTGACGTTCCTTCAATATTTCAGTTGCTGATGCCGATAAACCCAAGATTGGATTCACTAGAGAGACTGTCTCTGACCTGGAAAACAACCTCAGTGACAACAGCCCGCTGAAGTTTTATGTCAGAAAAAGTGATGGTAGTTCAGCCAAACCGACCTGCTGTAAATTCAGTCAGTTGCGCTCATTATTTTTAACTTTGATTAATGAAATTACTATTATATGCCAGAAAAAATGTAATGAGATTGGGAAAATCTTGCCAGATGTCACACTTGGGTCGGTTTCTAGAGCTCATGTTCTTGGTTTCACCTGGAACCGCATTGAGCACAAATGTAATGCACATCACATCCATATGAATTAAACCATCATTGTTAAGTTCACATTCCATTGCTACCAGCTGGCAGTCCCAGGTGACTCAAAAAAAGAACTAATCCGACAGGCAGGTAGTTTTGAAACTGGCCACAGCAGCCAACAAACGTCCTGCTGAGCTATTGTTATGACTGTCATTGTTCAAATAGAGTTTCTTAACAGGACTTAGTAGCCCACGTCTGTGGAAACTTTGCTTCCGGTTTAATAATAAGGTTTTAGAACAAAAATAGTGACACGTAGAAGTTTTTCTGCTTCTACTTAACGGTTTCAGGTGGTATAAAAGGAACCATTTAGACCAAAACATTTCTACACGGTCGCGATTTTTCTGGCGGAAATCCGAAGTAAGTATCCGTGTTTTCAAATGGCAAGCAGTGCATGAGCTGATGTTGGTGTAATCTATGCACAGCGGGACGTTGCGGCTGCTGTGGAAACTGGGCAAGTGCTACATCTAATCCGACAGATTTTTGCAGATCCACTCACAAATACACACGTGTTATCCAAACTATTAACTTGGAGAGAAGCGTCAAAGTGGTACTATTTTCCACCACTGGCGAGTGCCAAATTGTGTAAAACGTTTTTCTATGGAGTGTGAACTGCGCACTATGATGAGATTGCGATTTATTCCGTATTGAAATTACGTGTTGAACACAATTTTGGCACTCGACGACCCTCTTAGACAGGGAGTCTAATGGAAGAATCCACCGGGTTCCACCTTGGCACCTTTGGTCAATTTGAGTTACTGAGGTCACAGTTCAAGGGGATTAAATTTCTGAAATACTTCCATAAAGTTAGGAAATTCTTTTCCAGCCCAAAGGAGTAAAAAGTAAATGGTCATGTATCCATAGGATGCCTAAATTAAAACGGATAGCGTCAACCAACCAGGCCATAGGCCAACCAAATGTTTTGTACAGCGTCGATTTTTCAAAATGATCTGATTCAAATAAGGATAGCCTCATTATATTCATACGGTTCAAGGACACGTAGACAATAGGGTTGTTTAAGTTTCAGCAGTAATTCAGTTACGACTTATTTATTGCCTCACATGGATTAAACGAGTCTAGCGGGCTACAGTCATGAAACAATGATCCGATTAGTACCACCCCCCACTGATCTTAGGGATCGCCAGCATCTTTTTTCGGTTTTTGCAGACTATCATTGATTATTTTCCCATATATCACCTTGAAAGGGTGTTTGTTCGCGGGACTAGGAGTAGGTATGTTTTCGCCTCGAAAATCTGCACGTTGGCGTGCCCTGCCCATTTCAATATGGTCGCTATTATTTTATGAAAATTAGTCCATTCAATTTCATTGTAGATACGAAGTCCAACCAGGGCTAAGTTTTTACCTTCCTGAAGTGGGCTTTAACATTAGTGCGTCCAAGATGGCCCCCAAAAAGAGACATGTTTTGTTTAATGAACTTAAATTGCGCAATTGTCAAGATAAGATAGAGTGGTTATTTGGGAGCCTAAAAAATTATGGGTCGGATTTATTTTTGTTGCGCACATGGTAGTTATAAAGATGTTGGTGAGTATATTCGATCTAGGGAACGTAATCAGAAAGAAACGCAGCTCTGCATGCCATTCTTGCTAACGTATAAGAGCAAAACTGTATAAGATTAGACAAACATGTGAATATGTGGTTTGGTTTTGTTAAAGATAGGGCTGTTACTAGTTGGTACTATTGGGTCATTAAAGTGCTTTTAACTGACTCTAAAATGGACCACAGGGAGACAACGGCTCCTGTCAACCTGATGAAATGAAAAAAATGTTATAATGGGTGTGGACTCTTCAACTACACAGACGTCATAGGTGTTTCCCAGTAAAAAATATAGAAGTGAAAAAGTTGCCTATATGTAGAAGGAACATTTAAATCTGGATATCTTTGTTTTGAGCACATCAAGTGCTATCTGTATTTTGGACCCGCCCCACCGGCCACTCATATTAAGTGACCTGCAATCGTCCATAAGTACGGTAACTACCGAGGTAACAAAATTGTATCAATCAGCTTTTTTCTTGTGGTTTTATAAAAACGTCGAAAGATAGGAATATATATTTTTCTTCTTGATTTAGTTTCCTTAGAGCGTATATCGTCCAATCTTGAGTTAAGAGCATGTTCGCAAATTAACAATGTTAGAAATTCTTTTTTTGGTGATCCCAGAGAATATCAATCCCATTCTTTTACCAAACATTTGTTAAGTTCATAACATACCTCCTTCTGGCGACCATCTGACGTTTTATCATGTGTAAGCATACTTCAGGAAGGTTAAACCTCATTTCGATTAGTTAGGGAATGGAGTTCCTATATCTAAAATGAAATGACATGGCATTTTTGCTTTGTCAGTACGACGCCAATAAACACAAATCCGTGTATCCCAACGGACTGACTGAGTCCGTGCCGTTATGAAAGTTGTTGCCTATGCCGATCATTTTTATACGTCCTTGACCATTCAAGAAACACCTTTTTAGCCTACCTCTTGAAAAGCTTACAGCTGGTCGGCCGTGCGTGATCGGCAGCAAGGAAAAGGATTTTTACGGCTACTGGCAAAATCGTTTACTATTATAAACAACAAGAAAGAATAATCTCTTCAAATTACAATTACCAACACCGTCAAGTACTAAGCACCCACTTTGAATTTAGAATCAGAGTTTTTAAAGTTTTCAAATTAATAGTCGATCTGGCATCATAAATTGTGTCAGTTGGGCGTCATATGGGTGCATTAATTTTGCAACACTTTCACAAGGCTGGCCCACTCCAACTGGACGCAATAACGAACGCGGTCATTCGGTCCCAAAACCAGTTCGGGCCATGCGAATTCGGACTCCTTATCCATTCGTTCCCAGTCAGTTCGGTCTCACGGCATTTAATTCGGGCCCCACGGTAATCGGCGGTCCCGTTAGGAAAATCGCGTGTTAACCATAACGTGCGCGAACCCATACCACTTACACCTTGGCCTAACATTTATTTCGAATCATGGCATACTTAATAAATATTTAAAAATGTGATATATTAAAAAACAATCATGGGATTACATTATATAGTAGACCCACGCATGGAAAAACTTAGCCTCCGTCCAATTTGGATATTTTAGGCGTGTTTTTATTTATTTATTTTACCAGTCTTTTTGCAAAATTATAATTACCTATTATGCTAATTAATATTATTAAGAAAAACAGTTGCAAAATTAAATAAATAAAGAACAATTTGTCATTTTGAAATCAATTTAGATTCATTCATCTTAACTTATTGGGCACTGGGGCCTTATTGGCAAGGACGAGACAGTATACAGGATGAATTTCGTGCCGAATTGCAAAAGAAATTATATTTGTCATGCATTTTTTTGGGTTGGAACAATATGTAACATATACCATTTAGAATAGTATTTATTGGCATTTGTTTTTATCACTTTAACCGCAGATGCTCACGCGGAAGCGGTTCATCCAGCAATAGGGGAAAGCAAAAAACATGACAACAAAATAATTATATTGAAACAAATAACTGTAACATCTTTGGGTTGGTAATATTTCCGTATTTATTGTTGTACTCATACTACATTATTAGGATACATTTACATCGTCACCCCAAAAATTAGTACTGTGACTTTCACGGTTGCTTAGTTCCCTATAGTGCTTAGTAGTCACTGTGAAAAGGCCCTGGGATTCAACGAGCCCGCAGAAGCTAGCAAAATGGTATTGTACCCCGTCTTGTAATACGACTGAAACATCACGATGATGATAATAAATCATGAAGCCCATGGAAAATTATCAGCCATTTCTTTGCCCTACTAGCCACTCTCAAAGCAAAATTTTCCTCGTTTGGGAAGAACTCGCAATAGGGGGCCTATTATAAGTTGTGTTGATAACAAAACCAAGGGGAAAAAACGACTACTATTTCATTGTACACAGAAGTAGCAGAAAGAAAAGTTAGAAGGCAACCAATATCACAAAATGACAAAATCAGATTAAAATTGCACGTGTGTTTCATTTGGTCCGAATTTGGGGCATGGGGACGGAATTGACGGATATGAGGCCCAATTGGCGAATATTTACGAGACCGAAATGTACGTGTTCTTCCATGGGAAACCGAATTGGCATGGGAACCGAATTGACGGATACGAATTGACACATCGAGAGACCGAATTTGACATGAGTCCGAATTGGCATTGGAGAACCGAATTGACTGGGACCAACAAACGTGGATTTAGGAAAACCGCTGCAATATTTACCGTAAGTAATTTGGAACGGGTTTAAAACAATGTTCTTGACTATCATGTGATATGAAAGAAGGTAATTTCATCTTACTATTATGTGAGATGAAAGAAGGTAATTTCAATCTTTTCCGCCGTTTTATGCGATACTGCAAAATTGCTGTTTATGATGGAACAAAGTTTATACACTTCGTCATCTGTCAAACTTGGCTAGCCCATTTTTGCACGCCACGTGTTTTCAATTAAGAGGACCATGGATGCCGCTTTTTGACAGTTGCATTTTCTCGAAATTGGGGCAAATTTTGAAACAATAACTTATCTAGTCCAATTGGCAAACCTTTTCTGCATCGATCTGATTTATGTAATTTTTTTGGATTGGTTTTGATCGCATTTTTGATAAAAAAAACCCAATGTATGCCAAAGGTAAACAAATCAAACTAGAAGTAAAAATGATTATAACATGTTTTTATGGCATTTTGTGAAATTTTTCCGGACATATATGTGTAGGCCATAAAAAAAAAAAATGATGTTTTGGGTAGACTGACTCGGCTACCAGGCCAGTCTCTGTGAGTGCACAAAGCACATGTCAGAAGTGAAATGTGTGTAGAACTAGAAACGATCTGGAATGACCAAATTGGTTCCATAACTATTAACTACTCAGAACGTACACTTTTGTTTTACCAGCCAGACCAGCTAGGCAAAAAAAAATATATTGGCGTAACTTGACTGCCCCTAAAATTAGGCCCGACCCTACATTTTTAAAAAAACAAAAACAAAAGCTCATCCAAACTGGAAGTACTGACTCATGAGTACCAAACAGCGAATATGGCGGCCGCAGGCTAGTTGTCGCTTGTCGAAATATGGTGTGAAACGTATTTTTCAATGCATTAAATGCGCTGAATCACATATTTTGGTGGGAGATTTTGTACAGAACATGTGTGATGAGTTCTAGCAGGGATATAGACTGGTCATTTATAAAGATACTGCCCAATGCCCAACACCAGTGGCCCGACCGTTTTGATATTTAACTTGTCATTTTAAACCTTAAAAATGATCTACATAAAGTAACACAAAATTCAAAAATCAGTCACGTGCAAAGTGCCCCCTTTTGATGGACCCATCAAATAATACATTTTTTCAATAACCGACAGCTATAACTAGTTACAGCTAGTCTTGTTTTTAAATTGCGGCTATTTTGAAATACGCAGTATACGCTAATGCACTGTTTTTCGAGCGGAAATATGAGGACACCATGTGCAAGCAAGGTGATATATGGGGAACTTAGTCACCAGATGGGCGCAACGACCTCCAGATGGGTGCAAGACAGTAAGACACGTACAGAAATTGGCTTATGGACTAGATGGGTGCAGTGCACAAGTTTATTACTGCAAAGACACGCATACCTACGTACACGCTATGCACAGCAATCTTGAGTTAAGAGCATGTCTGCAAATACAAAACCAAAGTACAACACAAAAAATCACCGAGTTGTAGAGAGGAATTAGTCAACATTTGTTTACGAAACAATTGACACTAATTAAAAGGGATTTTATGCGTGCGAACCATTAACAACATGGCGTTTGTGAGAAGACGTTCGTAAAAAAAACGTTTGTGCTAAGGATGTATTTCGATGTGTTTTGAAGGAAAACACCATCAGAAATGGTGTTTAATTAGAAATTAAGTCCAAAATTTCCCTTTATTTGAGGTTTTTAATTCCGTAACAACGAATTTAGTAAAAGTTTGGTTGTTAAATATTTGGTAATTGGTCAAAGTGCATTCTGATTCGTGTTCTCTCATTTCTCTCTTTTACTCCTCTTTTCTTGCCTCTCTGTTCTTTTCCATCTTCCGTTTCTCTTGCCCAACTAACTGGTTTTTTTTTACTTTCCTTTACTTAGTTCCATGATAGCCAGTTCATTTCATAACTGCGGAGCAAAATGTGTCAGATACACCTTTGTTTGTTTTTTTTTTTTTTTGGGTTATTCCTATCTTGTTGCATGGTTTGTGTAGTTGTTTCTGGTTTCTTTTTCCTGACTTTCCTGTGTTTGTCTGTTCAAGCTCTACTGTATGGATGTCTTTTATCAGTAACGTAGCCATGTTTACATATCATTATAAGGTCCCAGGAAATGAAAAAGTGATATAAAAAAAATAAAAAAAATGGGTATTAAAATTTGATTTGCTTTCAGGTTTGGAGCCCATGACGTCAATCTCCCCTGCTGCTGTGAAAGACACTGAAACTGGAGACGAGGATGCTGACTTTAACTTTGACTTTCAAACAACTCCGTTATCAGATGCAGAATCGTTTGATTTTGAGTTTAATCCCTCAAACACAGAAGATAAGGAATTCTCTGTTACAGTCTTTGATGATCTGTGTCCAGCAAACGACGAGTTCTTTGGTTTCAAGTTTTCTCATCTATCCAAAGGCTTAATAGTTGGAGACGCAACTACTTCAATCTACCCCGACATACTATTTACCATTGAAAATGATGATGGTTAGTGCTTTTCTTCTAATCTGTCGGCATTACCTTCCATAAATTCAAATGAGCCTCAAACAAAAAGCCGGTGTCATAAACTACCGTGTCCGCGTGACTGAGTGTCCTTCCACCCATCTGTCTATTGTGTTCGCCATTGAGGCTGTATGCATCGTTTGTTTCAGCACTGTACCCAAATGGCCTCGTATACAAGGTCACGGTTTATTCCGTACATGTTGCTATGGTAGCTAGGAAACTCTCTCATGGGGGACACTCAATTTCTTTACACCGGCAATTATCTTAAGTACCCCAAAACCCTCCATTTGATGCGAGTAAATTCTTGGACTGATAACTCTTTTGTATTCTGTGAGATTAGTTACAAGCCTATAGGTCAAAGGTTGCACAGCAAAAGAAACGGTTAAATCCAGTCTAATATTTGTATTCTGTGAGCGATTTGAGTCCAGATTTGTATTCTGTTAGATTAGTTACAAGCCTATAGTTCAAAGGTTGCATAGCAAAGGAAACGGTTAAATCCAGTCTAATACCTCAGAGAGAGAGAGAGAGAGAGAGAGAGAGATAGTGGTGTAATTCTCCGAGAAATTACCGATTCATATTACATTTTAGTGGTATCTTTCTTTAGTGAGGGGTAATGAGGATTAAAGGTTGGACCAAATTGAGGTAATAAACAGTCAAGTAACGTTATATTAGTCGTTTCGATATAGTAAACATTTTGTATATAACGACTTCTGCCCATAAAAGACATTGCATAGAGCTTGATGGGGGGAGTTATTTTGAAAGGGGTGATATTACAGTAAATGTTACAATCAACAGCAAAGAGGATTTTTTGACTGTAGACTGTTGTAATTGAACGAGGTATAATTGAACATTCAAAATCATTCTGTTTTTTCTATAGTTACGTACTGTTGGAAAGATATCACGTTATCTGTCCATGAGAACACCAGAACTGTGACAGCGGTACTGACACGCTTTGGATATACAGATAGTTCTTCTATTGCATGTGAGGATCTTAAGAATACTTAAAAGAACATAATTGACATAGGTGTAGGCATATAAGAAAATTTGCAAAAACCAATGAGGAAAGTCATCAAGATCCGTGACATGCCATTAATTTTTAGAAGCGCATCTATTTTTAATACAGAAATGTTTAATTTAGTATTGTTTTTATTATTTTTTATCATCCTGAGACAAAACTGAGATTAGATCTTTTTAATTCTTATTTTGAAATTAGCTTGGTACACAAATAAATTATGTAGCATTTGTGGCTCAAACGAGAAAGCTGTTTCTGATGATACGCTTTAGGATAATAAAATACAGGTGGCATAGACTTACTTAGCAAATAGTTACATTACATTTCACATAATACATCGATTTAATCTATCGCTCTTTGTTGGAGCATAATGCTGATGATACAGAGTTAGTCAATTTCAAATCCGGTCAGGAATACAGGGGGTGTTCCAACAGCTCCAGGGAAAGATAAATAAAATTCAACTACTTAGGTTTTACCATGTCAGTATTGCATGAGAGAGAAGTAGATCATTGGCGACTACCATTAACGTCGCTTACCTTCGGAGCACAACCACGCGTCTTAGAATGTGCACTCTTTATATCCCCTCTTGGTGTATGTTACTTAGAAGGTAATCTTGTGCTTGGCATCCTACTCCAGAGGTTCCTCGGCTTCGGACCGGGTTTTGATGGATTCAACTAGTTTTGTCTGGCCACAACCATCTCACTTTCCTCTGAGTTGTTTTTAGGCCTTGATACTATCTCTGCTAAGCCAAATCGCATAGCTTCCCCTCAGGTCTGTCTTTGCTACATGTCAAGTATCTTCCTTTTCCCATTAGTATAGCTTTTGTAACCTGATTTGTAAATAGGAATGTTCATTGTCTCATTCAGATATTAGTACAAGTGATGATGACACAGCAGATGCGAATACAGCCACAGCAGGCACAGACTACACTATTATTACACCAAGTACTGCGATAATGTTTGGCAATAACATCGACGAAGTTGAAGTACCTGTGACAATTCTGGAAGACCAAGATTGTGAAGTAGACGAAGATATGGACGAAACCTTTAAACTTATTGTGGAAGGTACCTCCGAGGGGAAGATTTGCAAAGACAGTGATGATAATGAATTAAATACAGTTCTGGTAACAATTCTACACGATGACGGTAAGAATGAAATCCCCCAGGTAAAACAAAACAAAGAAAAGGCGTACCTTACTTTCCGAATTAGGAAATGTTTTATTTCCGAAGCCAACTTTTGTTTTGATAGGTAAAAATCAATTCCATTGTTATTTTTAAATATTTTAAATAATCATTGCAATCAGAAATTCGAATCGCATTGAAGTATTGTAGTGATCCAAGACGAACATTTCAAAACCAAGATATAGATCAATCAATCAATCAATCAATCAATCAATCATTCTTTATTTTCCATAAAAAAAACATACAAAATACAACTGGGTGAACGTAATACATACATATTAACATAAGAATATTTTATGGAGGAAGTGGTCGAAAGGCCAGTAAGGCCAGATGTAACCACCACCTTAAAATTAAATTGTACATTACATATTAAACACAAGGACAAAGAAACTATCACACAAGCAATACACAAAAACAAGTTCCAAAATCAATGATAGAAAGATATTAAATATGATTTATATTGATTTCGAAAGTGTTTATTTGAATTTGAATTTTTAAATTGATCACTCAGGGAGTTCCACAAGATTGGGCCTGCTGTTCTAATTGATTTATCACTGAATATCATCTTATTTCTTGTTGGATTAAAATTATTCCTGTTTCTTGTGTGATAGTTATGGATATCGGATCTCATGGTGAAAAAATTATTAAATGAATTTGGCAATAAGATCTAGGGAAAAAAGATTTTTTTTTAAATGTATGGCGAAACAAAAATTTTTCTTTGTGTTGTATTTTCAGTAATGTTCAAATTTCAAGAAACCAACTATAAAATCAGCGAGACTGAAAAAGAAGTGGAGGTTGTGGTTGAGCTGGTAAACGGTGCTGTGAATCGTGACGTTATGATTGGTATGTATATAAGATTACAGTACGAACAGGTTTTTTTATTTCTCGTGGCGTGTGAAGAGCAAGCACTGTTGGGCAAGAAGATGGTATTATATTTCTTGAGTAAAACTTTTGTTCTATAACTTTTACAGATGTAAAGTCGCAACCAACTGAAACTAGCGCCGCAACGCCAGAATTAGATTACATCCCTTCAAGTATAGACACAACACTGACTATCGTTGCAGGATTAACCACTGCTTCTCTGACCGTTCCGGTGATTGACGATAATAAGGTGGAGGATGATACCGAATCCTTTCAGCTTAAGCTAGTCAAGAACCCCCTCTCGTTAACAGATTGTGTGTTACATGCTGACAGTGTAGCAGACATAATGATAGAAGACAACGACTGTGAGTTCCCAGTGTGTTTTTGTGTTCTCGCGCGCTTGGGTGTGTGTTGTGTTGTGTTTGTGTGTATGGGGGTTGTGTGTACATTTTATATGTGTGTGTGTGTGTGTAGGGGTGTGTGTGTGTGTGTGTGTGTGTGCGCGCGCGTATTTAAATATAATTATTACCGTGGTGTTGGCGCGCTGGAAGGGTATCTTTGAAAGCACGTGTAAGTGTTTCTGTAGCTATCAGTACCTATCATTTTACACATGTTTATAAATTCCATTTTCAAACAATTTTGTCATTCTTTATCCTTGCCGACAAGTTTGGTGATAACGTAACAATTGCAGTAGAAATAGCAGATTTGATTTTGTTGTTGGCAAAGTAACCTCATTTGGACCTAGATGACCTTTGAGCTCAATATCCATGTGGGTTAATAGGTTGATGATTATCTTCCTCATTGACGGTCATATATTCCGTCTTCTTGGCATTTAGATGTAGGCCGACTTTGTCTACAGCATTCTGAATTGCTGTTAATAGATCTTGTGCACCACATATCAGATCGGCTGTTAGAGCGAGATCATCTGCGTAGTCAAGGTCCTTTAGATGCTGACTTTGGTGAGTCCCTTGGTCATGATGTCAAGACTCTGTCTGATGATGTAATCAACCACGATTACAAAGAGATAGGGGAAAGAGTATCACATTTGAGGATCCACATGATGGCAATTGCTTCGACCGTCTCATCTGGGACACCTTAGTTGGTGAGAATATGCAGCATTACATTCCTGTTGACACCGTCAAAAGCCTTGGAAAAGTCTACAAACACAATTGAAGCTTCTCTTTTGAGAATTCTCTGTGATCCTCTGAGCGAAAGTATCTGGGGTAGTGTTGATCTTTGTGAAAACCATTCTGGTTCCGTCTGAGAGTTGGATCTATATGACGAGTGATTCTGTTGAGTAGCATTGAGTTGTAGATCTTTGAGGCTAGTGGTGACAGTGCGATTCCTCTGTAGTTTTGGGAGTTGTTGGAGGTCGCCTTTCTGTGGTAGAGGAGTGATGAAAGATGTTGAAAAGGTAGGTGTTGTTACAAAATGTTAACAGTTGATCATGGAATATTGGATTCTTCCAGATTACTGCAGGACTGTTGTCGGAACCAGGCGTCTTGGTGTTGTTCAGTTTCTTCAAGCAGCTCTGAAGCTCCTGTTAAGTAAAAGGTGCAATATGGATGGGAAGTGTGACTGCTATCTGCTATCTTGTAATTGAAGAAAGGTTCATCAAGGTTAGTGTTATTCTGAGCTGACTTGCCAAATAGAGAACTAAAGTGCTGAAACCATGTGTCAAGGCGCTCTTCCGTTTCACCATAGATTCTTATAGATGGGGTAGCCTTCTTATCAGCCAGCTCCCTCAGGGCCTCCCAGCATGCAGGGTGTCATGTGCTTCAACCTTGGACTCAACATGCTCCTCAAGCACCACAATGTAGGCATCATCAAGTGCAGCCTTAGTGGCATCAAGGTTCTGCTCGGAGCTTCTGGTGGATTTAGTAGGGTGCTTCTTGGTTGCAGACTTCTTTTTTCTCTGGATTTGCTGACTTTGTCATTTGAGGCAAAGGCAGTAGTCTTCTTCTTCCTTCTAGTTATCATCAATGCAATTTCTCTATTTCAAGCTCGTCAACAAGAGTGTTGAATATGTTATATACTGCTACAGTATACTGCTCACAAATCTTTGTATCCTCCATTACCTTCCCCCAATCAATTGTTTTCATGGGATCTCTCTGAGGGGTTTACTCTGACGATAACTTATCCGGCCCCTATAAGAGACAATTCTATGATTAGACTTAACAGCATCAAAAGTGTTGTTGAGTTCTTCTTTGTGGCCAGAATGTAGTCCAGCTGGACAAGTTCTCCATTTGGGCGACGGCGTATCCAGAGTCTACTTGCCTGCTTAATTTGATTTTGAAATCTTGGGTTAGGGGCAACAAGGTTAAATTGTTCCATGAAGTCCTTCATGTACATTCCACTTCTGTTGGACTCGTTGTTGCAAGTGAACAGCACGTCTTAAGTTCAAAACTTAGCATTGTAATTATTCTACAGTTATCTGTTTTGGCAGACATTTTTATTTTTAGAAATGAGGCAATTCTGGTGGGAACCTGGCCTTGATTTTTAGACATAATGTCTCGCCTCTATGCAGTTTTTCAATGAAACTATACATAACCCGATATCTCCTGGTCTACTCACAAAAGCACGGCTCCAGGTAAAGGGTTAAATAAATAATTTATGTGACTGTTTGAAATGACCCTAAACAATAGGAATAATAGGAATGAACGACACCTAGAGAGGCAAAGAGAGACGATGCCGTTGCATAATTAGCCCAGGAATAGTTTTGACTGTCTTAAATGCTTAGTTTCCAATGTAGGGGGCACAGAAGGTCAACGTCCATTGCATTAAATGGGGCTTGATCTTGTTACCCCCCTACTTTCTTAAGCAAGAATTTGAGACACTCAAAACTATTCCTTAATTTTATCCTATGAGCTCCACCAATAATTTGCACCATTTTTTATCCAAATCGAGCAATTTTAAAATTTGACCCCTGTACAACTGAAATTGACCCTTTTTTTATTGATTTTAGCTGTTTTTAGCCTATAACTCTGAAACTTAGGCTGTACATATTACAAACTATACCTTTTCTGAATCCTTAGGGTTTATAGACACATAACATAGTGTGCTTTTCAACATGATTGGATCAATTTACAAATTTGACCCCTGTACAAACTTTGTTTTGACCCCCCTCTCCTTAAGGCACCAGTTGCGGCACTTAAGAATCACGTTTCAGGGGTTCCTGTCAGTCTGTCAACATATTTAATCACTCAAACCTTTTGTACTTGAGATGTGTTACAAATGTGTGCTAGCTCCCGGGTTAAATGAAGGGCATCCTTTAATTCAGAAGACGTTTAAATCAACCATGGGAACTACCATGTGAAATTTGCATAAAATCAGGAAGAAATTCCATTGTTTTTTCTAGCATTTTGTAGGTGAAATGAGGTTAAACTGCAATTTCATACGAAATTGCAATACTACAAACTAAATCAGGTTTCAGGTTTATTGCCATCTCATTGCACATGTACAGTAAATATAAATATTGTAACAAATATAAAATATGAACATATTTAATAGAACAAAAAATTGATTTAGATATAAATAATATACAATATGCAAGAGATGTGGATGCCACTTAAAACGCAGGGCGTGTAATTAGTGGCACCCATGCATAAATTACACATTAACAACATAAGTATGAAACTTAATTTGATAAGGCATAAACATACAATGATAAATTACGAGCACATGGGGAAAATAAGGGTGCTGACCAAAAGTACAATTAATAGATTGAAAAAAAAATACAGAGAAAAAAACCAGTTAAATATATAAGGAATAAATATAAGTTACCCAAATCATAAGACAATTATTTAGTTTCAGAATAAAAATCAATGAGCTGTTGTTTGAGAATTGCTTTAAACAATAACTAAGGATGGGGACTGTTTAAGACGGTCATTCAATGAATTTCATAAAAGGGATCCTTGGATCCTAATGGTGTTTTCAGCAAGTCTGGTGTTTGTCTGTCTAACGTACAAGTCCTTAGATGATCGGGTGTCATAGGGATGGACGTCTTGTCTGGTCAAGAAAAAATGATCATCTAAGATATTTGGAGGAAGTAGGTCATGATGGTATTTATACCTAAACTAAGCAGTCTGGAAGACGTAGATGTCATAAATTTTAAGCGTATTCAAGTAGGAGAAAAGAGGGTCTGCATGGGCTAACCAAAGTGAATTAGTGCATGACCGTATGATCTTTTTTGCATTAAAAACAGAGAACGAAGATGAGAATGGCACAGTAGTTGATGTAAGGGAAGACAAGCGTATTATATAAGGTGGTCAGTGAATCAAGGGGCAGAAAGGGTTTAACTTTTCTGAAGATACCCTTGTATTTTAGAAATTATTTTAGTAACATGTGAAGTGTGTGATTTCCAAGACATGTCATCATCAATTAAAACGCCTAAAATTTAGTTGTGTTTACTTGTTCAAGTGGTTTATTGTCGATAATAATTTTAATATCATTTGGTGGTAAAGGGTTGTTTATTTCTGAATACCATAATTTTTTTTTAATGTTTAGAGAAAGTTTATTTATTTTAAACCAATTAGATATATGGGTTAATAATATTTTAAAGTTGATTCAAGTAATTTAGGTTCAAAATATTAGTGTCATCCGCGAACATAATCAATTGATGATTAGGAGAGCACTGAGGGATGTCATTAATATAAAGTAGAAAGGGGTCCTAGAATTGAGCCTTGAGGTACGCCGCAAATGATCGAAGAAGTGGATGAGTGGTGTTGGTTATAATCAACGAATTGTTTTCGGTTATCGAGGTAATTTCCAATCCAAGTATTGGCAGTACCTCTAATACCACATTTGTTTAGTTTATTAATGAGAATTTTGTGATCAAGAGATCACAAAATGAAGTGAAAACATACCGTAACTTTGTATTTTCGGTGATTTTGATATCCTAAACAATATACGTGCGTACATAGCCTGATCTCGAAAAACGACCCTAATTACGCGTTTTGTACGTAAGCATGATCCGCTCCTTGGAATATTCAACCTCAATCGTATAGTCTCCCCCTGAATATAAGTTCAGGCGAGAGAAAAATGCCATCGATATAATCTTGTCCAAAATTTTAATTTTAATATCAACTTAGGCTGTTGGAGTGTTGAAGAAGAACAATTGGCAGTCAGTGAAGGCAGCGGATCTATTATGATCACCTTCAAATGTGAAAGAGATGATGATTCTATCGTGGATATCAGTAGCCCTGTTACGGCAGGTAAGAATATTTTTGAAATGCGCTCATAATTTCGCTGTACAATTCTCTAGTAAATGAAAACGAGTACACGTAGTGTTGTAAGAATGACGAGGAGGAAATTGAGAACAGAAGAGGAAAGGAAATGAGGGGAAAGCAGTGACGTAGCCAGTGGGGGGGGGGGAGGGTACGAGCTTTTCATCCAAAAATCTTCCCCAGCTCCCCTAATCAGATAAAAAACCCAGAAAATCATGCTCCCCTATTTCAAATCTTTCCTCCTTCTTACCCCAGACTGTCTAGTTACGCCTATGGGAAAGAGGTCAAAAACATTTTATGTGAATATGTTTAATGTTTCATATGATAATAATCAGAAGCATTTTCGTTACCAATAACCGTTGCACTGTTGTACCCCTTCAAGATTTGCAAATTGACACGTCTAGCATCATAGGGCGTGAACAAGCTACTACTGGAACAGACTTCTCCGTTTGGACAACAACAGTAACAGTTGAACCTGGAACTTCGTCAGAAACCATAGAAGCAATTATGATCAATGATGACATAGAGGAAGAACAAACAGAATATTTTGAGATAACCTTGATATCTGCTGATCATGGGGAACTATGTGGTCCTCTAACAACGACAGTTGCTATTGAAGATAACGATGGTTAGTCATGCTGATGTTGTTTCTACTTTTGCTAAAATCTTCCAAGCTCACAGGCTTTTAACAAATATTTTAAATGTTAACTTTGTAAATTAACCCTCTGTTGTCTTTTGCTACTCAGCTACTGTAAAAATCACTTCATGTGGAGATGAAGGCAATGTATTGGAAAGTGGAAAACAAGTGAGAGTTACTCTCGAACGCAGTGGAGACATTAGCAAATCAGATTCTGTCTGTAAGTCAATATGGATAGTTTTTTGACATACATTACAAGAGGGCATACTTTTCGCTATATGTTACTTGAGGTATAATCCTAGTGCCTAATGTATTTTGTTAGGCAAGAGTAAATTCCAAAATCCATTTCGGTTCAACCTATTTTAGTTTAGCAACAATGGCATTCTGGATGCACCATCAGATGTCGTAACTCCCACTGGTACAAAACTAGAAAATATTTAGGAATTCAAATACTTTGAACCCCCAATACCGAATCCTTTCCGTGACTTTAAAAATACAGAAAAGCCAGATAGTTAAGCAGATAGTGACATATATTGTAAGAATTGTGCATTTCTTTATAAAAGTATGAAACTTGGCACAATGATTCACAATCAAGTACTGATCATTTTAAGATATGGAACCACCTCACCGTCAATTATCTTCAAGGTCAAATGAGGTCATTTGGGGTCATCTGAGGTCATTTACTTTTCCGGTGGTAAATACAGCATTTTCATTTAATTAGCCTAAATTATTAGTTTGAGTTAATGTAGCTCTGTATATTAATTAATACTGGTATGAAAATTGATATTAAGTACTAAATTAACCATCGTCCCACTGGGGGGGGGGGAGGTTACCCCATCCCCAACGAATGATTCCCTGTCGCACAAAAACGCAAACGAATATGATCTAAGTTTTTTATGTAATTGTAAGTTCATCCTTTGTGGTCATTTTTTACTTATTTAGCTACACACTGCTATCAAACAAGATGTGTGCCCCCCCCCCCCGGGAATGTAGTAGAATTTTACCCTTTGGTCGGACGAGGGTTAACAAGTTCTATGACCCAATGGTTCATTTTGCTATCCTGACCACCCATTAAGTTAATTTAACATTTAAAAGTTTAGATCATGCATTCCTAGTTTATGGTTGTTAATAATATTTTATGGTCATATTGCTTATTTTATTCAGTTTAAATGAAACTAGCTGGTTTTGAAATTAATTATATTAGTACGGGACTAAATCTCTGTAAGTGCTCTAGTTTTTTAGTTACCTGCACTCACCTACTAGAAAGTTGAAGCAATGTTTTTTTAATTAGAGTCTGTCAAGATACATTAGTTTTCAATAATAAAAAAATCTGCAATGAAGGCAAAAGTTTTGCTACAGTCAATTTTATTATTTCACTGTATGCTCCAATTGGGCGATTTTGGGGCCAATGTTTTAGGGGTAGTGGTAACACTATATACTAAAAAAGTAACAATAATTGGGGTTTCAAACTTTCCCAAAATCTGACCAGCATTGTTATCTTCTACAAGAAACAAAATTGGCACAATTCACCATGTATATGTTGTGGATAGCCTATTTTAAAAAGGAACATACCAAGAATTTGCTAAATTTTGCCCCAAAATGCCACTTATTACATTAAAATGGCTATAACTACCCAATTATACCAACTCTAGATTTTAAAATCACACAACCTTATAAAACTATTTTTTAATTTACTCAGGATAACAAGATTTTTAGGATCATTTTGTGTTCAGATTTTGAAAGTGTGCTCGAAAGTGTTACCCCTACCCCTAAAAAATTGCTCAAAATTTGACCTATTGGACATACAGTGAAATAATAAAAAGCAGTTATATAAAATCTTTTACCCTGATTTCAGAAGTTTTTATTATCCAAACCCAATGTATTTAGACAGGTTCTATCTAAAAACATTACTTCAAATTTCTAGTAGGGGAGTGCAGCCAGACCCCAAATATCAGGGGTCCAGTCCCGGACTATACACTATCTACACCAATCCTATGATGAGATTAACTATACATCTGTAGAAGTTGAACACTTTTTATAAATACAATGTTAGTATCACTTACATCAACAATTAAGGAATGGGCAATCCGTTTTTAGAAGACAGCAAGGATATGGCTTGTGCGTGACACAAAGTAAGTGTATGCAGTGAAGTGATCAGGACTGTTAGAGCAAGCTGAGAGCATGGCAACTCAACAAATGATGAATTTGTAAGAGATCGGTTGGTAGCAAGGAGTACTCCAGTAAGTGATGTCATCAGGAAGTGAAAAACAACATGCTTTGTTTCGAACTTAAACTCCTCAAAAAAAGTTTGGAAACTTTTTTCAGACATGTATTTCTCATTTAATTGAACATTTTAATTACACTCCTTCCTTTGCATATCAGTGCAAAGCTCAGGTACTCCTCTGTACAATGACACCAAAATCATAAGAATTGATTTCTCACGGTTTAGTGACACTATTTGAATACTGGTAGGTCTGGAAAAAGAAAGTGCCAAATTTCAATACCTTCAGTTTAAGAGTTACACAGGGTTACACAGCTTAAGAGGTTTAGGTTTGCTTTGAACCCGGGTCTTTTTGAATAGGAAAATTTCAAAGAGTGGTCATTCAGTATCTCATCATGCCTCGAGTATCAGATGTTACAGAAGGCTCGTGCCATGGGGCAAATTGAAGCTGCTATCCCGAATTCAAGTTGAAGCCATGTTGGGGTAAACCCTAGTGCTGTTATCAAAATGGAAAACAAAATTCCGTGCAAACTGGTAATGGGAAGGTGACACCCACCCCGGGCGACAACTCCCCAGAAAGACAGGTTATTACTCTCTCTGCTCTTCAGAATTGGAAATTTACAGGCACTATTTGTGGGGCAGTATTGACACAAGTCCAAATAAATCTGAGAGCATGGTACTTGCTAGAAGGCCAGCATGCAGCCCTTCACCATCAGGCCCGGTTAAGGTGGTGTCGGCAACACCGGTAGTGGAATTTAAACATGCTGACAAATTCATGTTTTCAGATGAATGCAGATTTTGTCTTCGGAAGTTGGATGGTAGAGTTTAAAGTTTGGAGGAGACGTGGTGAAGTTTCCCTGTCTGTTTTGCATTGGAAGAGCGACAGCTTTTGGTGGAGGTAGCCCTGATAACTGGAGAAACAAGACTTGTTGTTATTGAAGAAAACCCGAAGGCAACAATGCTGTCGTTTTCGCGGAAAACATTCTAAGGCCGTTGCTATCTCTTATGGGATGCTATGCATACTCCGAGACGATACTAATGCCCGTCCGTATCATGCTAGGATCGTCAATGAGTAACTTGAGAATGAAAGGGTTAAAAAAAATTCAGTAGCCTGCCATCAGCAACTCATCAATGGGCACTTTCCGTTTAACCCTAATCCTCTTAATTTAAGCAACCAAATTGAGTACAGGTACTGAAATCTGGCACTTTCTCTTTTCAGACCTACCAGTATTCATAGGAATGTCACTCAACCCTGAAGAAATCAATTCTTGTCATTTTTGGTATCATTGTACAGAGGAATAACTGAGCTTTAACACTGATATAGAATAGAGTGTAGTAAGATTCAAATTAAATGAGAAATACATGTCTGAAAAAAAAGTTTACAAAGCTCCAGATCTCCTCCCTAAAGAGTGACTGTGCACCCTTTTCGGCTTTTTTTCTCGCTTATATATATCGTGTCAAGTTCGAGATGGCAACTTGGACGAGTTCTTCAAACATGAGAACCAAGGCTGGCCCCCATCTCTTTCAATTCATTGCATGGTAGTCTCCGAAGTGGATCCAAACAGATCTAACAAAGTGCTTGGAAGTCGAGTCAACTTTGCCAGCCACAGAACACAAACCTAATGTAGATTTGTTATCTTAGATGGCGCAGCTATTTTAAACATGCTCAAGCCCAGGCAAGGGTGCAACTGATGTATTTGAGCCATACGTCAAGTCATATTTGGCAACATGTGAGCCGTGTTGATTTGGTATGTGATCTTCTTCTTATCGTGTCCAAACACTGTGGTTCTCAAATATGATCCAGCCAGAGATGGTTACTGCGTCTGGCTGCTTCACTTAATTATCCGCAAGGTCCTTGTTTGTGCATTGTTTGCTCCAGCATGGGCAGACCAAGAGATGTTCCATTGTCTGTGGTGCTGTTCCACACCACAGGTAGTATCCTGATCTGCTTCCAGATAGTCCCACTTCTGCAAGGAACCTTAGATTGGGCAATTCTGGTTTCTCCAATCTGTTGAGCAATCGCTTCAGACCCATGAGGTCAGCTCCAGGTGGGAGATGCTCACCAGTTCAATACCGATAGATGTACTTGGTTGATGGCAAGTCTTTCTTTCCACAAGGCGACTCTCTTGACCTCCTTAGAGACTATTTCAAGAGGTTGGACTTTGCTTAAGAAACTCTCTCTGGATTAAGGCGGTTGGCAGCATGTATCTGTCCAGCCTAGGTGCTTCACATAGATACTTGGCAGCTACGTCTTTGCATGTGGCTTGCCGAACGCTAACGCGGATGTCTGGTGGAACAATTCCTGCTAGGATGGTATAAGTTTTTTTCCGTTGGTGTTTGACGGAGGCATCCTTAATAGCCGGCAGAGGCAAGTAGTGCTGAATCAAGCTTCTTGGCATGGGTGGATCTTTCCCATACAGAGCAGGCAAACTCTGCACATGAGTACACAGGGCAATGCCTGTCGATCTATAGGATGTGGGCGCGCACCAC
Source organism: Ophioderma brevispina (assembly GCA_023653785.1). NCBI lineage: Eukaryota > Metazoa > Echinodermata > Ophiuroidea > Amphilepidida > Ophiodermatidae > Ophioderma > Ophioderma brevispina. The sequence goes on along the minus strand of JAMKCH010013507.1, from coordinate 110,341 downwards.
CTCTTGTGCCAGTGAGTTTTGTTCAAGATGTCATTGCGTGAACATACTTTACTCTTCGTCTTCTCGATGTGGGTCTTATAATAGAGAGTGCGGTCCAAGTAACTCCTAGGTAGACAGGGTTATCACAGTGCTCCAGGGGTGTTCCAGACCAGTAACTTTAAGCTGACGTTTGGCTTCACGGTTGTGTAGATGGAAAGCACACACATATTGGACTGGTCGAAATATGCGATACATTGCAGTACACAACATTGCACACTCTTTGGGTCCAGAAAAAGCCTCAGCTTTGGCATTCTTTCATGCTTTTACAGGATGTGACAACGTTTCATTCTTTGCAGGAAGGGGAAAGAAAACAGCATGGAACATATGGAAACCTCATGATGAAGCCACCGCCGCCTTTGAATCTCTTTCCAATTCCCCTTCATCAATTACTGCCAACACTCTTGCTATTCTTGAGCGATTCGTCATTCTCTTGTATGACAGAACAAGTACGCATTAGTTGGTCAACAATGCTCGCAAATACCTGTTCACTCAAAATCCGAGCGCTGCAATGAATACCACCTACACAGGCAGCTCTCATTCAACACATTAAACGAGCAACCTACCAAGCAGGATATGTCTGAAGTCAAGCATTGATCCCATTACCTGAGTTTCCTTCACAAAGTGAATGGGGTTGGCTTCAAGGAGAGCATGGTTGGGAGCCATTCTGGACACCTCTCCCGGAAGTTATTGAAGCATGCCGAAATCAGCTGCTACGGTGTTAGTGCAAAATGGATGTAAAACCCGATGTATGTGTACTGCATCCCTGAAGTGCACAGCTTTATGCCTTTGTGGTAGTGAATGTACAAGAGATGACCAATAATGAGGACTGTATGTAGACTTTGTTGAACGCTTTAAAATTGAGATGAATAAGGGTGCTCTCTTTAGAGGATTATTATAGTTGATACTGCAGGTGCTTAGAATGGATAGCCATGAGGATAGAGTGAGCAGTGATAGTGTCTCGAACCAAGATCCATTTTTGTGTCGCCTGCCTTTAGGCTGGAAGACGCATAAGGATCACTTTGATGATGTCTGTTCTCTGTTGATGTCTGTTGTGAAAAAGGTTGAACATTTGCATGTAATATCTGCATACTGATAGATTTAAACCAAATTGCAGTCATAGGGGCCACATGGGATGGGTCAACGGTTGGCTGAAAGTGTAAAATTAACCTCAATTGAAAGTTGAAGTTCAATTGGAACCAAACTTGGTGTTTCGAGATTACATGCAACCCTCATTTGTTTTTTTTTTCTTTGTCAAAGGTCACATATCAAGGTCAAAGGTCATATGAGGCCTATCATTCACAAACCGTGACAGCAGGTGACACAAGCGCTCGAGGACCGTGATGTATTTTTTATGATAATCAAAGCATTATCTGGGAAATTTAGAAATATATCACATTATGTACCGAAGTTAAATGACCTTAATGTAGCATCCTAAAGTACATGATTTGGTCTTCTAACTTAAAATACCCCTTTTTATTCTTAAGAAATACCTTCCCAGTTAAATAATGTATCATTTTACACACATTTTTGGCACAATTTGGTAATCTTCTATCAATCAAGACTTATTTTTTTTAATATTTTAAGTGTTTGACCTCATTTGACCTTTCGTGACCTCTAGGTGACCCTGAACTTGACCTGTGCAGGTGGTTCCATATCTATTTTTTCAGAATGGAATTATCTACCTCTCTGCCAAATTTCGTGCTTTTATAACAAAATGCACAAATGCACTATCTGCTTAACTAAGAGGCGTAGTTAACCTGTAAGAAACTTGAAAACTGGAAACGATGGAGGTGTAGGAGTAGAACCACTAAAATGAAGTCCTTCAAGACCTGTATTTAAAGTATTCTTATAGAGACACGGATAATAACCGAACGGTTTAGGATGATACACGCAACTTTTATGGACAGTATTAAACTTCAGTTAGCTTTCTTACATGTTCAAACAGCAGATAATATAATATGGTGACAATTTACTCTCGCTCATCGGAGACCGTAAAAAGACACCTCTTTTGATAAATTTTACGCAGACAAGCTGATGTCCCTTTTGGATTTAATGTCACATTTTTGTTCAATTTTATTTTGACGCAATCAATATGAAGATAGTGTAACTAGATTTTCCCCGCTTAATTTATGTTTTTTCCTCTTCAATTGCAACCAGTACTTTTCACAGACTCAATTTCGGCACAGCCAGATACGGGTGATGGAAATGGGGATTACGTAGACACGAATGTCGTCAAAACTTTCACAGCACAGCAGAATAATATAATTCATGATGTTATTATCAATGATGACTTCGAACGGGAAAATGATGAAACTTTCACTATTGAAGTAAAAAAACGAAGCCAGCATACTTATATTGACACAACTTTGGATCGGTGTACAGTGACAATAATTGATGACGATTGTGAGTATCAAATTTAACACACACGCACACACACACCTACACACACACACACAGGAATTTGTTTTTGCTTGTTTATATTTGTTTTTAAATGACATCACCATAAAACAAATAAATAGGTTTTCTTCAGACATCAGGATTAAAATAACTTTCACAGTGTACACACTTTCCCCCAAGATTTACAATATATTAAAGATATGTACAGTCTGTTTAACGCAATAAAAGACCACAATATCTGTTTTTTTAAATCAATTCGCCTATGCCGAATCTTGAAATCAATAGACACCGATATCATCACATGATGTTACATCGGTATCATATTCCTTTTGAACTGTTACAGGCACATTCTATATATCTATTCCTGAAAGTAGCAGAATGCTGATTGAGGGGAATGGAGTGACTGTGACAATTACCGTTAGTAGAGTGGGATATCTGGATAGGGCTGCTTCTGTATGTAAGTATGTGAAAATCATCGATTGTGGGTCTTTGGAAGTTTCCTTTTGGATTCGTTCAGGACTGGTGGTTAATACAGTTATTGAAGGCAAGACCAATAGCCAATTACTGTGTTTCAGTTCTCTATCTAATGTAAAATTAGACAAGTGATTAGACACGTACGCACCCTTCCACAGGTTGTGCTGCCGTGCTACTACTGAGACTGTGAGAGGTTATATGGGTTTTTTTTGAGCCATTCACCTAATGATCTCGAATGTGTGAAACGGTAGTAGTGAAACTACCCATACATAATACATACATACATACATACATACATACATACATACATACATACATACATACATACATACATACATACATACATACATACATACATACATACACACATACACACACATACTTATACATACAAACATAAATGCACAGAGGGTTATGTACATCCATTTCATGCTTGAACTTTATTTTAGATATTGAAGCATCAAATGTAAATGGCGACACTCTGAGTGATGCTACCTCTGGTCAAGATTACGCTTCATTGTCAAGACTAGTGACTTTCGGAGTTGGCGATGCCTCCGAATCTGTAACCCTATTCATTAATAATGACGACATCCCAGAGATAGTGGAGTACCTCAGGGTGTCATTGTCAAATGGAGACTGTAGCATAGATGGGGATGATACCGTGGTGATTGCAATTGAAGATGATGATGGCAAGTAGAGCTCATTTAGGATAAGGCATTACTTGTTTTAGTACAAACACCGTACGTTGCACAACAAGTACCATGTCAACTTCATGTACATGCTTTTAATTTTCTCAATGCAAAAAAAAAATCTGGACATTAATCATATGACAAATAAGTTAGCCATTTTAAAACGCTTGTAAATAAAGTATGAACTTGCGCAACTAATGTTTGAAATAAAAATACATGCATGAATGCATTAATCCAATGTCACATGTATGTAGATGACAAAGAATACGTAGGGTAATTAGGCAAACCTAATACTGAATAATTAAAATAATAATAAATAGTACGCTAATTAGCCAAAAATAATAATACTTATTTTCCGTGTGTGGTGGACGCGATGAGATTCAAATCTATGTGGGAAATACTGTAGGTGTTTTTAAGAACAACTGGAAATCCGTCTATATCTTCCAGCAACTTGACCAACCAAATGGCGCCGTTAGCAGTCTAGATTGAATTTTCATCATCTCATAGGAAATATCTCTATGGTCTGTATGCACAAAAAAGTTAACCAGGTCTAACTTTAGACCCGGTGTGAAAGTAATCATAGTCCGGCAGGTATCGTAGTCCGGGCTTCATAGACGACAACGGAATAAAGCATGAAATTAATGTTGCGTGAAGAGTCAACTGAATCGATTGCCCTATTGTTCACCATTGTTCCCGGACTGTGAGCCCGGAGGACCATATCTCCTGCCACACCGGTCAAAGCGGAATTTAGTCTTACCAGAAAAGACACTTTCCTTTATAGTGACATGAGATATTTTGTATTTTTTTGAAAATTTGCATTTTAATCTTTAAAATATGCTAGTTACTCCTGGGTAGTTACTTCATGAAGAACAAGTGTATAACTGTCAATTGTGGACAAAACTATTTTTGACTTAGACCAGGTTTAACTTTAAACCTGGTCTAACTTTTTGTGCATACGGACCTATATGACTATCTGTATAGGTGCTATGGCTTTTTCTTTCACGCGCTTACTCCCCGGGCTTACTCTCTCGCTGCCTCTCTATTATGATGGTATTGAATACTGCATACTTCAAAGAAACAAACTTTGCCAACAATAGACCTTGAGCAGTGGCGTAGCTAGGATTTTCATATTGGGGGGCCAGTGTCGCATCTCAACCGACAGAAAATGGGTAGGGTCCAGGGGCCCGCCTTAGGGCCCCTGTTGGGGTCCAGGGGCGAAGCCCCGGTGGGGGTCGAGGGGGCCAAGCCCCCTGAAAATTTTGGGTTTTATATGCTTTAAATGTCTTCTGAGGGCTAATTTTTGTACGATTTTGTAAAATTTACTTGTCGCACGCTGTCCATTGAACTTTAAAGCTATACTTTGCCGACAATCCGGCCTGCAAGTGCCATGACCTGAATTTTTCAAGTGAACCGACGGGCTCATCTCACCCGACGAAATCAATTATTGGGGGGCCGCGGCCCCACTGCCCCCCTCTGGCTACGCCACTGACCTTGAGAATACTTGTTTTGTTCTCGGGAGTATGACAATGCACTTTATTCTGTTTGCCTTTACCACCGGATCAAGGGCGTAGTTCTTTGATTTTGATGTCATCGGAAGAATATTAATACAAGTTTGTGTGTTAGATTTTGTTGTCAGCTTATGGAGACTTCATGATTTCTAAAAAAAGTGTAACATTACAGAATGTTCTCTGATTTTGCCTCAAAAAGGTAATTAATCTCATTTAATTTTTATATCCAAAAGGCAGAAAATTGACATAGTTCTTAATAAAGTATTGTCATTTACTTATACAGCAGGGCTAATTGAAATCGAGGATCGCCAATTTAGATTATTTAAATCGTTACGTAGATCATTTACAGCTACACTACTTTGAAAACAAAGCCAACTGTATTCACTTCAAGTTGAGGGCGTGTGTCGCTTCAAGTTGAGGGCGTGTCATATTAAATGTACTAATAACTTAGGGGGGCTGCGTGACTCATCATGGCTAGACTTAGTCACATGGCACAAAACACGTGACATTTGCAGTACGATGGTATTTTGTACTGTATGTCGGGAACGCATAACAATGTAATGTATGGTTGCCAGTTTAAAGTTTCTTTTATAACTATATTGACCCGAATCCGTGCTTAGATAACATGACAATACTTTACTTACAAAGAGGTGTCTACTTTGAAAAGAAATGCCACCGGACAAAGAGGTTTTGCCGGCTATTATGTTACTAGTGTGAGGCCCTGAGAGAAAAAAACTAGTGGGAGGCCGCGCTTCGCGCGGTTCTCCCGCTAGCGAGTAAACGGGAACGATCACATGAAAAGGCCTCGGCACTGAACATAAGCGATCACGATGAAAGGTGACACCTCTTCAATGTCACCCAAGACCACATTGGAACGTTTACCAACTTCACCTAAGACCCCCTTTTAGGGAGAAAAATTTCACCCAAGATCCCTATTTTTGTGAAGATTTTGAAAACATTTCTAAAAAGACCGCATGTTTTGGAAGATTTTGCCTACAAATTGTCACCGCCGAAAAAAAACAAAACAGTTTGTGGTCTTTTGGCTGTCTCTCCCCAATACCGGCCTATTTGTTTGAGTCCGTCTGCACGAATGCCCCGTTTTTGGCAGCGCCAGCCTACACCCTATCCCATTTCATATGTGATCCCGTCCCCGGGTAGAACGTCCGCGTAATTAGGTTAGACGTTTCATATGAAGTCCCATTGATGCAAATGAGTATTTCCATTCATTCCGTCAAGAACTACGCACAACGTTAGCAAAACGCCATACGGAATCATTGTAATACCTCATTTGCATGCAATGGGACTTCTATAAAACGTCTACCCGTAATGGTTCCCAAGGATGTGTTACAACACAATACTGAACGATCACCATGTCACAGTGTACACGTTTACAATCGCGTTACAACGATTCCAACTTGGCAACAGAGTAAGTTGAAAACGCGCCAATTTTGCTTACACCACGTGCTTACAAATAAAATGTGCAAGCAAAAATTAAATGTCATTAAAACCTAGGGGTGCCCCCTCAAAACAAACTTCGCATCTCTATAGACATAATTCTACCCAAATGGTGACATAATCTTTCGTGGACACCCTCGATAATTTTTGTAAAAAAATGGTTAAAGAAGTTGCAAGCAAATTTCGCATCTTTGCATGTGCGATGATCAAACTCGTGAGGGGATTATGGTATCTGGCAAGTCGAAAATAAAAAACGACATCATTTTTTAATAGTCCCCAGCTGTTGATTCCACGCAGGCGACGGTACTAATAACTATTGATTTCACTATTTTTCATGTGCAGAGTGGTAATAAGGATGCGTGATGCCGAAATTACAGTGAACGAAGTATTTCAGCTTTTGCGGCCCTGTCGTATATCGGACTGGACCTATTGGAAGACTGACTTGTCAGTAAGGTTTTAAATAAACTAATATCTGATTTTCAGCCTTAGTCCTGAGCACGTACTATGGCTATTCAAGTGTTCATGGATTTTTTTTTTTTTCAAAACTGTTTTCTTTTTTTAAATTGTTTCTTGTTTTCTGTTATTTCCATATCGTCGTGGTCACGACATAGTGTCGCATCTGATTTTTTTGTCAAATTGAGTAATTATGGTTGCAATTTATGTACTCTTTAATTGTACCGTGAAATAAAAGTAAATTAACATCCCTCTCCTAAACAAAATAGCCGCAGTCGATCACAAAACACCCATTGGGATAAAACTGGTTTCACAAACAATCGAATACGTATTCGATAGCTTTGCGTTGTCCAAATATCTCAAAGCACACAGATAGATTGCGAACGAATAACTTATTCGCTGGGACAAGATTACTACTTACTACTTCAGTGATCAAAATCGATAATAGGTCGATCAAGATTTAAGGCAACGGTGTAATTTACCTTTCTATACGTCATGAGGGATTGTCATGCTATTTTACATTTAATTTTTGTGTTTAAATTATGTTGACTTGTAACTTTATTGAAACCTATGTCTGTGCGTCGTGAAAGAGAATTATCAAGTTTGTAGTTTTAAAACATTTGTCACAAATCACGCAAATTTATCATTTTAAGGGGATATGACCTTAACCCCCTCGTATTACCAAGGGGAGAGTTACCACCACAGGTAAACTTTCCCTCCGTGCGCAAAAAACGTTAAAAACTTGGCGTTTCGTTCAGTCTCCATATAATTATTTCACATCCTCTGCAATTTGGCGAAACAAAAGTGAAGGTAGCCACCGTCACCGGGGTTAACGTCGAAGTCGATTGGTGGGAGTTGTTCTATTACCTCTACTACCATTATTTAAAATTTAAAGCATCTGATTGGCATTTACCTGCCATTATGCAATAATGAGCCGCCAATGCATTTCTTTCATTTATTTATAAATCAGCAACAAAAAATGCCCTAAATAAGGCATATTAACTTAAAACAACAGCAAATAAATCAAGTTTTTTGTTAATAGAATAGAAATAAAGGTTTTGTAGTATCATCTATGGGCTCATAATGTATCCTCGGGCGGGGAAAAATAAAAATAATGGGCGCCATTAGTTAGTTTTTCCGACCTCGGGCACATTATTCGCCTATAAATGATACTGCATTACCCTTTAGTTATTAGTTCATTTGTTTAAATATTGTGCACTGTATGGCTCTAAAATTATGTGTTGATTAAAAACTAGTCATTTTCCATATCATTTGGGGCCAAACCCCGCATGAAAATCCAATATTCCTACCTTTTTCATGCAAAATTTCATTTTTTCATTTTATACTCTGATGTGTGTCTGTGGAAATGGCCAATTTTGCCAACTTGTGAACCTTGACGTCATTGTGACGCCATACTAGATTATGTTGGAAGCAATAGAAAACGGTGGACCAATGCTATCAACTGGTACCAACATCGAAATCATCTATTGCTTTATAATAATGAATTCTCGGTTTTTTTACCACCGCACCTCTTAGTAAACCGTGTTACAAATATAGACTTGTAAACATATTCTGAAAGTTTGATTTTCGTTGATGTTAACTTGGATATTCTGCAAACTAAATAATTACTAATATATACATCATTAAAAAAACTCAGGAACAAATTGATATTTTCTTTGGGAAGTTGTTTGTATCAGCGTTAGTGCCCTGTAAGTTGTTTAGATTATGTTATATTTTATAGTTATTACCCCTTTAATAACTGTTAATTCGTTCAAGTTTTGGTGGATATTTTACGCGTGTAACTTACTTTAAAAGATAGAACTCTATCTGTAGTTATTAGACAATTTAAGAAAACGAGAAAAATAGGGTTGTTTATAAAGTTGTGTAGACCACTTTTCTCCTCCAAAACCTTTTGAATTACGAAACCTTCAGTTACATTTTAAAAATATTTTCTGAGCTCACTTTTTTAACAGTTCTAGCCAATTTACTGTGTGATTTTGCAACATGCAGCTATTTATTATTTTTAATATATAACTCATTACAATGTTTGTGTAATTCCTTCTAACGTATTTACCCCCGAAATTTGTTTTTTCTTCAAAAATGAGTTAAAACATATTCATCATCGTCTAGATCATTGTCGTTGTCAAGCTCGATGTTTCCGTATTTCATCGTTATTATTCCACCCTCATCACCCGCCATCGTTAGTCTTATCATCGTGCATCATCGGCATCATCATATTTAAAATAGTAAAACCCGTAGCTATAGTAATTCACCATACCAACATTAGAATCAACCGGGTTTTTGGGTGTTTTTGGGGGTTTTTATGGGTTTTTCATGCAGTCGAAACGTAGTCGCCCTCCTTAGAACACGGCGAATCAAACATTTGGGTTTTGACTAACTGTCAAAACTCACCTTTCAGTGGCCATTTTGAATAAGAAAACAGTTTTGTCTTTGGTATTTTTAATACTATCGTCAGTTAGGAACCATCATGTCTTTTACATATACCACTCTTAAAATAGCCATTTCCTTTTATTTCATTTAATTACACGCCATTCATAAGTAACTCAACTTTCAAACGGCCGTTTTCCCTCAGAACTAGCATTATGCTGATTCGACAGTATGCAGAACCCACGCGACGATATGTACCCCTTTAAAATTCCTCAGGAAACAGCTTCTTTTTTATTTATGGCCTTACAATAACTACCCTAACCCTAAGGCCAAGAATTTATTACAATTAGAAACGTCCAAGAGGGTCATGAACTCTTGCCAAAATATTTTCCCAAGTAAAGCAACTCTTACTTAATTTCCATTTGAAAAGAAATTAAGCAATTAGCAATGAATAAAAAGTAAGCATTGGTTTTCACTTGTGACCCCCCCCCCACCACCACCCCCACCACAATTTGTGTGATTTTAACAATTAACAAGTAATTTGCACACATTCAATTGCAAGAAACTTGTATCACAGGATTACGCCAACTTACGCCAACTTCTCAAAGTTTAGGGTTTTGGAATTTCTTTCATCATGCTCATATGATCTTATTATTTCATGGCATCGTATTGTTGTCATCAGATACGAGGTACGTAACCTTCAATCATGTAAAATGTTTAACAACCGTGTTTTAAAGTGCATGTATGAAATACATGCACTTTAAAACACTGTTGTATACCGCCGTCCTTTTCGGAAAACTTAACAAAAACCAATCAGACGAAAAAAAAGGAGCGTAGGGTTTATTTTTCTCTCTTTTTAGCAGCTTGTAAAAAGTGCGAAAATTTGTTCAATATCGCATAGAGCCCGAGATCAGCGAAATAGCAATCAGTCATGCCAGCCCTAAGAAAGACTGGAGTAGCGGACAATGACACCAAATCTCAGTTACTTACTTACAACAAAAAGATAATATACCTACAACAACAATAATATAGTGAAAAAGAACCCATGCCATCATCAGGTACATCACGTATGTTCTAATGGACATTGTGTGGTAAGAATGTATGGCATGCCTATTAAGAAATATGTAATACTCATCGTCATGCGGGAACGTGCATAATAAATCGCTATCGTTTCTTTAAAGCACTGAGTGTGACGCCAACTGCTGTATCTGGAGTTTCCCAAGCTGCAACTGCTAAAAGTGATTTTGACGATTCGCCTTTAACAGTCACATTTGAGGCTAATGAAGACGAAAAGAGTGCGTGTGTTGCTGTGTACAATGACACCTTCGAAGAACAAGGTTTGGAAAGTTTTACAGTTCGAATCACTGGAACAATGCATCGTCAAATTCGCCAAGCATCATCGGTATTGCAAGCGACTATCGATGATGATCACCGAGAGACGGTAGTGTACATCCGCGATGATGATGGTAAGCCTGCGATAATGCTATCTACTTGAACAAAAAATCTTGCCTCCTATTATGCATCAATTACTCAGATTTATTTCGGAAGAACACACCTCGAGATTTCGGAAGAACACACCTCGAGATTTTTTTTCTTTTAGAATCCCCGCCGTTTTCAACCAAACAGTGTTAGAAACACATTATAGCACATACCAATACGCGTGTAAATACAACATTGGTTTAGAAATAGCGTATACATTTTCCAGCTAACCTAGGTCGTAAAAGGTCGTAACCTAAAAATAGTACGGTTCCCCAAAGGGATGGACAAGTTTGAATCTGTCCCTTGAGCAGCCGGACGTAATAACGTTGCATTCAGAAGGTCGCCCACTCGAATCCGACCAGGCTTACACGGTTGTTTGGTTTCTTCATACCATCCAACATTTACGTACGATATCTCATTTACTAAATGCGTTTGAATGAATGTGGGAAGGTATTTCATTGAATTCACGTCTCTTGAGAAATTTATTTTGAGTTATTATGCCTAAGAGTTACCAGAATTATTTCCGCAACAGGCACATTTCAGATCAGCTGTCCCACCAAGCGCATCTCGGAATCTGTAGGCAGTGTGACTTGCTATGTGGAAAGGACGGGATCAACGACCGATACTCGTGTAGTATGTAAGGAAATAAACCGTTAACCTTGTTTTACTCACCCAGTTTTGGCCATTTCTTGAGCACATTATCTCATTTTGCAATACCTTACAGAAGCGAAGCTATAGCAAACCTCTGCTCAGCATTTCCTTTATTTATATGCTCATATAGCAATTATGGTATCATTTTCTACATAGTAAAAGAGAAATGGGGTGGATATGATATTTTGAAATGAATGGAATTTGGATATCTGTGACTCTTTAAACCGTATTTTTAAATACAAATCAACGTGGTAGTGCTGAATTTATTGAAAGAAACTTCAAACCATGCAAAATTACCAAAATCAGTTAGAGATTTCATTTTAACAAATCTACAGACCCTGTTTTGTGATCATCGTGCCATATTGCACGAAATTGCAAGGGGTGAGTAGAATAGGATTAATCGTGTAAATTACTTGGCGACTTTATTTTCAGTTTCTTTGAATTTTAGATATCTAATTCTTATCTAAATGTTGATATTTCGGCTTAGGTGGGCTATTTACATGTAGGGATTTTATTGAGTTCGCAGTTTAACGGATGGTTATTTTTTATTTAAATGCAGACGTTTCAACCGGTAATGCTGCCGCAACCTCAACTTCTGACTACGAACCGCTTTCAGCAGAAGCGCTCACATTTCAGCTAAATATGAAATCCATGCAGTTCACCGTGAAAATCTATGACGATCAAGATGTGGAGGGTTCCGAAGACTTTTTTGTTTACTTAGCGGCAGACAGTAGTGGAACTGATCTCGGGCAGCGGGTAGAATTGATAACTATTATTGATGATGATAGTAAGTAGATCGATAAAAGGAAACAGTAAGTGCATTTGAAGATCATTTGACATTATCTTTACCATTAAACAAAGTTGCACGTCATATAGGCGTCCTCATCGGCCTAGTCATTCCGACCCCATGTCACATTATAGCTTGTGTGACCTGTAAAACATGAAGTGTAAAAGGGGTTCAAGATAGTCTATCTCCAGTTATAACGCTAACAATGGCAGAATACCCTCGTTGTAACTTAGTCTCAGGTTGTAATAAGTGTGAAAATCTAGAGCGCTTAAACCATGAGTTCTAAGCGAGTTTTGTTTTTACATAATGTAGCACATCCTCATGTGTCATTTTCATCAAATGTGTGAAAAGGTCCATTAATAATGTTCTTGTAGGGCGCAAAATCTTTTGAATAACTCAGAACGCGCGGGAACATGAAAAAACACACAAAACACATTACATCTGTGAATCAGGAAGAGCTTGGTAAAGGAGATTAGTTCTAACTTGTTTAGGAATTGAGGGAGCTTGCCAGTGGAGATGTTGCAGTGGAAGATTAGAGAGCAAGAAGAATGATAAATACACAAAACAGACGACAGGTATGGTGTGGGGTATATACCTTCAAAATAACGGAATGTCTAAACAACAACGTTAAATTGTATCCTGAGGTCGATGAGCAGCCAGTGAAACTTAATGAAAATCGGAACATGATAGTGATCATGCGTTCTGTTTTTAAGTCTTTTTTAACACTAAGACGGGCGGAACAATTTTGACCCCATTGAAGGCGGCTTAATTGATCGGCAGTAATACCCCCGGGGTAATACCAGTCAAGATTGAGTTGTAAAAATCAAGAAATGAGATGATAACAGAATTTATGGGGTGTTTCGAAAGACCAGACCTCGAAACAACAGACCCCAGACCTCGAAAACACCAGACCCGGAAGTGAATTCACATCCGGGTCTGGTGTTTCGAGGTCTGGTGTTTCGAAACACCCGGGGGGATGTTTCGAAAGACCAGACCTCGAAACAACAGACCTCAGACCTCGAAACATCAGACCCGGAAGTGAATTGGTCTGAGGTCTGGTGTTTCGAGGTCTGGTGTTTCGAGACATCCCCCCGGGTGTTTCGAAACACCAGACCCGGAAGTGAATTCACTTCCGGGTCTGATGTCTGTTGTTTCGAGGTCTGGTGTTTCGAAACAGCCGGGGGGATGTCTCGAAACACCAGACCTCGAAACAACAGACCCGGAAGTGATTTTTCCCCAAAGTAAACATTTCAATCTCGGGTCTGATTTTTGAAATTCAAGTAGACCCTCACCGTGCCTTGGCACGGGTAAGTATTGTGCCGCTAAATTGAGTTTTCAAGGTCAAGTTCACGTGATGTTTGTTTGATCGATAAAAGTCATTCTTATTAGTATTGTAAGTTTACCGCAATGTGTCGTGAAGTTAATCACCGAAGTCCCAAGTATAGCCCGAATATGCCAGGATGAAGCGTTCTGCATTAATATTTATCTTACGCTTGCAGGCCTACACTTTACATTGCGATGTGGTAGTGCCAGCAGTCTTAAGCGTTACTATTGCAATGCCTGGACCATGTTGGAATACGGCAGAACGTTCACGGGCAAAATATGGTCGCCGAAGTTGTATTCGATGCTCACTTTTAATAATATATTTGGTGATCTTTAAGCGATTTTTAAAAATGGCAGCAGACTCGCGTACGCAAGAACATGATTCTGCTCAGGCTGAAAACATCCATTTATAATTCGGAATTTTGGTTGTAGTTTCATAAGAATGTTTGCAATTTAAAAAGGAAAAGGGTGTGGAAATAGGCTTAAATTGGGCGGGTGGGGGGCCGTGGGGACTGACGTAACCTGAAAATGAGTCTTTAGAGAACTGAAAACCGTTGAAGGTGCTGTGTAAACTGTAAGGGAAGTAATTCGGGGTCTGTGGAACTTGATTTTCCTCATAATCACCAAGCTGAGGAACTGCAATTATGTTAAAATAAAGGTCTTGCGGACTTGCATTTCAAAGGGTTAGGGGTGTGGTTCGAAAGCTCTTAGAAAGTCAGTTGTTACCTCAGTGCAGAATACACCTTTTAACACTTTGAGCGCAATTCCATCAAGTACTTGTTTAGGGTCGCTAATGCGCTGGGATACGTGTTTAGGGGTTAAAATTCAAGCTTCGAAAAACCGTATTTTTATGGGTGCGTTGTGATTGCTTGGACACGGAGGATACCCCTTGTCATTATTAAAAAAAAACAAATCCGCCTCCCGACCCTATTTTGCACTGGCCCGTGTAACCCAATACAACAATTTTTTTTTGCCTAATGGCGAGAACCTCGGTGGTTGACCTGCACGTGAACTGTGACAAGAAGGGCTTATGATCGGGGTTGCCATAGTTACCAACCGCAAGTCCTCAAAAGATGGGGAGGTCGTCCCTGCTATCATCACTGGTCCGCCAAGTTAAATCAGTTAAATCTATCTACTGGCTTTTTTTTTTATGTTATAAATTAATAGTTTCGCCGTACCGTTCACAGCACTGTTGGTACCATTTTTTGTACATTATCAGAAAAAAATTGAACATCCTCTCAAAGGGTTTGAAAGTTCACGCTTTTTCGTGTAGTGGTCCCTGTAGTCACTCGAAAAGAGTAAATTTCACTCATTTGGCATTTAGAGAGCACATTAGGAACGGTGGTGACTATCAAACCAAGACCCAGGACCCAAAACCAAAGACCAAGATAACCCGCCTAACTATAGAACAAAGACCCCCCTCAACTATAAAACAAAGACCCACCACTCTAAAAACAAAGACCCCCTGCACATAAAACAGACCCCTCAACTGTAAAACAAAACCCCTCAACTCATAAAACAAGACCCCCTCAACTATAAAACAAAGACCCACCTACTATAAAGCAAATACCCCATCACTAAAAACAAAGACCCCCAACCAGGCCAGATAAATTTTATTTTTGATCGGGCAAAAATGCCCCGAATATCTATATGTGAAAATTACCGTCAGTCAGTGGCGTAGCCGGGGGCAACGTGCCCCCACCCAACCGTGATGTTCCGTCGTACATAACGGTCGTCGTACCCCCGGGTCCGGTACCTTTGTCTAACCCTTCTTGTAAGCTGTTGTTTTGAGCGCAAGGTGCAAACAATTGGTTACTGCCTTAAGTGGTCATACTACTACCTACTACTATCTTTACTTGGCTGTGAGGTTGCATTTTGGAGGCGACGGTAAAACGCGAGCCGGAAAAAATTGTTTTTGTGGACAATACACGTGTCGGTACATGTCGGTACAAATCTGTACTCCCCTCGTCAACAAAATACTGGCTACGCCCCTGAGCGGAGTCGTTTTTTTCTTTTATTTCTCTGCGATATCTGGGGTTATCGTGTTTATTCTTGAGTTTAAATGTCCATTTTCATTATCCTCATCGTCAATGTGCAGCGTTTTGCCTGACTGAATCTATCCATGACTGAATCTCATGGCCGCGATCTATAATCCGTGTCCAGGAAATTTCGCAGAACCGACTAGGAATAACACAAGAATGTGTGAACAAATATTTTGCTTTTGGCCGGATGGTGATCCCCAAATAATTTTAAACACAGCTGTGTATGGAGCGGAGCTGACGAGGTCGAGTACAACACGTGCATTTTCTTTTTTATGCAATTACTCACGCTGAGGCATTTGCGCCCAACAGCTTACCCTGTGTACAGTGTGTTTCAGCTTTTTGGCTCAATCCGGTACGGTGAATCCCCAAATATTATACACACAGCTTATAATGCATGGAGCAGAGCTGACGAGGCCGAGTACAAACACGTGCGTTTATGTTGCAATGACTCCCTATATTCGCCAAAACCAGCTGTTTTGGCGCAAAACGGTCAGGTGATCCACAAATCAATTTACACACAGCTGTGCATGGACGGAGCTGACGAGGTCCTATACAACACATGCATTTTATGTTTTATGCAAATGACGCACTGAGTATTGCGCCAAACACTTGGGTTGACCATATATAGCCGACGCCGTGCCGCGAGTAAACTCTTCAAGTTGGACGTAACCACTACTGTGTTTGTTTCAAAAATTGTTAGATACTGCCACTATTAAAGCTTTGTTTAACAGCTGAACACAGCTTTTCAAATTTCTTCAAATACTTTAAACTGTAATTCTGTTACTTTAGCGTGGAACTGCCCATTTAAATATATGCATTCAATCACATTTATGAATATTATGTCCGAAACATCCTCGACAGCACTACCATGCACATATCGTCTAGCATCGAAAAAATGTGAAACTTGTGAGAAAAGTCAAAATGGCCCAAATCAAACAGCTTTTTTTGTCAGAGTTACGGTACCATGGAGTAGAAGTTTGAAGAGATCACGAGAACAGGTGGTATCGCTTGATATCGGGCATTGCAAATAAATCCCCCTAACATTTAGTCATAATAAATGAAATCCATCCATAATTAAAATTAGGAACAAGAAGGTTGGTTTTGGCAGGAATGTCATTTCTGAGTAAAATGGATAAATATGCAAACGTATATGGAATGAAGATTATGCAAGGAATTCGGAATTGGGGTGGTCGTTGGGTTTAGTTGGAGGGGTCTTTGTTTTATAGTTGAGGGGGTCTTTGTTGTTATAGTTTGAGGGTATTTGTTTTATAGGAGGGACTCCTTTGTTTTATGTGAGTGGTCTTGTTTTATATTCGGTGGGTCTTTGTTGTTTATAGTGGAGGGGTCTTTGTTTTAATAGTTGAGGGGGGTCCCGTTGGTTTATAGTGAAGGGGTCTTTGTTTTCATAGTTAGGTGGGTCTTGTTTATAGTTGATGTCTTTGTTTTATAGTTGAGGGGTCTTGTTTTAATTAAGGTTGAGGGGGTCTTTGTTTTATAGTTGAGGGGGTCCTTTGTTTATAGTTGAGGGGGTCTTTGTTGTTATAGTTGAGGGGGTCTTTGTTTTATAGTTGAGAGGGCCTTTGTTTTATAGTTGAGGGGGTCTTTGTTTTATAGTTGAGGGGGGCCTTGGGTCTTGGGTCTTTGTTTTATAGTCACCCATTTAGGAACATGGAATATTCCATAATGGCATAGCAAATTTGTAGATGTACTTCATTTATTGAAATAACTTGCTTCAGAATTCATCCAAAAATCTACCTTTTTCTTCCACAAAAAAAAAACACACACAAGCCTATCGGCCCTGTAAAATATAGCTCCAAATATAGCCTCATGCAATTTATAGCCCCAAATACTGCTCCCTCTAACCACAACTGTCGACAGAAGTTCATTTTCCACTCACAATGCAAAAGGCAGTACGTACGTACTACCCCAATATCTGCCCACACATGGACCCTCAAAAGTAGACCAATTTTTATTATAGGATACAGACTCACGTATGAAACCCTGCCATACCCAAGCCCACATTTGCCCGGCTTGCCCACAAACTGAAACTGGGCGTCGAATATTATTCCTCACATTCGGGTGAAATCTTGACTTTGGTCTGAGGTCTGTTGTTTCGAGGTCTGGTGTTTCGAAACACCCGGGGGATGTCTCGAAACACCAGACCTCGAAACACCAGACCCGGAAGTGAATTCACTTCCGGATCTGTTTCGAGGTCTGGTGTTTCGAGGTCTGGATTGAATTGAGTCAGAGCTGGAATTGAGTTTTCAAGGTCAAGTTCACGTGATGTTTGTTTGATCGATAAAAGTCATTCTTATTAGTATTGTAAGTTTACCGCAATGTGTCGTGAAATTAATCAATGAAGTCCCAAGTATTTAGTCCCAATATGCCATGAGGAAGCGTTCTTCATTAATTATACTGAACATTGTGTAATCTTTATCTTACGCTTGCAGGCCTACAATTTACATTGCGAGGTGCATCCAGCAGTCTAAGCGTATACTATTGCCATGCCTGTACCATGTTGGAAATACGGCAGAACGTTCACGGGCAAAACATGGACGCCGAAGTTGTATTCGATGCTCAATTTTAATAATAATATTTGGCGATCTTTAAGCGATTTTTAAGACAAATTGCAGCAACTCGCGTACGCAAGAACGTGATTCTGCTCCGGCTGAAAACAGCCAATTTCAAAAGGGTAGGGGGTTGTTCGAAAGGCGCTAAAACAGTGTTAACAACTCAGCATATACACTTTTTAACACTTTGAGGCGCAATTCCATCAAAGTCTTGTGTTACTGGTTAGCTAATTCGCTTCTGATACTGTTTAGGGGTGGAAAATTCGAAGCTTCGAAAAGACGTATTTAGGGTGTTTTTTTGTGATTTGCTTGGACACAGACGGATGAACCCCTTGTCATTGAGAAGTGGCCCCACAGGGTTTTTTAACCCTGATTTGGTGTTCTGGGGTAACTTTGGCAACTTCTCTCTTATGATTTTCAATAATAAGAGTCAAAAAAGTATCAATATTAATAACAGTACTAGCTATGTGTGATGATTTGATGTAGTAAGGCGTTAAGTAAAAAAAATCAGGCCCGCCCGACCGCTATTTTGGGCAACTGGCCGTTACTCTCCCAATCCACATTTTTTGTTTTTGCCTATGGGCGAGAACCTCTGGGGGTGCACCTTCACGTGAACTGTAACAAGAAGGGTATATGTCGGGGCGGCCATAGTTACCAACCGCAAAGTCCTCAAAAGAGCAGTGAGGTCGTCTGCTATCATCACTGGTCGCCAAGTTAAATCAATTAATCTATCTATCTTGGCTTTTTTTTTAATTTTATGTTTCAATTGAATATTTTCCCGTACCGTTCACAGCACTGTTTGTACCAGTTTTTGGACATGATCTACGAAAACATTGAACAAAAACATACTCTTGAAAGGGCGTTTGAAAGTTTCACTCTTTTCGGATGGGCCCCTGTAGTCACTCTAAAAAGAGTGATTCACTCTTTTGCATTTATAGAGCACATTTAGGAACATGGAATCCATAATGGCATGGCAAATTTGTAGATGTACTTCAGTTATTTAATCACGTGCTTCAGAATTCATCCAAAATCTACTTGTTCCTTCCACAAAACAAACAACAAACAAAAAAACACACAAGCCCTATCGGCCCTGTAAAATATAGCTCCAAGTATAGCCTCTGCATTATAGCCCCAAATACTGCTCCCTCCCACATACATACCGTTTTGGGACAATGTTGGGTCCCACACACACGCTATGTGGGCCACGTCGACAGTGACTCGGGTCACGTCTTTTTGTCCGTCGGCCCAACGATGGACATGCGTCGTATTTTGACGTTGGACCAATGTTTGCAGACATTGGGCAACGTTATCCATCCCAACCATAATAACGATGTTTTGGCCATTTATCATCACTAAGGGGCCTCCATGAATAAAAAAAGAACATTTCCCTATTGTTTTTCACAACTTAAATACACCAGTCTGTTCATATCTTATGTTTAGGTAATATTATTTATCTATTAACTGAAAATCGATTTACCGCCTTGACCGACCGGGATTCGAACAGGGCCCTTTATTAGAAGACTGACGAATATCCAATTGAGCTAACTTGTTCTGCTTGATATCAAAGGGAAATATATATATTATCAATTGTATAAAAAGCCAACAGTATAGAAACACACACTAAGTGAATGAAGACTAAAGACGCATAAAAATGGCGACCGGAAATAGTCACAGGGCTTCACAGAGGTGAAAAAAAACCCGAAAAGCTCAAGGAATACCTGTTTGTATCCGGTGAAAACAAGTGCACATCAGTTAACACCCAAAATCGAAAAATATAGTCACTGCAAATGCCATATGTTTCATTTTTACGCACAATGTTGTAAGCATAGGCCCTATTTTTGCTGAAAGCCGTCCGTTTTGGCTAGAGGCCTTCTAATTTCCTTTATTAATTCGGCCTAATTAGGATATTAGCTAATTATAGTGTGGCGGGACAAACATATTATTGCACAACGTTGGCCTGCCGACCACAAACGACCAGTTCCCCCCCACGATTTTCCCAACTTCATACCCCAGTTTGGGCTTACCACATAAAACCCATTCCCTCCACGCATTTCCCTCCCCAACATCGGCCACAACGTTGGCCTCGAAAAAAACACCATTCCCCCCCATTTTTCTTTGCCCGTCCCAACTTCTCCCCGATCATCACGTGGCTTGTCGACCATCCAACGACCATTTCCCCACCGTTTCCCAACGTCGGCTTGACGGTGGTTTGCCGACCATCTAACAACCAATTTCCCCACCGTTTTCCCATCAACGTCGGCTTGATGTTTGTTTGCCGACCATCTAACAACCATTTTCCCCACCGTTTTCCACGCAGCTTGACGTTGGTTTGCCGACCATTAACGACCAATTTCCCCACCGTTTGCCGACAGCGACAGTGACGACGTCGGCCGACAGCGTTGCTATCTGGGCTCTAAACACAAACTGTCGAAGAAGTTCATTTAACTCCACAATGCAAAAGGCAAGTACGTACGTACTACCTCAATCTGCCCACACATGGACCCTCAAAAGTAGACCCCAACTTTCTTTGTAGGATACAGACTCACGTTGAAAAACAAACCCCTGCCATAACAAGCCCACATTTACCCGGCTTGCCCACAAACTGAAACTGGGCGTCGAATTATTCCTAACATTCGGGTGAAATCTTGACTTTGGTCTGAGGTTGTTTCGAGAGTATGTTGTTTTGGCACTTTTGAAAGCTCGAAGATGAATTATTCCGGTCTGGTGTTTCGAGACATCCCCCCAGGTGGTCGAAAAACCAGAGCCTCGAAACAACAGACCCTTAGACCCGGAAGTGAATTCACTTCGGGTCTGGTGTTTCGAGTGCTGGTGTTTCGAAACACCGGGGGATGTCTCTAAACAACAGACCTCGAAACAACAGACCTCAGACCGGAAGTGAATTAACTTCCGAGTCTGGTGTTCGAGGTCTGTCTTTCGCAACATCCCCGGGGGTTTCGAAACACCCGACCGCGAAAAACACCAGACCGGAAGTGAATTCACTTCCGGGTCTGGTGTTTCGAGGTCTGGGGTCTGTTGTTTCGAGGTCTGGTCTTTCGAAACACCCGGTATCAGGGCCATTCTTCGGAAAGTCACACACGTGACCGAACTTTATTTTGCCCACTACCCCCCCCCCCCCCCCCCCCCCCCCCAATGACAAAAACAACCAATCTAACGAAAGTGGAAACATTATTTGTGATTGGGTTTTGTCCAAACCTATCCAAAATAGTGATCCAAAATAATGTTTCCACTTTTGCTAGATTGGCTGTTTTTGTCATGGTGGGCAAATAAAGTGAGGTCACGTGTGTGAATTCCCGAAAAATGGCCCATCACTGTCCACTTGATGAACACGTCAAGCAGTACCCACGGTCAATACCTCAGTCTTATCTGTGTTCAGCATGAGCTTACAACTATCCATCAAACGTAAAATTTTGTTACCATTTACCTCTTTAGCTTTTGTGATTGCATCGCTTTAGACTTTGCCATCCGTGAACATTTATATTCTTAGTTAAATAAAACAAATATAAACTGGGGGTTTTAAGGACGTATAAACGTAGGCTAAACATGCTATTATTGTCTTATGAGGGGGAGCAGCGAACAAGAGAGTCAAAGGTGAACACGCTGCAGAGTAATGCTTTCGTATATCTAGCATCGAATAGAAACTTCTATCAGCTTTCTAAACTATTTCTTTCAGATACGGTGAAATTCCTTCCTGCACAAGACACTTCAGCGACCGAAGATACTGTGACCGTTCCTGAATCGATAGGAAGTGTTCGGTTGACAATTCAAAGGGATGCATACGGATTTGCCTTACCATCAGGAGTCACTTCTGTCAGTAAGTACAAACAAAGAAATAACACTGAGAATAAAAGAGATTACCTTTCAATTTATTCTGTTGAAGAAAACGATTAAAAATAATCTGTAGCTTTGCCATACAATTATGTACGAGTTTAAATTATTTTAATTGTTACATAATGGTACACTTGCTTTGCTTAATAGGTATTGTAATTATAAACATTTGGTATTGGATTTTTAAGGGATATCTACACGTGAAATAAGTCCAGGTGATGTTTTTGGAACTAGCCCCGCTGACGATGATGGCGTTGATTATGAAGAGGTCAACACTGAGGTGACTTTTCAGATTGGACAAACCAGGCTAGATGTTCTGGTGGAAATAAACGATGATCAGGTTGGAGAGCCGCAAGAGGCATTCCAGGTGGTCCTGTCAACCCCGTCACCGGAGAGCAATAATTTCATAGTCTATCCTAACGTGATGACAGTGTACATCAATGATGATGATGGTGGTGAGGAACCTAGTGTTGGAGAAGGTGATGACGCTGGTGCTGGTGCTGATGATGAAGGTATAGCAGCAAATAGTTTAGGACACTTGGAAATGCTTTTAGCACCCTCTTACCATTCCATTCAGTAATTTGGTATGGGTTATCCAAAATACAAAACAATTAAGGGGGTGTTAAGTCAGGAACTTAGTCAAATGGCCAGTTTTTAGTTTTTTTCATGTTACAAAAATTTGGCATTAACATGTTTTCTTTCCATATATTTTAACAGAATCTATGTATATTTATTTTTTCCTCATATTTTGTTCGTTGTATTTTTACTATGTTACGCATTTTTGACCAAAAACAATCACATGGGCTGAACTGCAAAAGGGCGGGTAATTTCGCGTATTACGCAATACGCGTCTGTGCTATTCGGCGCGCGCGAAGTAATGAGCGCATCAGAAACGCCTTGATACATCGATTCGATGATGCATACCCATGGTAACTTGTATGTAATTGTAAAATGGTTGCCCACGTGAGATGCTTTTGCAAACAAAGGGATTTTAATTTCACGATTTGAGCCTCATAAATTGTTGAATTTTGATCATAAGTATCCAGATGAATTATTTGACCTGGTGCAGAAGCAGTGTGAAGAATAAGAGATGAAACGCTTGTGTTTTGGAATAAGGCTATATTTTGTAGCGAAACGGGACAATATTTGGACAAATGGCGATTTTCTCTGTGTTCACTTTCGTGATTTTCGGTTCCCAGTTACTCGAAATCCATATCAGCAACAGGTAAGAAATGAAATGCATCGTATAGAGCATATCAAAATCTAGGGTCGGTATTTTTTAGTTTTTAATTTTTTGGTTAAAAATCGTGATTTATGTCAACCTTTGAACAATCTTGGAGTTGTTCCAAATTGAAACACGCAGATTTTGGCATTTTTTGGCAAATAACTTGATAAATAGTGCAGAATTTGAAAAAAAGGGAAATACCGACCCTAGAACTATGACTCTGGAATACAAAAACGAACAAGGCACATTTTTATAACATTTCTATATTGTTTTTATAGGGAACCAAAAAAATGAGTGAAAATCACCATTTTTTATGATTTTCTCAAAAAATACGTATTTTTGGGGAAAATATTATCATATTTGGATTCCTTGAGTCATTTCCTTCTCAAATATGTATACTTTTATGTATGTTGGAACAATAATTAAGAAGATACGGCAAAAAAACAGTTCCTTTGAATTCTGACTTAACACCCCCTTAAATTCAAAAATAACATTATTAATAACATTACCTTTGTATTCCTATGGGAAACTCACAACAAACCTATACAGGGTGTCCACCAAAAAGGGTGCAAAGCAAAAAGCACCCTCGTTGGAGGTGAAAAGAATAAAGTAGTGGCGTGATATTTACATCATGTCATAAATGAAGTCTTGGCTTTTGAATACCGTTTACAGCAACCGATGTGGTGGTTGCAATCCAGAGATATGGCTAATATTCTAAGAGAGGGTGAAATACAAATTGTGCCACTTCTCAGATAATGGGATAAAAAATAAACATGAAAAGTACTTAGGTTATGTTGTTAGACACAATTAATGTATTTCTGATACTTTTAAAATTGTAACATGACGTCAATCAATATGGCAGCCAAAAACGTGAACATCTAAAAAAAATACTTGACACAAATTTATAAGTATTACAGCCTTCAAATCAAAATCAATGTGTCGATGACATTAGAAATGTACCTTTGATCCTAACCAATGTACAACATACATTTCGATTTGTTCTAAATGAGCCAAAATCGAAATAAAACTATTATGGTGCAAAGTTGTCAAAATACCATAGGAATTACATTTTTTCACATATATTGCACTCAATTTATAATTTGACCCATTTTTATTTATCGGGATTACCTGGTATCACTTGGTTTATTATCATAGGTACATTTCTAATTGTTTCATTGACACAATAATTTATACTTGAAGGTAATATTTAGAAATTTGTGTCAAGTATTTTTTTGCAGATATTCACGTTTTTTGGCTGCCATATTGATTGACGTCATGTTACAACTTTAAAAGTCTCTGAAATACATTTATTGTGTCTAACAACATAATCTAAGTATTTTTATCGCAGGTATTTACTGTTATAGGGCATATTTTAAAATTATTAGATTTGGCTTCCATTTTGAATTTGGAGTATGACTCATGTTACAAGTGCCATGCACTTGTTCATTGGGTACTATAGTATATCTAGTAACTCCATAGTTTGATAATATAGGGTTGAATAGATAATTATCATTTATGGCGACGCCATCTTGGATTTCTCAAAATGCTCAAGGATGCCCAGGTGGCACCCGACAGATTCTTATTTTGCACACCCTAATTAATCATTTTCAACAAAAAAATTGTGTCCATACTCAACTTTATTTACGGTCAGGCCAGAACTTGGACCATATCTCCCTGACTAGTGGACTTATTTAAGAAATAAAGGGGGATGCAGTGTCCTTTATGGGCGAATAATATGTCCGAGGTCGGAAAGAAATAAATAATGGACGAGGCGCAGCCGAGTCCATTATTTTTTTTTCCGGCCGAGGATATATTATGAGCCCATAAATATTACTGCAAACCTTTATTTCTATTCTATTACCGAAAACAGCGTGATATAATGAGAAAATGCATTCGCGGCCCAATATTGCAGAATAATGGGCAGTAAACTGACCAATCAGAATGCTGCATTTTCAATAATGGGCAGCAGAGGTAATATAATTATTCTTTAAGGTCGTTGACAATGGCCGAATTTTCATAATGTTTTTTTTTTTTTTTTTTTTTTTTAAGCAGTGGCGTACCGACCAGGGGAGCGGGGGGGGGGGGCAAGTTACCCCCTCTGGCTCGAAACAGCGGGACGATATGGACCAAAATATGCATTTTCTTCCCTCTTTTGGGGGGAATTTGGGCAAAATTAAAGTAAATTCGGCGATTTTCGGGCGCTACGCATGCATTTCAGCAAGTTGAGACTTAATTGTAGCAAATCATCGGGACGACTTACGAATTTTTCCCCCTCTGATCTGGTGGGACATCTTGGAAATTTTGCCCCCTCTGGATCGACTGCCTCGGTACGCCACTGCATGTAAGCATATCACCGAAAACATATAATTATAAATTGTAGAATAGTAGAAGCAAAAATGTGTGTATTAAATTATCCCATAGGAAAGTGCGTGATAATAAATGAAGTATTCCTTTCTGTTCATAACATCAAGAGGAAATGTTTCCTGGGCCCTAAATTTCACTGAGTACATGTAATGAGAAAATATTGACTGGGGGTGAGGTTGTCGATCCGCTCACCCACCTCTATTAAAGAAACAATAGCGATTTTAACACTGTTTTTCAATCTGTGCAGTGCAATATTTAATTTCATAAGCATGAAAGTACTTCCGATCCAATAGTTGCGTATAGTAGATTTAGCAAAAATGCTAATCAAGATTTTGAATTTTAAGGGTTTTTTTAATCTCTAATTCACTTATTTGTAGGAACGCAGCTATCACGTGCTTTCATAATAGGATTGGGAGGAGGACTAGGACTTTTAGTACTCATTGGTGTCCTCGGATTGGTAGGATGTGTGGGCCTTTCTCGCTTGAGTCAAGTACCAGCTGCAGCTGCAACTCCACGAGCGCCACCACTTCCTGGCCGACGTCCAGGCGGGGTTTCAACTTATGGACCGCCACGTTATGTTGCATCATCTGGTGACTTACCAGCTTCCTTCTATGCATCAAACCCGAGTTTTCAATATTGAAAGACATGGTGGTTAACCGACCAAACAGCTACAACGTTGACATGAATTACTCCGTTTAGTGTTTACTTTGTTCCCCTAAATAAGGGGGAAATAGCCGATTCTTACATAAGTAGCCTACCATTACACAGTGCATACTACCCCGTTAAATACTTCTGCCTGACACAAATGTTAGCGATTATATTTAGGGTGAGGGTACTTCACATGCATATAAATACTGCCAATGTATTACAAACAAATGTTTATAAACTGATCACAAAAAGAAATTTTTCACCAGGTGATATCTTAAAATCCTGCCCATCAAAATGAACCAAAATTGCACACACAGGATTACTTCAATACTCACTCTACTTTAAAACATGTCATTGACCAAGTAGTTGCCCAACTGACACAACAGTGAAATGCGCTGACATGGAACACTTTCTAGACCTGATGTCAACAGTTCAACAGGACATTGCCAGGCCCCATACAGCTGGAACCATCTCCCCAAGACAGCATCAGAAACCTGGTGAACAGCATGTGTAGCAGATGCACTGAATGCTTCCAAGCACATGGTGGACACACACACTATTGGTGGTAAGTTACATCACCATCATTTTATTATGCTTTGAAACTCTACCTTGCTGAAATTTCCAGGCCCATGACATCTGATACAGCAAGTGGTTCCATGTCAGTGCATTCACTGTTGTGTCAGTTTTGCAACTGCTTGGTAAATGACATGTTTTTAGAGTAGAGTATTGAAGTGACCTGGTGAAAAATTATTAAGTTTCTTTTTGTGTTCAGTTTATTTAAGTAGAATAAATATCTCGAAAGTGAATCCTTCCATGGGCGCGTAAATGGACTTGGAAGAAGTTTGGACAGCTATTAGTTCTGCATAGCATGGGCTACTCTTTGAGCAATGAATTTCCTGAGATTGAAAAGTTACTTCTTTCTTGTGTTACTTCGTAATTGATAATACAGTGGGTTCTTAGACGTGCAAAATCAACAAGAAATTAACCAGTGTGGAATTTACAACACTATATTAAATTGACTATTTCTTTTTATCTTTTCTAAAGTAGTCTGTATTTGTGGATGTGGACAATGCTGCATCGTACTCTACTTCAAAATGCTGTGCTACCATGATGAAAGTTCAATTAATTTTACCTGTATTAAAAGTGTATTTGTAGATGGTTGTGTTGAGTTGAATTTAACTCACTTCGCTGTAAATTCAGTGAACGGGCATTTAAACTGTAGTTTAAAATATACTGAAATAATGAAGGGTGTATATTTGATTTTTTGGGGTCACAATATTATATTTTTGTGACACCCTTTATAACAACATGCCATGTAAAAACCATGACATCAAGAAGCGGTATCGTTACTGATGGATATTTGATAAATTGGAAGGTTTCATTTATAGCATTGCATGGTATTAATGTGAGAATCGGGTGTAGAAAAACGCTTATGTATACTTATTATATATCCTAAAATTTACTTAATCCCGTTTATATTGCCCAGCTATATATGCTAATTATAGGTGAACCGTTGTAATTACGGCTCTATTGTTTAGGAAGGTGTTTGTGTTGGTGTGAAGCAGCACCATCATGACCAAGAGAAGATCCCGTGTGTATCCCATGAATCAATCCGTCTCTTTAACAACATTTCATTGTGAGTCGCATTCGGGCCCATTCAAATACATTGTGTCCCCGTTCATAAGTCACACGTTTGAGCGCCAGATAAGGACAGTAAATGTGAGTCCTTAGTGATTTGAAGATGGTCCCTTTAATCATTTAAACATTCTCTCTGTTATTTTGCTCTATTTTCAACTAAGGACTCACAAAATAAATCATGGTCCCCAGATGAAAAATGGGTTAGTCTTGCAAAAGTTCTTTGAAACCAGCCAGAGATCGATACCTGGAAGATTTTCTCCTTAGCAATGATCATGATAATCATGTGATATCACGTGATGTCGCATTCTTGAAAGTCGGCGATCTGCCAATCGCATTGGCTCATGGGATACACACAGAATCTTCTTTTATCATGACCATTGGTTTCCGGGATCTGCTCACGAACCTAATCGTAAGAGGGTCGTCGAGTGCCAAATTGTGTAAACACGTATTTCAATACGGAATAAATCGCAATTTCATCATAGTGCGCAGTTCGCACTCCATAGAAAAACGTTTTACACAATTTGGCACTCGCCAGTGGTGGAGGCCATACGTGGCCTTCTTGAAACTTAGTGCCTATGTAATATGCATTTATGATTTACATGACTTACAGTAGATAATAAACCATATCAATTACTCATCCCCCATAAAATGCAACTTTATTTACCGCATGTCAGAAAATGTTATTTTTTTATATGTCAGTAAGCCTTGGGTAGTAAATATAAAACTCAGCTTAACAATCATCACATGACCATTTTATGACTCCACACTTACAAAACTGGGGGAAATTTCGCCGAACATAGATTATGATAGTTAGCCCGTATCGATAGAGGGCTGCTCATTAAATGACGTTATGTGACGTCAGAATGTTGGAGAAACGGTCATGGAACAATTCAATGGAAATTTGTATTTGAATGTGTAGAAGCTGCAAGAATGTCCCCATATGTAAAATCGTAAAGATAGGTGTAGCAAATACACCAATCTATCATTGATGGCGACTTTCCCCGTCAAAATCGGAATTATGATTGAAGCTTCAGAGGTTTTACTGCATCGTTCCCGTATCCCAGTTTTTCTCTCTTTGGCCTTTGATCGCTTACCGTTTGGCGAGTAGTATTTCGAACTTCCTCCCTTCTAATCATCTCTCAAACATTTTGTCATATAAGTGGACACATTTAATGGCAAAATCTGAAGGTTTACATCTTTGTATTTGTACCATATTTGACACGCATCGGTGTGTAATAACCTATTGCGTTTTCAATTACATAAGTTTAACCCTTCAAATTTAGACTGTTTCTGCATGTCGCCCTGGTTAAAGCAGCCCGATCAGGACATGTCTTGTACACGACACTGTTATGCGCATTTGCTCGCTATTTGTCGAGCGTAACCTTTTGACTGGCGCATCTCTGATCAGTGAACGAACTTCCTATTGCTCAACAGGGATTTTTTCATCGGCTCCATCGTGTTTGATGACAAGTTTTCACGGGATTGAATTCCGATGCTATTGATGGTCGTCGAGTGCCAAATTTGTTGTAAACCGTATTTCAATCGGGTAGAAGATTATAGTTCGACCGTAACTTATAGTCCGGGAACAATGGTGAACATAGGGCAATCGATTCAATTGACTCTGCACGCAACATTAGTTTTTCACGCTTGATTCCGTTATGTCTATGGAGCCTCGGACTGGGGCTCCCGCCGGACTATTAACTGCTTTCACAACGAATAAATCGCTATCTCATCATATTGCGCAGTTTTCACACTCCTAGAAAACGTTTTAACAAAAATTGGCACTCCGCCATGGTGCATACATGGGCCTGGATTTGTATTTGATGTCAACTCTGCAGACTGTGTCTGGAATGCGGACAATAGCACAGGTCGTTTGCTATGTATTTGTGGAAGCTTCATGCCAAAATACCTGTCAACAGTTTTCAACAGTGATAATAGGGGGGGTTACTACTCAGTGGAAAAGGGTGGTAACATATGTGCCGCCGATTGGGTCACATTTTCACCCCTTACTATATAACAGGGGTCATTTTTCCCCACCATGCATACTATATGGATGGTCATTTTTATAGGTCATTGCTACTATTAAATCGGGTCCATTTTATTGCAATTTTTTGGTCGCAATTGACTATGAAAAGGTTGATTTTTCTGATTTTTGGAAAGATACTATGAAATGGCCGATTTTGCTAAGACTACGCTGAAAATGGTGCAAATTTCAAAGCCAACGCTAGAAAGGGGTTCGAAATTTCGGAACCAACTGTAGAATGGGTCAGATTTTTTGTACAATTGGTCACTATAAACATGGTCGATTTTTTTTTTACATGGCGGATGCACACCTGTTAACCCAATTTTGGTCGAGTACCACCCCGGTATAATAGTGCTCGGTGACCCCGCCGACTGACTGCTTGGAACCACTATGGCAAGTCAGATGCTCAATATTCGATAAACTGTTTTCGATGAACTTAGTTACACAACTGTGATGATCGTTTGATAAACTTAGTTTAGATAAAAACTAATTTATCGATAGAAAACCCTTGTTTTTTTCGAAAAAAAAAGGCTATCAACTATGAACTTAGTTTTCAAGTAAAACGTAACTGTTAGTGTAGGCATGTTTTATCGGCGAAAAGATGTTCTTCGAAACTGTAGTTAATCCCTGATACCTTATTCCTTGAAAACTCAGTTTAATCGAATTGATAAACTGAGTTAATTACCGAATGAACTACTGCCGTTTAACACCGCAAAACACAGTTTCAACATGGGATTGAAAACTCTATGTTTTATCACCAATAAACATTATAAAGTCTATCAACTTGAAAACCAAAGTTTTTTTCTCTGTGAAATATATTCTATCAATCGATAATCATAGCTTTTGTCCATAATTACTTTATTTATTAAAACCCAAGAATGAATTTATCCTCGAAAAAAACTTTGAGCATTGGCTTGCCATACCCATGTGGGAAAACTACACACAAATACACAACTGTGTAGCTTCATAAACAAAAATAATATCTTTCTGGCGTTACCGAACTCAGTTTTTTTCGTTGATTGACAGATGGTTCCACATGACATAATGCTTTGAGAAACCAATGGTCACTCCTATCTTGGTCACTTGCCGGTTATTTAACTGACGTTTTTTACTACTCTAGGTTTACTGTGTGTGAGAACACATGTGGCCTTAACAGATAAAGTGTAAAACCGCGACTCCAGACTTGATCGTAAGGCCACCCCCGTTGTCGTCATGTGTTTGTATCCTAGGTCAGTTCGTCGTCGGTATCTGGGGAGCTGTTTTGAGGAATATCACAATCTAAGTGCTGATAAGGGAGTGCGCTTGGCTGGCTGCCACCTAGATGAAGCGAAATGATTGTGACGATTTCTTGATGGCAGCGTATTAAAGGTACTCAACCCATTACAACACATATTTATCTCTGTTTCATAGGAGGGGCCATAAACAATTTATTTGAAACTGACATACCATTTTAATGTGAGCGGTAATTGTGTGTTTTACAATAACCCATAGAGTACTGTACAAACTATTTTCCGGTTACCATAAACAAACCGTATTTTAGCCCGTAGCATCGTAATGGAAAAGAAGTCAGTCCAAATATTTGCAGATGAGATGAGAAAAATATAAGGTTTCCAATCGTGCCAAAATCTCGCGTTTGATGGTGTGAAAGGTGGGGTCTAGGGTGAGAATTAGGATTAGGTAGTGCCTCTTCAATAGGTAACAGCGTGTTGAGACTGTATCAGCAAAAAGCACTGTATATAATAGCGTAGTTAATCTAATCACATTGCCTTAATTCATTACAAATATGAGATTGCCACAGTATATAAACCCCGGGTATAAACAAAAAATGTATTTTGATAGCGCGCTAATGACGATCTTTAAGTTATATTGACAGAGTTCTCATATAGTTTTAAGTGTATTTTGGCGCGTACGCCGAGTTCAGGGCATCAGGCACAACAGATAACCTGTGTTATACGATCGTGAATGGCACCACCACGAGTGTGATGTGAATTACAAGTTCATTGGCGAATGCACTCTGATAATAATGAAAAAGTATTTCCATTGATACTATAATATTACCAAATAGCCAGATAGCAATAACGTACATGTTTTACACTTTGGTAAAATGCAAATTTAAAATACGCATAAGATATTTCATAATTCACCGAGAGCAGTGAAAGGATTTTCCGAATCAAGTTATCCCAGATTTAGAAGTGAGAGTTCTGTAAGGGGGGGAAGCTTGTTAGGTGGTATGCAATGTAGGTGAAAATACGTACCATCCTTAAAGGGATATCTTGCAAAATATTTTTTTCGTTTACTTTCCTAAATTTCCTGACTTCAAGAAATTCACATAAGAAGTGGTAAACTCCCAATTGATATTTTTACGCTTCGAAAGGTGGTACACAAGAAAACATATTTAAACAATTCGAGTTGTTTAAACTTTAAACAACTGTTTAAACATCGGGATTTTAAAGTGTTGTTTAATCATGGTACTAAAAACGAGTTGTTTAAAAATTGTGCAGAGTGTGTGTGGTTATGTAAAGTGCAAATATTTGACACTTTTAACAGCAAACAAACTCCTGGATTGAACCGCTTCAGAACGCACATGCATAAAAGAGTTGCAAACTAATTCGTATTCATTATAATGTTCAACAGAATAAAAGTTGGGATATTTAAGTATTTGTAGCGAGTTTTTGGTTATATCCCTTACGTCCAGGGAAAATGACTACCAACCTGACGATCACCACAAAAAGGGAGCTGGTGCAATTTGTCTTGTTAGATCTAGGGGCAATTTCACCCTACACACAAGGCATAGGGGTCCACTCCGTGATTTTTGAAAAGTGGTAAAAAATGGCATTTAGGGATGTAAGTGATACAGGATGGTTTGCCATCGTATTTCATTACAAAACTCGTGTTTTGAATGGCAAGATTATATGCTTGAGTATCCATTTAAGGATTAGTCTAATATCCGTTTTTGTATAATGGCCTAGACTGTTATCCGTTTTTGTATAATGGCCTAGACTGTTTTTATATATGGTGGCGGGACGTTAATTTCAAAATATTATGACAAAAGTGTACTGTTTTTGTAGCATAGTCATATTTCAAAACACAAGAACACATAGACCGCACGTGCCTGATATAGTTCATAAGCTGCCATCATCAGATTTTCTGTTCGTTGCACCCAATTAGTGATTAATTTTCCCATATATCACCTTGAAGGGGATGTCCCCCTGACTAGGATTAGGTATGTTTCCGCCCCGAAAAGCTGCACATGTCTTGCCCATTTCAAAATGTCCGCCATTGTTTTATGTAAAACTGCCATTAGAATTCCATTACAGATAGAAATTTTATCTACGACTACACGAAACCAAGTTTTTTAACTGCCTGAAGGGGGCTTAAACATCTAGGCGTCCAAGATGGCCGCCGCAATGAGGCATATTTTGCTAAATGAACTTAAAATGGCAAATTGTTGAAATAAGAACCTGGATAATATTTTGGGAGCTCAAAAAGAATTTATGGCATTTATATTTTACGTACAGGCTTGTTTTTAAAGATGGAGGTGATTATATTCACTCTAGGGTACGTAAATCAGGAAGAAAAGCAGCCCTACCCATCTTTTCGACGTTATTAAACGACACCTTCTAATAATGACCCTAAATCATTTCCAAGATGTAAAAAAAAATAAAGTGGGGTATTGACTTGTTCTAGAGAGTGCCGTTACTATAGCTGGTTACTACTTGGGCCATATACCGTAGTTTAAACTGACTCTATAATAGTTCATAAGAAGACAACAGCTCAACCTGATACAATAAAATCATAATAAATGGGTGTGGACTGTATTTAAGGACTACTCAGTGACGTAAGTGTTCCCAGTAAAAATAAAAAATATGCTTATGAAGAAGTGAAAAAATTGTCTATATGCAGAAGGAAAATTTATTTATGGTGACCTAAGTTTCTTTCGAGCACATCAAGTGCTATCTTTATTTCTGGCTTGTACCACATGCTCCTTCTCTCTCTACTGCCTAAATCAGCTTCCTTCCCAGCGTCAACTAGTGTTGAGTGGACTGCAATTATCCAGAAGTACTAGAGAAAATTGCAGAAAAATGTTATCAATAGTTTTCGTTATGGTTCTTACTATGTCGAAAAAGATGTGCAGGGGTGTTTTTCTTCTTGATTTATGTCCCCCGGAGCGGGTATAACCGCCGCCATCATGAGTTATGATCATGTCCGCAATATACCAATGCCATTAATTCTCTTTTTGGTGCTCTCAAAATATTACTCGCATTCTTACCCAATCTATTTGGCAATTTTAGTACATTTAACAAAACATGCGTCCTACTGGCGGCCATCTTGGACACTTAAATGTTTAAGCCCACTTCAGGAAGGTAGAACTTTATTTTGTTTAGTCCTGGAGAAAAATTCCTATCTATAATAAAAATACAATAGAAGTTTTTCATAAAACAATGGTAGCCATTTTGAAATAGGCAGTACGCGCTAATGTGCAACTTTTCGGGGCGGAAATATACCTAATCCTAGTCAGGGGGACACCGCCTTCAAGGTGATATATTGTAAAATTAATCACCAGGAGGCAGGGGGGAAGGACGCCCGATGTTCGATACTAGAGTTGGGATTTTGGAGGTTACCAGGCTCCTGTGGAGCTCTATGGAAAAAATACCTAAATCGGCATTAATATGCCTGATTGATTCCTCCAAAAACCGCTTGATGAATTCATTCAATTTTTACCATACGGCGAGAAGATATCATTTAAAGCAATTTTGTTCTGTGAACTTTTAGTTCGTAGAAGAAATTTGGAGAAAAATGCAT
Source organism: Ophioderma brevispina (assembly GCA_023653785.1). Taxonomy (NCBI): domain Eukaryota; kingdom Metazoa; phylum Echinodermata; class Ophiuroidea; order Amphilepidida; family Ophiodermatidae; genus Ophioderma; species Ophioderma brevispina. Next base: position 75,539 of record JAMKCH010013507.1, on the reverse strand, counting down.
TTGAAAATTCAATTTTCGCGCCATTTCAAAATCCCTAGACTGCTGAGAACGTTATTTATTCAAATTTAGTCTCTTCTCATGTATATGGGGTCCTACCACGCCTATTGACTCCACGAGGTCCGAGCACGAACATATACAAACGCACACGAGACTACGGCGCTGATGCAACACAACGTATACCCGACGTATTGGCAGGATCTGGCTCATATCGCACCACATTTTGCTCAAATTTCCTTTCCAAGACCTGATTTGTCATAGTTGATCGCATTTTTTTGTGAGGTTAACGTATAAGATTCGTTTTATGGGTGTGGCCTTTTGCAGTAAACCGTTTTCGCACAGTTATGACAGAAAAATAACCGTATCATGAGCTTTTAACACCATAGAATCTATATACATGTTTATTGGGCATTTATATAGAGTGCTAATTTTCCGACGGATGCCAAATAAATCCGACCTCCCCCCCTGCCAGGAGGGTGCAACAAACTCGAATTTTAAGGCCCGTACACAAACTGGCTCATGGACTAATAGTACCGAAATAGAATAAAATTGTTAACTGATCTGCTGTAAAATATTCAACCTAGATTGTCAGTTTAATAGTAGTTTGTTTAGGGAAGTACTTGTAGTTTAGTTAATATGTGCGATAAGGGAAGTACTTGTACATGTAGTTTAGTTAATATGTACGATCAGTGAGAGTGTCATATGATGTATAGCATTTATGGATAGACCCCTCTTATTTTTTGTACAATTAACAAGGTCCAGCTCTTGAGAACACCAGCCAATAATATACACTCAGTAATATTGTCGTAATTAAAATACTGTCTTCATTCTCGTAATACTCTTATGCTGTTTGAATTAAGAACTTGCTGAAAACAACAGCAAACAGCATGTTTACTGCTGTTTTCAGCAAGTTCTTAATTTAGACAGAAGTAAACAACATGTTTTCAGATTACTTGAATTTATTTAGTTAAATTAATATATATATCTATTGTCAGCAGTATAAAACGGGAAAATAAAGCTATTCGCAGACGTGTGGAATAATATTCATCAGGCATGAGTTGTATTTTTTTTTCATTTCGTCAAGAAATTACAGCAATCTATACTACTAAAATGAGATTTGTCTGCGAGTCTGTCTGTTCGGCTCTGCGTTATGCTTTCACATGGGGGCAGATATTTGGCATGAAGGTAGGGGAGGACATTCTAATGTTTGTTACCAGGGTTTAAGAGTGATCCAAAAGGTCAAAGGTCATAGAGGTTTCATTTTGAAGTCCTAGGTATACAATAGAATAGAATCTCACAGTCTACAGCTCTCACACAGCAGTTTGTTACGGAATAAACTTCATTTGCATCAATGTGATTCTAAATGAAACCTTTATACTCCATGGTAAAAAAAAGCGCTGACCTGAGCACAGAACAAATCTGAGGTCAAAGGCCACACACATAGGTCAAAGGTCACACAAGGGGAAATCATCAGTTGTATGAGGTAAGTTTAAAAGGCTTCGCAAACGCCGATTGTTTGATCTTCAGAGTTGGTACATCTTAGCAGAATACTAGGAAACATACTTCTTCTATTGCTTGTGAAACATAAACGATTATATTGTTTCTGATCTTGAAAGTGGATATGTGAGACAGACAGACCTATGGAGGGAGTATTGCATCCTGAACTGATAGAATTGTGTTTTCAAGGAACCTATAGAATCCTGTCGTTTTAAACTGCTGGACAACAAACTTCAGGACTACTCCGAAGAAGAGATTTACTTCACTGGGAAACGCATCATCTATGAACTACAACGCTATTACATTAAAAGTCACACCAGAGAGGAGACTTCCAGATAAGTGAAAGCTGTAATATTAACAATTAAAGGGGGATGGCCCGATTTAAGTATATGAAGTTTTCATCTTGATTGAATGGCCTTCACCCCAAAATCCCATCTGTAAAGTTTCGCGCCGATATTTCAATCCGTTTTGGTGTGAGAGCTAAAAACGTGATTTTGTAAGCCCCATAGAGTACTGTGTAAAATTAATATTGGTCGACCAAAATGGGGCAAATTTTCGCTCATAACTACCAAACCAAACATCCTTCAGCCCTAGGATTTCACAGGGTAAATGAGAAAAATAGTAGCTTTCTTCTGATACCAAAAATATGACCACTTCCGGTAAAATCCGGGGTTCTGGGGACGAGGCTATTAACGATCGGGCCATGGACCTTTAAGTGTTTTCACTGTGCCCTTTAACATTTGTTTTCGGTAAGGTTATTTTCATACTGTGTTATAAAGTTATGTAATTCTATCGCTAGCTGTGCTGTGATTGGTCAAAAGTAATTAATATTACATAACCGACAGATGGCGCTAAAACATAACGAAATGTAGAGTCTTCTCTGCTTTTTTCGGATGAATATAACAGACAGCAAGTTCATGGCTGTAAAGAAGAGAGAGAAAAAGAATGAATGAATGCATGAAGAGAATACATAAGATTAAGGGAGATTAACAGTTAGCTTTTCTCAATTCCTTTAAACGTGGGTTTCTTTTTTTAAAAAGTACCAGATTTCCATTCCTGTAGCAGTATAAAGGGCAATAAGGAGACGAATATCCAAGAACGAATTAGAAAGCCAAGTTTACAGCGTAATGATTAAGGTAGTTTTTCTTAAACGGACTTTGACTTCTTTTTCAGTGTTTTTCTTAATTTCAGACAAATAATGCCTGACTGTCTTTAATGTGACTAGAAAGAGGAAGTAGCAACATGCAGAGGAAAAACAAATGTTTCGCCTGAAGGGAATAAGTAAGTCAAGTTTACAGCATGATGGCTAAATTAGTTGTAAAATTGACTTTACTTAATCCTTTTGAGCGCTCTCTCTACACTTCACCACATCAGTACAACCAACTCTCACTCTAAATCTCCCTCTGTGATTGTAAAGGAGAAGCAATGAAAACTAAAGGGAATTCGCAATTGAAGTGCACATCGAGATGTCTACGGTCAACTTGCAAAGATGGACCAAGCAAAACGCGCGAAAGGAATAAGTAAGTCAAGTTTATAGGGTGAATGCTAAGGAACCTGTAACCTTGACTGTACTTAATCTTTTTGCGCGTCTAATCAACACATCTCCTACTGGGTTTCCACAAGGTCAACTAAAGGTCCCGTATAAGCTCGTATATGAAAGGTTACTCCAATCTCTGCATATGGCTGTAGGCAACATGAAATGGAATGATTATGGAGCATGAGGGGGATATGCAAGAAAGGTTTATACTGCGTAATAGCGAGGAAGGTAATTACACAACTGGCTTTCACTTGCCAGAAAAAGTAGTAGTGGAAGACAACTTTTAATGTCTCTTATAATACACTTTTATAAGTGTTTTAAAAATGTTCCCTGCATTTTACTAAAGCAAATAGAATAATAATAATGTACAAATTATAGGTGCGGTATGAATATATCGTGTACACTATCGTTTTTATGAATAAAAAGATTTACGGTTTAAAGAAATGCTTTTAAAATAACTGGCCTTAGAGTAGTCATAAACGGTGGTATCTCAGTACATGTATCACATTTACAATCTCCTATATTGGGAAGAGTGTGTCAACTGAACCTGTGTGGCCAATCAATAAGTAATACAATTAGCCTGAGTTCACCTTATTATGTATGAGTTTGCATGAGATTGCAATTGAACATACCTTATTTGAATACGTTAATACGGTTTCAGAATCATTGAAAAAAAAAGACTTGAGAATACCAAGGCTATTTTGAATATTCATAAGAATCGTATATAAAATAGAATGCTCATGAGGGAAATAGTGCAAAATAACTATTCGAGGTGACCAAAGACCGTGTGCCTACTGTTAGTAGACCGCAGTCTCTAGTTGCCGAGGAAAGGTATTTTGCACCATTTCACGAATATAGAGGAGCAGTCAATATTTGTTTTATATAGCATATAAAATATTTCTGTCATTTAATAAACAAAACTTGCCAATGACCGCGTCGACTCGAGATCAGCTGGTAATATTGTATCTGATTTTGAATTGATTCAGTATGGAGTGCCTCTTCTTTTCACAATTTATATAAATGATCTCCCCTTGGTTGTTTCTAAAGAAACAAAAATCAACCTTTATGCTGATAATAATGCCATTTTTGCCTCAAACGGTGTTCACAATATAAATACTCGGCTCAATTATGATCTTTCTCAAATCGCATTATGGATGAATAGAAATCAAATTTGTGTAAATGTTTCAAAATATATTGGTCTCTTCTATAGCATCAGAGAGTGGCTTTCAGTCAATGACTTGAACACAATTTACAAGGCTCTCATGCTTCCTCGATTAAATTACTGTGATGTTGTTTGGGGTAATTGCAATACACACTCCAGAACAGGATAGAACGTCTTCAAAATCGGGCTGGGAGAGCTATCCTCAAAGTTCCTGTTCGCACGCCATCTTCGTTTGTGAGGAACAGGCTCGGCTGGTGATCGTAGACATGGCCACTTATGTGTCATTGTCTTCAAATGCCTTGCTGGACTTGTCCCTGATGGTCTTGATGGTGTGTTTACACTGGTTAGAAATACTCATAGTTACAATACAAGGGGTAGCTCTCAAGGTAATATTGCTCTAAATTACAAACCTAGAACCGAAGCAGGAAGACGTTCTTTCCTGTTCAGGGGGCCAAAGCGTGGAATAATCTTCAAACAATTCTGAAATATCCCCTACCGACTAACACTTCAGTTGTTTTTAAATAGGTTTTTAAATTTATAATATTAAATATTCTACTTGTATTTATTTTTCACTTTTGGAATCTGCAATATACTCATAATTCATCAATAACTTGTATGTACATTTATTATATTTTACATTTTGGAAATCTCTCAAGTCAGTATAAGCCACAGTCGCTATTTTAGATTTTGGTTAATTTTTAGTGCTAGAGGGTTTTATATCAGTATTTTAGTCCTTCTGGTGTTATATTGTATAAAACTAAATTTTTTAAAACATGAATATGTAGTAAATGGTAAGATGTTTGTAATCTATTTCAATATTTTGATTGTTGGTAATAATTTTAAACATACCATATGTTGTGCCTACTTTAGCATTTATATCAATTGTTTAGTATAAAGTTTGATCTAAGTATTCACTTGGTAATTTTAATATATGGTTAATGGTTTTGTTACATATGCTAAATGTATCAATTTTATATGTATTGATGTGGTTTAATCTTATAGTTTGTTGTATGTAATTATATGTTAATATTATTATAATGTTTATGTGTTTTGATGTATTTTATATATGTGACCTCTGTGCCTCATGGAAGAACAGAGGATATCTTATAACATCCACTGAATGAGTAACCCAGGCAAAAGAAGAAATCAATCAAACAGACAAACGTTTTACAATAATTAAGTGTGAAAATATGTATAGACAGCAATGCTCTATTTGATCATTTTGAACATCTGGAGTTTTATATAGGCCAAACCTAATATACTCTACAGATATATAATGTCTTATCAATTGTATAGTTGAATAGAACTTGAAGAGAAGCGTGAAAGTGGGTACTAATGGAATGTTGCTGAAAATTATAGACCAGGGTGTCTAGTGGAAGAATCCATCGGGTGACACTTTGGCACCTTAGGCAATTGAGTTACTGTGGTGACAGTGTGGTCACATGTCACATAAGGGTATTAAATTTATCAAATGCTTTAATAAAGTTAATGAGCGCCCGTCTGACACTGGTATACAAAGCACCCCACCAGTTGCCTTTTATTATCCTCAGTAATTTAGACAGTGAAGAAAATAGGAATACAAGACAATCATATATCCTTTCATAAAGCCCGTCAAATAAAGGTCGACCTTATTCATCTCTGGTTTTAGACATTTTTGATGCAGGTTTCGAATGTTCGTTGGTCGAATCCGGAGGTTCACTTGACAATAAGAGAAGGACGACTAGAATACGAAAACATCTCAAATGTGCAGTGAAATTCTCCAAATTGAAAAACTTAATGACAGAGTTTGCATAGACCTTATCCTATTCCATCGTCGCTGGGCGGGAAAAACCTCATATGCAACTCCAGAGGTCAAATGCAAACCACATAATTATGTAAAAAGTGGGCCACAGTGCTAAAACCTCATATGTGCATTTTGGTCACATCGGGTTCTAGTTTGAATTTCAAGCCAAAACTGATAGTAAATCATGTGGCAGTTTATTTCAGAATCTGACGTAAATTATTATTTAAATATAATAGAAAGGAAACATTTCTTGTGTAAGGTATTACAGCGAATTATTAAGTGCTTGGTGTCTCTCGAAAATGTTAGATGAGGTTTTGTCATGTAGCCGTTTACATGTGAGCTTGGTGCTATTAAAGGTCAAATGCACATAATGAGTTTTTCCCGCCCAGCGACGCCATTTCAATGCCAATTGTGGAATGTTCAGAATTTTATTCAAAGTTTGTCCATGCCATGATGATAAAGGCTGTCCCAAAAAGGTTGCCTCCATCAATGCCCTTTTAAAAAAATATCAAAAATACTGACCACAAGTTTGTACTTTCTCATACGAAAGTGATATTATTGGTTATTTTGTCTTTACTCTGTTGGTTTTGTTAAGGATTTATATTGCTTGATAACTATGGTGTCCCAAAAGCAATGAGCCATGAAAGAACAATTTTCTCTCTGGTCTCCACATCATGATCTTATAGTGAATATTCAAATTCCCTCCAAACCAATACATTCAAATAAGAGAATTAATTTACGGATTCATACACTGAAAAATCATCACGAATGGAAAATTTAAGAGGATGTAAGGAAGAGAACTAGGAACCGCCGGATTACCACAGGATTACATCCGCAGATTTTGTTCCAACCTGCTCATTACACGTTCAACAAAACTCATGATGTCTTCGGTTTGGAATGTGTTATAGACCCCAATTAAAATTCTCTAGAAATGCTCTTTTATGTTGTAAGAATTTTTAGGCAGTTTTTTTTTTTAGTTTTGCAGTTATTTTTTATCTACTATCGGGCAAATTTTTGGGACGGCCTGTAGTTTTAATTTTAAGTTTTGTATAACGTCATTCTTTGTTGATATTTTTAAGACTGTTTATCTGTATAATGCCATGCCTCTTTGCCGTCCATGTTATTCTTGAGGCTGTTAATGTTTTACTCATTGTTTAGGGGGTACCATTAATTTCCAGGGGCTGTGAGTTTTTTGTAATAAAATTGTCGCAGCATGTGTAAAAAACCGATTCTATAGACCGGATTCAATAGCCAGCCAGGTGGTGGACAGAAAGCAATTCCCCGTACTACAATACATTCACCTTTCAATCTCCTGTGCAATTCGCTAAACATGGATCGATTGACAGCTTAATTAATTGTAGTCCTGGAATGTTTGCATCTTGTCCACCAACAGTCCTGGTGCTGACGTCATATTGAATCTGTCTATACCACAAACTCTAAAAAATGATGAATGACATGAAAAATGGCACACTAACAATAGAACAAAACTGAAGACAATGAAAAAACATTTACCTTCTATCAAGAAGGGGAAAATGCACACAGATTAAACTGGCCAAAATGCATTACATTTAAAATGAATTTCAGTTTGCTCAGTTGCAGAGATCCTGGGGGATGGGGGATATCGCCACACTTTTTGATGTTGGGGGAGGGGGAGTAAAAGATGTTTTGTATGTCGTTGAAAATTATGGTATTAATTTTCATTAAATGTTGTTAAGGGGCTTCGCCCTCTAGATCCCACCAGGGGGCCCTTAGCGGGTGCCTGGACTCCCGCCGCTGGGCTTGCACTTCATGCTTTGTATGTCAAAGATTACCATGTTATTTTTCACCCCTCACTTTTTCATATCTTTGTACAGTAAAAAGATGGTTTTGTATTGTATCTCGTGATATATATCCAGTGGCATCCCTTGTACTCCCACCAGGGCCCTTATGCGGGCCAAAAACCGCTAGACAGGTCTGCCGCTAGACTCGCGTTCGAGCACGTCAAACATAATTATCATGTCAATTCTCCACACCACTTCTTACAACAGATATCCGCTGCTGAATTTGCACCCTGAATTCAGTAAGAGTATTCTGTATGCATCGATATCAGGGCCCACCATGTAATTTTATTATTTGACCCAAACCAAATCACATAAGAAACGATTTTGGTGTTAATATACTTGACCTGCGAATTGTCTAAAATATAGGTTATTTTTGGACGTTCGTTCGTTCGTTCGTGCAAGTCCAAAATCACAGTCGAAGATCCGTCTTTAGCCAGCTGATAGTTTCACATCCAGGTGTCATGCCTGGGATTCCTTTGGGGGCTTGTTAGACATCACAGTCATCTATGATGTGGCTAATGGTTTGTGGGCTCTTCACAAACCGCAGTTTCGTCAAGTTCTCTCCGATCTTGTGTGAAGGATAGAGTCTTTGTGCGACCAACGCCAGTTCTGAGTCTGTTGAGGTTGACCCATATGCTTTCCTATCGAGGTCACAGCCTTTGGGGTTGCAGATGGGCTGTCCACAAACTGCTTTAGGTTCAAAGTAGAGGATGACCATTGCTCATACCATCTGTCATTTATCCAAGATGATCGATAGTGATACTGTGACTGCAGTGTCATGGATGGGTAGCAAAGTGATTCCGTGGAATTCTCTGATCCTCAAAGGGTGTTGGTGGGGGGATTAGGCTACCAGGTTTCATCACATTTCTTGGGAGCTGATCGGTTCGTCTGAAGGTCCTCCTAAGGTTTGCAGGAAGCTTGCCAGAAGGATTGGAAGATATTCTACAGGCCGTCCAGATGGCAAACACTAAAACAAGTATCATTGATCATTCGAAACGACATCAATCTTGTGTGAATGTACACTGTGACTCCATACTGGTGCAGCGTATTCAGCAATTGTAGGAGTATCCAAGGCCAACATGATTGTATGTAAGTTGTCAAAAGTTGCCCCCATCCAGTCTGCGAGCCTTCTTAGGAGGGTTGGACACGAGACTGAGTTCTTGGCCAGCGAATGTCTTGGCGCCCTGTTGGTTGAATGTAAGGCTGCGGTCCATTGTGACGCCAAGGTACTTGGTGTTGGGTCATGTGACACAGTTTTTCTCCATCTGAGTGATTGTTTAAGTTTCTTTTTGCGCATCGATTGCAAGGTGTGGAAAACAGAGCTGACGTTCTTGGGTTTGCTGAGTTTCAAGTGCAATCGGTGGAAGAATTGGCTTACAGTGATTAGGTCTTTCTGCAACACTGTTTCTAAGGACTCAAAATGTTGGAAAATTTCAAAGTATAAACACCAGGAAGTTTTTGCAATTGTTTGGGTCAAATGGTGACAGATCATTCAACGTCATTGGTCCTGGGCTCCTGGGTCCTGGTCCTGAACACATACTTACCCGATGCTTAAAATGTGTTAATTTTTGGATAGATTCCTTATTCTGCTGAATGTCTTGTTGTATATTAATTTTGTATTTACGTATTTGTTGTATGGCACTGTGTTATAGAGCGGCATATAAATGCATTTATTATTATTATTAATTTAGGCGGTGGTTTTGATAAAATTATTTTAAAGCGACCACTAGCACGTTCGTTGTAAAGAGGCAACGTTTCTTACGCCTATTTAATCCAACTATTTGCTTAATTACGATTAACATAGTCTATATGGCGTACTAGTATCACATTCACATCACAGAGCTCTTGATTAAAGAACCTTTGCCCTTCCCTACAGCAGAGTACAACTATACCATGTAAACATACCCAAGAACAGGATCAGTTCTCATGTATATAGATTTATCGTAAGGTCAGTCCTCGGCTTGCCTATGTAAAAGTCGAATGAAATACAGGTTTGAAACTTTATTATTCACTTCAATCTTCGGGAGAAATATATTTTGAATGCTATGTCAGAAGCTAGTCGAAGTTGGGTTTTCGACGGGCCACTGCCGGTTGATCCTTATATTCCAAACAGCGAAAAGAAAGGTAGAGGGAATAAAACGAAAGGAGAATACGGAATACAAATGGAAATGCTGAAAGATGATGACCCTGGAAGGATAGATGATGGAAGGAAGGCACTTGTCAGAAATGGGTCTATGACTGAAAAGGTCAGTTGAACAAAAAGTCCATTATAATAGTTGAGGCTGATCCATTTATTATGGACGGACATTTTTCACATTTTGATACAAATAATGCCAATAAAAATAACCCTTGGCCTTAATAGCTGGGTTTTGTTCTGAAGGTAGAATAGTATCTTGTCAATTTCTGCCAAGTACAGTCAAGGTGCGAGAATGTGTTACTAAAAATAGAACTGCGCCTAAAGTCATGCCATGGACGGACATGGATAGAATTGTGGTTCAGTTTTTGGTATTCTTTTCTACTTTATATCTAAACTTTGTAATATTTTTTTTCAATTCACCAAATTTATATAAGCACTGATCTATAGTCCTTCATATAAGACATGCAGATTTTTCACAAAACTGTTCCTTTTGAGAGTCTTCTGCCAAAGATGCGTCATGGACAGACATTTTTCTGATGTCATGGACGGACATAAATGTTAACAAAATTGTCGACTTGTAGAATAGGTAATATTTTTGCTACTAAAAGCAAGGTGACTTATAGCTCCATTATGCTGCACCAAAGTTTTTTTTTTTAAATACCAACTTACTTAAAAGAAACAGGCCAAAATATATAATTTTTGTCATGGAAGGACACTACGAAAGGCAAATTTATCTGAAAAAATTCTACTTCTCTAAAGTTGGCTCTAAATTGATATAAATCTTCAATAGGATGATGTCAAAATATAAAAATAAAATTTTAAATCCCGTTCGTTTGGTAGTTGTTCCTTCCAAACCGTTGGGGCCTGGCCCATTGAAAGCAATGGAAAATAAGCAAGTGTCCGTCCATGACACACTTTCAATACTCATTTCCACAAACTTGTAACAGTTGAATATCCATTTTATTAATACATAATACACCTCATAAATAGAGGAGATTCTTCCCTTGGTTTCATTTATTTTTTTCCTCCTGGTAAGATGTAGAAAATTTTCTGCATCATGGACGGACAGTACCGCATCAAAATGTCAACAACCCTGAATCTCAGTACCTTACAACATTTTATAAAGTGATATTCCCCCTTCATATATCACCACTACCTAATCTATTTGGTGGATCAACTTTTAAGATAAAGCCACAATCATTGTCATGTGTACTTGTCCGTCCATGACGTCTGTCCATGACACCCCTACAATAAAATGGTCCAATCCATAGGTTTCAGGTGCAGTTGTGGATTTTTTTCACATGGTTTCTAAAAAAAGAGAGATGTTGCCTATCATGTAACAAAGAAATCAAATCAAAAATATGAAATTGATTTTTTGACTACCATATTAACTTTAAAAATGGATCAGCCTCAGTTTCATGTTTAGAGTATTCACCGGTTGAGTATAGATGAGTTGACATGTGACGTCAACGCCGGGCAAGGAACAAAGCACTGCCCGGCAGTATGCTTGAGCACCTGCAGGGCTTGTGCTTTTAAAATTCGCGCTCAATCGGGCGTGATAAGGCTATTGAATACTGTAACTATATGGGCATATTCTTCCCACCTCCAACATGTCATTAGACCAGGTGCTGACTTGTGTTTGTAAACATTTATGACACCTCATGTATACACATAAACACTATACGTGGATCCTGGGTTTCCTACCGGAAATCATTCTTTACCGAAATTCCTATCCCACAATGCACCAACGATGTACGAGTAGATATGGATCACTCCATGCATGCTCGCGGTTTAGTGCGCCTCCTTTAAACTACGCGCACATTTTGTGGCGCAAAAATTACAAGGCAATCAAAGAGTACTCGTTACTGGTAAAATTTATGTACAGCAAACGGTTTTCGCACAGTTATGACAGAAAAATGACCGTATGACACAAAACACCATAGAATATATTTGCGCTATTTATTTTATCTACTCGTACATCGTTGGTGCATTGTGGGATAGGAATTTCGGTAAAAAATGATTTCCGGTAGGAAACCAAGGATCCACGTATACATGTATAATCGTGTTCCTCTGTGTAAAGTTTGTACTCAAACTAGATTTACAAAATGAATTTTACCCATTTTCATACTTACATGACTTGCCAATGATGGATTAGGGGCCAGGCACGTACACACTTCTTTCAATACATTTTACAAATGAAGAGCGCCGCTCATTACTCTCATTACTGAATGGTGACGTCATATTTACGATACAGCTGGGGGAGATTTTGAAATTCTGTATTGTGTGTTCATGACGTTCGAGAGACTTTTTTAGACCTCGGGTGGTAAAAATTATATTCGCAATGATAATGGGAGAATCCGGTATGGTCTCGGCTATCGGAAGCTGAAAACAGAATTTAAATAAGACTTTCCGTTGTTCAGTTTTTGTGTTGTTTTTATGTCAGTACCGTTGCGTCATGAGTCAATCCCGGAAATTGAGGGTTGAAAAAGTACGGCTAAATAATGGTAGATTATGCGCGATATAATGTGACTAGTGAGATCTACTATGTGTGTCGGTATTACTTAGATCATTCCTGAACCCACAGTGTCATCATTGCAAGGTGACATTCACTTTAAATAAGGTGACAATGGAAATATGCATGGCTATTTTCCGGCAGTGGAACCAAGTTTGAACTGGGAATTGCAATGGAGTATTGATTGCTGTCATAATTATATGCGCGGAAACGTGTTTGTGGGCGCGGTCAAGCATGGTTTGCATGACACGTACAATGTACACACATTCGATTGTGTGTATATTTAGGTCAGTCACCCGAATGTACCACACATGCGCGAATTCAGCGTCGGTGACTTGTCACTAAAATTTGTTATACAGGCGTCAATGGAGAGCTTTGTTTGTGCCAGGGGAGGGGGAAGACGATGAAAATGAAACTTCTCGTTATTTTTCATTAAAGTACCATAGAAAACGTCTTTGTACAATTTTCAGCATTACGCCAATTTAAAATTGAATGTGTCAATTTTGCATGTCTTGAACACTGACAGACATCCCTTCATTCAAAACAATCTTACCCATGCATCAATTAAGATGTTGCTTTTCAAGACCGTTTCCCATATTTATACGCATTGTGATGTTGTGAGCCACAAAAATTTAGAATCATTTCATTCAACTTATAGACAGGTCAAAAATTGAATATTTGTGCTCCATTAAAGTGCTGGATGCATTTTATGTTAAAAGTGATTAAGCAAGATTTTCAGGGTATTTCGAGGGTGCTGAACCCGAAAATGGCTGTTAACAGGCGCGCCGTTGCCGTTTTTACCTTCGAAATTCGAAGAAAAAAATGGCGGCTATTTTAACACAATTTTGCTAAACGTGGGTTAACGCAATATAGAAGGTTAGAAGTGATGGCAATACCCATGTTTATGACACTGAGGATTCCATATTGGTTACTACAAAAACTTGTACCTTCGTTGGGTTTCCTGCCAAGAGAAAGAAGCGCTCATTTTTTTCGAACCCTGTTTTTTTTTTTTTTGTTTTTTTTGTGCATATTTTGAATGCTTACCAATATTTTAGACCACGCATGAAGTGAATAAGCCGAAAACGCTGTCTTTATGTAATAAGATGATGATTTAGTACTTTCTGTCATGCACTACAAAAATTCAAAGCATGGGACGAATACGATAGCAGGCAAGTTTAAAACAAGGTTTGCGGGTTTTTTTTTGTACTTGTTTGTCCAATAAACGTTCGAAACGTTCTCGGTAGGTGGTCTACAAGTACAAATTCGTATCCTCAAAAAATCTCCTCCTGTCACTTTAAAGCGGGTTTTCCTTGATCGGTCACGCCACGGGGCAAACCATATAACAGATAAGCCTGCATCCTCACGTGATTCATCATCATATCATGAGCAATCTACCAGCTCTCAGGACTTCCAAACCTATGACAAGTTCAAAAGTCTTAAAAATTACAAGCAACCCCCCGAAAAAGTAGAGTGTTTAACGTTCAGGCCAGAGGGTCTCTTGGACGATTCGGTAATAGACCATGAGCGAGAATAGCCTCCCGTGCACCCCAGATCATCCGCGAGTGGTATCATTTGTTCAAGAGACCCCTCTGAACGGTATTTTACATGTTAACATGGGAACCGTTAGGATGGACTCCAGTTTCCCGCCATTTTTCAAAATGGACCCCACCGTAAACTACTTTTGCCTATATCTTGGTCCATGAGACTCGAAGAGGGGTCTACACCCATGGTGTCTACACCCATGTTTTTAGGGTCAAGGAATTCAATGAGACCATTGATAACAATACTGGACCATTCAGTTGTGGCAGCCATCTTGAATTTCAAAATGGCCGCCACCGTTAACTACTTTTGCCTATATCTTGGTCCCTGAGACTCGTAGAGGCAAAATTCTGGTGTCTACAGCCATGTTTTTAGGGTCAAGGAATTCAATAACACTATTGATAACAATGCTGGACCATTCAGTTGCGGCAGCCATCTTGGAATTTCAAAATGGCCACCCCCGTTAACTACTTTTACCTATAGGCCTATATTGGTCCCTGAGACTCGTAGAGGCAAAATACTGGTGTCTACACCCATGTTTTTAGGGTCAAGGAATTCAATGACACCATTGATAACAATGCTGGACCATTAAGTTGCGTTAGCCATCTTGATTTTCAAAATGGCCCCCAAGAAAATGGATTCTATTTTTACCTTCGTCTCTGAGAGGGGTAGAAGCATGATTTTGTTGTCTATACCCATGTTTACAAGGTCAAGGAATCCAAAAAGATCAAAGGTAACTTTACTGGGTTCTTTGTTTGTGGCAGCCATTGGTTATTTGGTTGAACGCAATTTCCTCCTTTGAAGATAGGAGCACCAAGTATAGAAATATAGTGTCAAAATTAATCAAAAGTCAGTCATTTGGTACATGTGATGCGAGTTGGCGGATTTAACATATTTAGAAGTGACATTAATGGCCAAAACACAGTGATGGCATAGTTGGTAGTGAACAAATGTGGTGGTGACAGTGTTGGCAGTGTCATTGGTAATGACATGATTGGTGGTGACACATGTATTTAGCAATGTTCCTTGAAAAGCAGATATGACGTAATATCGATAGTGCGCACTTATTTATTCCGTATGTACACTAGTTATGGCGTAAGTTGAGGGGTGGCTGATGGGCCATATAATCGGCAGTGTCATAATTAAAATTGACATAGTTGATGGCATCATAATTGGCAGTGACACATAGTGAGGCGTATAAAGGGCACGTGTATAATGGCAGACATAGCTGATGGTGTCAGCATTGACAGTGTCATAATTGAAGTATGACATAGCTGATGGTGTTGGCATTGTCATTTATAATTGAATGTTATTTTGTCGGTGACATAGTTGGATCACGCATCATCAGTGTCATCGCTGTCTTCGTTCTTTGATGAAAGAGATGGAGAGTTCTGAATCATCGTCATTCAAATCACTTGTATCAAGTCTCTCTGCTTCATCTGCAACTGAATGGTCCAGGTTGTTATCAATGGTCTATTGAATTCCGTGAACATAAAAACATGGGTGTGAATATAGGCAAAAAGGAGTTTTACGTGGCCGCCATTGTGTAAAGGCGGGAAAGTGGAGTCCATCTCCAAAGGAAGGGGGGAACTATAATTCCTTAGGAATTTAATGTCTGTCAAGAAATACTTAAGCAATAGCCAAAGTGGTTATTATGTGTACTAATAATTCAACTCTGTATTGATATCTTAGATTTTTATATACATTCTACCAGACGACTTCACTATAACATTTCCTATAGGGTTTCCACAAAAATAGAAATATCGTTCAGTTACATTTTTTGGGTATGAAATGTATCGAAATGGACGTTTCGTTATATTGTTACAGGTAAAGCTGACAAGTTGGCCTGGTTTTTCCGTTGGGCCGTTACCTTTGCATCTTCAATTCAATTTGGATATAACATAGCACTGTATTACTGGGCCCGCAAAGGTAAGCTTGTTGCGTACGGTATGGTAGGAGTTACAGTACGAGCAGAAATGGTGTGGTTGAAACAATTTGGGGGGTGTGCAATAAAAAAATAAGCCCCCATCTCAAAATATACATAATAATACGCGCAAGTGCCTTAAAAAGAGACAAGGGCGTTGTGACCAAAGTTATATTAATGCATTCACACGTTGAAGCCCTCAGCCGTTTTGGGCGGCATCAAACGGCAGATTAGTTGTAAATAAATGGCACTCAAGTCGTCAACGAGTTGATATTGGCAAGTATGGAGAAGTGCGCCGCCGTGACGATAGGGTTCAGTAGCCTGGTTTTTCGTGTGCAAACATTAGCAAGTGGCATGCTCTGGCCTCCGAAGGCATGGACAACAAGAGAAGTCTGTTACGAGTTTCAATGGTCCGAGTCGCCGCAAAATCTGAGAAACGGGCTACAAGTTCGTGTTTGATATTCCGTTCCGAGGAAGTGTACAACAAGGCAGTATCGCATCAGGGCGCACGATGGGAAGCGTCAATGCGTCTGCCCAGAGATTCTGTGATAAACTAAATCTTACAGCTGTACAAAAGAACAGATTCCACAGTAGACTTAAAAAGCTGAATTTTGGCCCCGTCACTGGCTTCACTGTTCCACAAGGGTTGTAAGTTTCCGAGGCTGCACCCACGCCGTTGTCGCGAGTTGGACAGCCCCGTGTTGTCAGCGATATTAAATCCCAAGTAGCAGAATCATCACAAGCCTCGAGGGTGTTACCAGAAACGGTAGGAATGTCGTAGTAGGGAATGTCACCAACAAACACAACCTTGGTTTTACTGGCATTGAGGCGAAGTCCGACATTGCTGACGCGGTCTCGAAGCGATGCAATTGGCGCTGGGCAGACCTCCATTGTCGGACAGCAATGCGGTCACATCGGCATATGCCAAGAGCAGGAATTTCGACGGCCGGATGTCGTGCCACATACGCCTTCTCACTGTTAAACCATCCTCAGTAGTGAGTGAAAATACGCATAATATAATCCAGATAATCCAATAAGGATGAGCGAGAGTGTCGCCCTGTAGGACTCCCGATAGTGTGTCAAACTCATTGGTGCATCCAGATGGAATGTACGGACGCACGCAGTGGTGGTCGTATATAGGGCCATGAATGGCGTGAATGACTGTCACAGGGAATGTTTAAAAGGCAGAATGTTCTCTAAGGGCTCTGCGATCAATCACCTGTCGAAGCGCTTTTTGAAAAGTCACAAGGTAACAACCATGTTTCGTTTCCTAGCACGAAAAGCGTCAACTTGCCATATCGAGGGCAAGCGATTGCCTCAACGGTGTTTCGTCCGGGTCTGAAACCTGCCTGCCATGGTAGAAGTAATCATCCTCGTTTCTCCCTACGTCGAGCAAGCAGAATGCGGTTGAACAGTGTAGCATGGCGCACATGAGGCTAAGTCCGCGCTGGTTAGTCAGAAGTGTGTTTCCCCTTGGGATGGCCGGAAAAAAAACAATGATGGAATGACGCCATATTTGCGGAGGTTTTTCTCCAGCGAGCGTATCATTCATGATGGGGAGGATGCAATCCAAGAGGGGAAAGAACGCCGATAATGTCTGTATGGAAGCTCGTTCCGGGCCACTGACCCTTGCCGGTAGGTGTTAGACGAGCAGATTTATGAAGCTCTTCCAGTGTAATTGGGCCCGTGTTCACGTCGGGTGGCCTGTGGTATTGCAAATCAAGGCAAGGGAGTACTATCGCAAATCCACCGGGGTACATTAGCAGACCTTGAAAAAGCTGTTTTAAAAACCCTCTAAATCTAGCTTCATTGACTCTGCATCACAACAAGCTGAGGCGGCGTTTTTTCGGCCAGTGATTTTGTCAATGGCTTTCCAAACAGCTTGGCTACGTCCAGCCTCATGATGTTGAGAAACTTCGTTCGCCAATTCGTGAATAATTTCATCCCTACGTCGCGAGTATGTAACTTGCAGATCAGTTTCAAGTTGTGCGTAATTTGTAACAAGGTTTGCACGATGAGCACAAGCGAGTCGTTTTCTGGCTTTTTCCACCTCAGGATCTCTATCCCACAGGCAGGTTTTTGGCGAGTATATATGGAGACATCCTAAATAAACTAGAAAAATCGATTTTACTGAAATCAGACTATTCTAACTCCACAGTATTACCCTACGAATTCGGAAGCCTTGTCATGTGAATAATGCATTGGAATTGTCATTAGCAAATGAACATTAGTAAGTATCACGCATGATATCTTATAGATTTCAGGATTTTTATTCCTGATTTCGGGGTGTTTGTTTCAAGATGATTTGTTTTACCAAAATTCACAATTTTTTATTCAATTTCAGCCCATTTTTAGCCACTTTATATTATTTCACACGAATGTTACCTGAATTTTAGCTTTTCCAGATTGTTTCCTCAAAATTAATCTGGCATCCATTTTATGAATCTAGCAATGGAGCTGCATGCTTTGCAGTCTGAGCAGCATGCAAGTTAAGAACTAATGCATATCAAAAAGTGCTTGAAATTTTAGCTTTGCTGCTTTAATTTTGCAAGACAGAAAAACCTATACAACTGAATAGTGTACAAGAAACCGATACTGGCTACCTTGAATACTGAGTCCGAGCATATTCTAGGAGACTAGGAAAACACAAGTCACTCTTTTACAACTGAAGAATTGAATCAACGGCTGAATTAAAGTCTTGTATAGTGGCATCTACTTTGGCCTTGACCTTGTTTTAAATACATTATCAGATTACTACTTAAGCCTCTTAGAAATACAATGCCAATACACTAGGTGCACACGATCATTATATCAGTAAATCGCTGGATAATTCGATAATGGACAGAACTACAACTGTCATTTATACTGCTTCTTATGATGATAAATTGATTTAATAACAATTACAGTTCATCCAAGAGAGTTCGATTGATATTTTTATCAATAACTTATAGCTTTAAATCTGTTCATTATAGCATGCCAAGAGATGCTGTTAATTGTGTAGCGTAAATGATTTTACACAGAGCTCATCGTACCCAAATGTGTATTGCTTCTCTTTTAACAGGTGTTTAACTGTTTTAGTGGTAAAATCTTCAGGGGTAGGGGGTTATTGAATGAATTTTATTTTTTTGTAAAAGTAGGATGTTTATGTTAGAGGTGTCTCCATATCTTGGGCTGGGGAAAAATCAAAATAACACACCTCCTATTAACATGATGCCATAGTCAAGGGCACAACAAGAATCGATGGAGCTAGTTGGTGAATAGACACCTTTTAAAATCATACAGGAGACTGTACTTGCACGTTGGATACAAAATATAGTAAAGAATATGTTTGCATTTCTGAAAGCTTACAAAGATAGGGATTTGTCTCAATTTTACAAGTGAGAAAATTGTCAATTGAGACGTAATATTTGCTTATCTAACATTCAGTGGATAACAGAAAATAAAACAAAATATTCTCATTGGTAGAAGGGTTTGTACATGGTAAAACCTGCTACAGACGCAAGTTATCATCAAACGATACGCAGTTATGTGTCATAACCAACACATTTTTCATGTCGTATGATAAATATGCTTTTGGTATGCAAAATTTGGACGCTTTATTTCAAATAGATTATCTACATTAATATCATAAACTTAATTCATATTACCATTTTCTATGCTCCATAGACCTCTGAAACAACAAAAACAAAACAAACGATTGGAAACATAATTTCAAAATCACCAAAATTGATGAGACAATGAAATCGTTCACATCTTATTCATTGACAGGGTGGATTTGGGCATTAGTCACACAATTTCATGATTTGATCCTAAACAAATTGCAAAAAAAATGTTCATGTTGATATACTGTGAAATTATCCAAAATAATATATTAAAAGTATACCAAAGTCGGCTTATTGGAACATGTAGAAATAAGGGGACAACGTTTGTAGAGGGGTAAAAAAATAGAATTGTTTTGAATTGGTTTAAAGATGTACCGATTTATTGGACCACTCCTAAGGTTTAAAAGAGTATAGTTTGTCCTACCTATGAGTTATAGTTTTAGTACAATAGGCACATAACTGTTCAAAGTTATGCTGAGGTAAAATTTATAGAATGGTCCGATTGTGTTCGAACCGGTGTGAAAGTAATCATAGTCCGGGCTCCATAGACGACAACGAAATAAAGCGTAAAACTAATGTTGTGTGAAGAGTCAACTGAATCGATTGCCCTATTGTTCACCATTGTTCCCGGACTGTGAGCCCGGAGGACAATATCTCCTGCCACGCCGGTTGTAAATTGTTCATTTTGTCACACTAGATAACTTAATTATAAAATAGATTCTTTGTTTGACCGTTCTATATAAGAATAGAGTTATGACTATGTTCTTCCATAGACCCTGTATCCCCAGTCACAATTTGCATTCCAATTATGCAACGAATATCATAAACGGTGCAAACAGTATATTTTCGGCTCTTGTATCATTCGACGAACAATTTGACCACTTTTTTTTTATAACGAACGTATATATCTGAAATTTTACTCCCTTGTGACACCTTTGAACCTTTTTTTAATCACATATTGATCTACAACCTGCAGATCGGAGCAACTATACCTTTTTTTAATCCTTAAGGGTACGAACATTTTGATGTCTTTTCGATGGCGTTTTGACCCTGTTCATATTTTTGACCCCTATATATACCTCTTATTTTCCCCTTAAATACATATCTCACTCCTTTGATGTGTGGTAAACTTTTGATAATTATGTTGTAATTAAAGGTTTTCTCAATGCAATTCTGGAGAAAATGATATTTTGGGCAATTATTTTTTAATTTAAGGCATAATTTCTCCTATGCACTGAGCCAAATTTCCAAATTGGCCATGTCAACCCAGACGTGACACACACCACCACACAGACTATTGAGAACCATTTGTGTGTTTACCAAACTTAGACACTGTTTTTTTTGTTTATTTTAAAACATTATGGTCCGTATGCACAAAGGTTAGACTAGGTTTTTTTAAGTCCTTAAAGGCCTGGTCTAAATCAATTTAATTTCCCATTTTCCTTTTTAAAGTAACTAGTCAATTCCAAAGATAACAATTGAACATTTCAAATAAATACAAAATACCCATGTCAAGACAAGGAAAATGCTTTTCTTGTGGGACTAAATTATACTAACTTTAGACCCGGGTCTAAAGTTAGACCTGGGTGTTAAAGCATTATAGTCCGCCTGAAACCATAGCCAACTTAATCGATGGCCCTATTATTTTACCGTTTTTGGTGGACTATGAGCCCATAAGACTTTAAAACTTCTTTTACACAAGAACAAAAACTCCTTCGTGGGGCATACGGATTAATATTTAAGATGCCATTAAACGGATTTATTGGCATGAATCTTTCGGCACATATATAATTACATATCCCTAAATAAGACGTACTAGATTGTTTTCATTGTCATTGGAGTATTCTTGCGAAAAAAAAGAACAGATTTATTCCGACCAATGTACACGCCTGTTTTAGCATCATGGAGCTGTCATCTTTCACATCTTTCTGAACGTCCTCCATTTACTTATGAACAAAATAATTAATAATAATACCTAGCATTTAGGGATGCCCTCACCGCGGTAGTTCAATGGCGATTGAAATTATTATTACCTGTCACTATTGGAACATCAGAATCATTTCGCTTGCCGTAGCCAGCTCCTCTATCGCACTTAGATCATTCCCTCTATATTCCCCCATTTCACTCCTGATAGAGGAGTGAACTGACGAAAATACAAAAAATATCAACGGCGACCTGACTTGTACAACTATTTCGGTTTATTAATTCCCTAACCACATCTTGTGTAAATTTGATGAAACTTCATATGTGGCAATATGATTTTCTTTCTATGAGAAATAGGCATAGATGGCGCTATAACATACTAATTATGACCTTTGGAGGCCTATATGTCAAGATTCCCGCAATGGAAATTTCTGAGGTGGTAATAGTAAGTTGTAAAATTGCTTCTAAAAATAAAATAGACAATTTGCTGGGGTAAACAGTGTGCTTAATCCCTGTTGTTATATTGCAGCGCGCGCGCCAATACCGACAAGACATCACAAAAAATAAGCCAGTCCGCCACAAACCTCATCCTTGCAAATTTCTGTGAGCTACTAGAGCGAAGTCACGCCTTGGTGGCAGAACGAAAGCGTAATTAATAAACATGGCGGCTTCCTCAAATCTACTGACTAAGTCTACTTCTATGCAAATTAGCATAAAATAGTGTTTTTCTTCTCATGAATACTCGAATGACATGAAAACCAGCTGGTACATCTTATTTAGGATATTTCATTTTGCCGATAATTCATGTCCATCAAATTCCTTTACCTAAAACATATTCGCTCGTCTAATAATAAAGAAATAACAGGTTTTTACTGGACGTACTCAAGGTCAGAAAACAAAATTCACAACGACTATTTGTAAGAAGATTGAGTTGACCAGATGTAAATTCAAAGTAATTATTTTAATACATAAATCTGATCAATTAAACATATACACAATCAACATGCACAAAAATTATTATTTTCTTACCTAATCAAATTAACACACCACATGTCATCAATTATATATAGTATAAAGTTCTTGTTGGGTGCCCACCATTCTCTTGTAGAATACAGGTCCACATAAACTTGGCGACACAATTCTTTGTTAGAACAGTTTTCAGCTAGTTTCGCGTTAATAATCGCAAAAGTCCGTTTGTCTAGACCGGCCGATTAGTTTATAAACTCGTAGACTTGTAGAAACACTGGAAGTATAACTGCAAAGCTTGATGGTATAACAATTTGCCCATACATGTACTCAGTGCATTAAAGGTGATTGTCACTGGTAAGATACACCAATCCTGCTGGAACTCTTCTAATATTTGTTTTTCCAAAGGCACCAAATTTTGTGGCCTCTGACGATTCTGACGACATTTTCGCAGAATTCTATAAAATATAATAGACATTTTATAAAATCACATTTTATGCAAAGTTTTCTCCATCTTCTGTTTGAGAGGTCTACACTCGTGAAATCTCTTGTCAACTGGCAACCCGAATTTGTCCTTATCCAAATTCTCCATGATGCAACAAAACATGCGAAGACAAGACGACATCTTCCCCATCTTTTCGTTCGCTGAAACATGTTTAAAGGAAGTCCAACATCCTTGCTCGAAGTGTTTTTGACCTAGCAATTACACAAAGTCTATAATTGTTCATCAACAGGTGGGCAATCTTGCTTCCTATAGGTAAACAAGAACCTCTATACAGTTCTTAGAATGTCGAAGATAAAACACTGTGCTCCTATTGTCCTCTGCGAACATATTCTGACATATTTGTTTCTTAACTCATGACGTGTTCACCCTCTAGTCCTGATTAGACCTATCATCAGACAAGTCATGTGCTTATTGCACACACATTGCAATTTTCATATTTTCCAGTTACCCACTCATAATTTTTATATTATAATTTCATCATAGATTTAATACTCAAAAACTATATAATACAGAAAACATCATATCAAAATCTCAGGAGTCTTGTCACACCGGAAAATGCATTACAACATCAGTTAACATGTAATGTGTAATCTGGTGTCAGGATCACTGGGTGGTATTTTTTTTTTTTCAATGGGATAATCTCAACGTGATATCTTATAGCCATATCGACCCAATCATCTGAACAGAGCTGGGACATCCTACCTTCGTCACAAGGCTAAAGGGGTTTGTGATCGGTACCCCCCGTCGGAATCTTGAACAGAAGAACAACATGTGACCAGAAAGGTTCTCCTGGCACGGCAGTAACATCTCACTGGTGCGGGTCGTATTCTATTTTTGTTAAAATTTGGACACACCACATTAAACATATTGTTGAATAGCGTGCTCTCTGCATGCGGTGTAACCTCAAGATACCAGGCCATGGCGCATTTAGAAATACATTGTGTTAGCTGGTCAATACATTTTTCCCTATTAACTTGCAGATAGGTCCCTTAATAAATCAATTGTTATTACGGGTTTCTGGTTCATGCCCTGGCAGAAATATGGTACATTTAAGGTAACTGTACCTCAAATGAACCTAATCTACTATGCCTAAATGACCTGTTTTTGGGAACCTGAAACAGTCAATTTTTAAGTACTGTACCTAAAAATTATTAAGTGTACTATCACAGAAAAACATACATATTTTACATTATTATTCGGTACAGAAGTACCTAAAGTGACCTGTTTTTGGTTCCCAAACAGGTCATTTTAGTTATCAGTACCTATTTGTGGCATCCTATAGGTACAAGTGTATGTTTTCAGTTCAAACAGGTCATTTTAGGACAGTACCTATTTTGAGATTAATAGGTACAGTGTACCTAAATGGACCTGTTGGGGGTTCCCGAAAACAGGTCCTTTTAGGTACAGTACCTATTTTCAGCATAAATAGGTACACGGTACCTAAAGTGACCTGTTTTGGGGTTCCAAAAACAGGTCATTTTAGGTACAGTACCTATTTTGAGAATATTATAGGTACACGGTACTTAAAATGACCTGTTGTCGGGTTCCAAATATGTCATTTTAGGGACAGTACCTAATTTGAGCATAATAGGTACACATGTACTCTCTAAAGTACCTGCGGTTTTCGGGTTCCAAAACAGGTCATTTTAGTACAGGACCCCGATTGTTGAGCATATGATAGGTCAACTGTGTACAAAGGACATAATCAAGGTTTTCCATCACTCACATGTTTCGGGTCCAAAAAAGGTCAATTTTAGGTACAGTTAACATTTTGAGACAGTCACCTGTACAGATCGCCACTGTAAAATTGGATGGAAGGTCGGAACAAGCACCTCTAATATCAAAGTTGCGAATTAAAGAGGCATAACCCCGTTAGATAACCTTGTCCTCCCTCCGGACTTACTTAAAGTTTAGATTTGTATACCATTCTGAACCACGGCCATGTTTATATCGGAGGTGTGCCCACCTTTAATATCAAAATGTGGGACTCTCTTTTTAAAGGGGATAGCATTTTCCCCCTACTTACT
Organism: Ophioderma brevispina; assembly: GCA_023653785.1. NCBI lineage: Eukaryota > Metazoa > Echinodermata > Ophiuroidea > Amphilepidida > Ophiodermatidae > Ophioderma > Ophioderma brevispina. The sequence goes on along the minus strand of JAMKCH010013507.1, from coordinate 50,608 downwards.
TAAAAACTTTAGATTTTTATATCATCTGAAATGCTGGCCTGTTATATTTACATGGCACCTTTAATTATTAATGTAAAAAGGGGCCATAGCCTACACGGTCCCTCCCTCCCTGACTACCTTAAACAAATTGGATTTTCAATGGATATGAACCACTGAGTCCATTTTAGTAGAGCCCCCCCTACCCCCCCCCCCCAAAAAAAATAAAAACATGCACTCCTTTGTAACCAAGTGCATAAGTTTTTAACTAAAGTATTGACTATTTGTTATTTGTGGAACGGGAAGAAGGGACTGTTAGCTACATCCGCTGAAAAGGTTAGGAAAGAATGTAGTATTCTACCACAACCCTAAAATTCATCAAGGTAACGGAATAACCACATTTATGTTACGGATGCCAAATTTAGGGGTGGCAGAATTTCATTATCAGTTGAAATTAAATTATGTAAATGCAAGAAATTAAGCAATAAATGTTCATGTAATCAAAATGTATTTGAATTTCTATGCTTAAGTGCCATGTGGTTACCGCTTCTCATTGTAGTAAAAGGGTCCGCAGGGTTCTTGATTGCTGGGGTCATGTTGTAAAAACGATGGACTCTATTGTTTTGCAATTTCACGGATATAGATAACATTCCCTTCTTACCTTATAAAAAATAACAGTCACATGCTTTAGTTAAAATCTCATGGCACCTGGCCAAAGTGATGACATTTTTGTTTGGGGACATGCTGTACGCGTTTAACCGTTAATATAAAAACTTGGTAACTTTAAAGGGGCCTCGTCTGTCCCGAACTAAAAGTTCAGATTTGTTTTTCTGTGAACCAGAAATTGCAATACAGTGCGCAAAGGGCACCTCCGTACTCTTTCGACCCCCCACCCCCCTATTCTCGTTTTTTTTTGGGCACTGCGATACAAATTTGCTCATACCATTAAAAACCTGCCATCAGAATCAACCTAAAATTTGGGAAATAACCTGATCTCAAGGATATCCAATGAATCATGAACAACAATGAAGGGCTGGACTCATGAAATTCACTGTACATATATAAGATTTACATGCATATATACCTTGGAGGCATCAAATTTCCTTTAAAAAGGCATTCCTGATCCTAAAATTATTTGACAGTGGTGTTTGTGCACAGTGGCATGAGCAAATGTGTGGTATTATACGTGCTATAAGACTGCTGCGTTGTATATGAAGTAAAAAATCTGAATTTCTTTGGAAATTAAATTTGCAAGTCGGATGATGTCAAAATCTCCATTTTTAGGGATAAGTTGGAAAGGTAAGACTTGGGTATAATGTTTCTCAATCGCCAATATATTGCACCTTTCTGGCCGGCACACCTTCATTTGTTTCGAGGTGCATCTTATACAAGTGATTTAGCAATGACCATTTTGTAGCACAAGGGTTACCAAATCACTTTCTTCTTCCCACCAACCTAACGCCATAAGCCCACAACTTTGAAGCTATGTTTGAGGGCCCATGCACAGAAAAGGATTTCTTTTTGGTCAAGGTTCATAAATGATCAAGTTATGTAGGTAGAAAAAATAGAAATTGCATGCCTATGTTTATACATACCATATTAAGTCAAGCTGATACATATGCATAGACCGACCCATATTAAGTCAAGCTGATACATATCCAACACTCATGTAGGCTCTGAACTTAATTACAAAGTTCTGAATTCTGTTCCCTAGGCTTTGCCAAAAGGCAAGATCACATTTACTAAATGTTTTAATAGTATTAATATACTTGCAGTACATACCCTACAGCTGTCAGTTTGATGTGTATGTGCTAGGTGATTCCTTTCCATAAATATGGATGAGAATTGAATGGCAACCATAGGACATTTTGTAGTTTTACTAGCTCAATACAATTGAAATTCTAACTGTCACCTGAACTGCTTCAATCCAATTCAAATTTTAACTTCATCTGAACTGCTGTGCGTAAAATACTAGGCTGTTAACATGTTTCTAGGAAATCCCACTTTTAAACTTTGAGGCACCACAGTTTAACTTCTAATTTAGTACAATTAGGTAGCACCTACTGTCGGACAATGATGCAGAATGTCCGGAATAGGTACAGTTAGGTATACCAAGAAATGTAGAAGGATCCAAGTCCAAATAGGTATATTTTAGGTATCCCTTATTATGTGAAAAATATTTCTAAGTCCAAAATAGGTATAGTTTAGGTACCCTTCATTATATGAAAAAATTTCTAAGTCTAAATAGATATAGTTTAGGTACAGCAAAGCTTTGAAATTGGTTATAAGTTCCAAAGTAGGTACAGCGTAGGTACATTTAGTATTAGCCAAGTAAAAAATATTCTAAGTTCAAAATAGGTACATCTTAGGTACAATTTAGGTATACTATAGCCAAACTAAAACTAAATAGGTACATTTTAGTTAACTGAATGTACCCAAATACCAAATAGGTACAATTTAGGTCATTTCGGTTCATTTAGGTACATATAGTGTACTATTTTCTGCCGGGTGAATTGGACCCCTATTATCCTTCCCGTTCTGTCAGCATATTCGTCACCGGGTTCATCACGAATTCAGTACGATCGGAGAGGGTCTGGTGTTAATGATCAAATTGAAGGTTCGTTTGTGGCAAGTCCCAGAGGCGTGCTTCACGGTGTGGGGGAGCAGTAGGTTGCCAAATGGGTGCTCAATTAGCTCTAAGATTGGGCTCGGTAAAGCTAAAACTTCTCTTTTCGGTTGTATACGAAACATTTCCTGGTCCAGTCATGATATTATAAGTACTATAATTGAGATATAACCGTGGTGACCAACGGCGCTCGCTACTAGACCACATATTTATAAATATAAATAAACACATACGTATTTAAAAGAAACTGTTTTGGACCAGAAAATACAAAATTCCGCATTCTTCCATAATAGAACGAATCTCCCAATAATATTAGGCACACATTCTATACTACGTTAAACATTTCAGATGATCTAAGAATATCAGCATTTTTAGTAAGTGAAAGAAATGCATAAAAATAGAGGAAAAAACAAGCAAACAAATTAGCCTATAATCGTAAGATGTTGGCAGCAGAATAGCTTAAAAGGTGAGTCTTAAAGCGCGATTTGAACTGATTGAAATACGGAGGGAATTCCAAACCTTGGATGAAACCAATCAAGGAGCTTTACCATTCATACTTTAGAGTCGGATTTTAGAGAGAACTAGTTCAGAAAGATACGTAGGAGCTCCAACGATGCATGAGCATTTTGAATGTTAGCAGAACGTTAAACACATTCTTCTTTTCTAATCGGAAGCCACCTGGAGTTGGCACATGACAGGAGTTATGATCCGATCTCCTGGTAAGGGTTACTACAGGTTACACACGGTTAACCATATTTCGACGAGCTGCAGTTTGGACAATTCCTAACGGAAAAAACAGGATGGACATACTGTTGCAGTTATATGACCTGGCATGATGAAAACGCGTGAAACCAGAATGCAGGTAGCGACGAAGGTTACCAATCTTGTTATGAAGGCATTGTGATGACACACCGAAAATGTCATTGACGAGTTTTAAATCTTGAGATTTTCGTCGAACACCACGCCAAAGTCACGAAAATATGGAAAGAACATTTGTTGCATTCACGATATTAAGGGGAACATAATAGACGCAGTGTCGTCTGAGATAGCACGGGTTTAAATGTAGAACTTTGTTTTGCTGTCTTTCAGCATGAACCTGTTCTATTCTCAGTCGGCAATGTTTCGATGATCATGAATTACTGTAACAGCCCTCTAATTTCGACAACATACCCCAAACAGATATGGGGACATTAATTAGAGGCTTAAAAAGCTCCGGGTAATTTATACTAAACTGTGTACCATAACTTTAATAAACCAATGTGTCTATTGCATGAAATCACGAACTCGTACTATTTATATTAAAAACCACCAAAGTTCACAGACCGTTTCAAACAGGGTGGATGACGTAGAATCAATCTGGCGTGTTTGTGTTGAACGCCATTTCGTCGTCGTCGCTCGAATAAAATCACGACGGAGTGATTTTATTATTATAAAAATCGTTTGTTTACCCGTAAGGGCCCTAAATTGAGGCTAATCGTTTCAGAGTGAGTCTATTGTATAAAAAAGCTTACAAGATTCAAAAAATATCAATTTTGAACTAATCCAGAGGGGCAAATTTTTCAAATGTGCAGTGTCTATTTCAGCGCCTCGGATTGAAAGCGGCACAGGGAAACCTTTTTTCCTGAGCTTTAAAATGTTGTTACACTTTAAGTGTGTTTTCCTTTTATGTTATTGCATGGTGTATAGGAACCACCATTGCAAACCCAGTCGCAGGCGTATTCCTCATTGATGGGTGAGCCAGTCAGAAATATACAAATACCAGTTTATTCATCTTTAAACAAGAACAAGTATGACTTAGTTGCCTAGCTTTGCCTTTACATGACTAATCCCACTAGCCCAGTGGATGGATTTTATGTCTGGCAAAAAATGCTGTATCCCATGGCTTTTGGATCTCTGGAGTATTCTTTATTTTGAGTCAACAAAAAGACTGGAATGGCTAAAAGTGGCATTTTGCTTTAAGTAGACAGTTGTCTGCCTTCTTTGGTTGGGTGAATTTAAATAGCGAGGCATAACAAAATAAGGTTTAAAATTTTTTAAATTTTTTAATGGTGTTAGGGTTAATTTAAAGGCGTAGTATAATGCTGATAATAAGGGTGTTTGTCACTGCAACTTGTTCCTGGGTTTGTAAAAGTGGGTCACATATGTTATTTGGCAAATAGTGCGCCCTTTAGCTCAAAAGTGATATTTTTGCATGGCTGTAAAGCTTGTATATACATTAGCCCTCACCTGAAATTATTAAGTCCAAATCAGCGCGTTTATGGGTAAACAGAGTCCCATTTTATCGTTAGTGACTAGTCCGGCGACATTAAATCAGCAGACGACGTGGAAACGGCGTTTAACACAAGAAAACACACATCGGAGTTGATTCCCATGGCATGCACATTGTTTGACTGGTTTGTGACATTTGTGGTTTATTTGGAGCAGAGTATGCAAAAACATTTAAATTAAGAGTATTCTTTGATATGTTTGCACGCACAGCGCATGTCTTCATGGTCTTTGCACATTTGACTTTTACCAACTTGTACATTTGATAATGTAGCTCTACCATCTAAAGTATTATTAGTGCTAAACGTTTGCACGACGGAGATGTATAATTTTTTCATCTGTACAGGAAAAGGGCTTTGCTTGTTCAGAACGCTGTCACATTACTTGGTTCTATTACGCTTGGTTTGACCAAACTACTAAATTTATGGGAACTACTTTTGGTTGGTCGAAATATTGTCGGATTAGGAACAGGTATGTAATGCGCCACATGATGGCTACATGTACCAAACTATCGAAATCAGTATGTAATGTAACTATTGGTTATGAGATATGTATGAACTATACCATGTAGTCAATTATGGTAACTAAGTATACACATAAAGCCATAACATTGGATTTTATCTCAGGAATGGCAATGACAATTGTTCCTATATACTTGACGGAGATTTCTCCCTCAACCCATCGAGGTTCCATTGGAAGTGTCCACTACTTTATGATAGCTGTTGGATTACTTGTTGCACAGGTACGTAATTAATTACCGACAAGCGGCTAGGGACCGATCAGGTAACCCTATGCTTACCGTGCAAATCGCAGACCAACCGACTCTGAAGTTTCCATTGCAATCTCTAAAATAATAGATTAAAATTTTGCGTCAGAAGTGGAATCGAACCCACGACATTTAGTTTACAAGACGAGCGCCTATACACGCACGCCACGCAACGCGAGCCGACATTAATAAAGCGCACGTACATATCATAATCATCTTGTTTGGCAAGGTTACCTGGTCGGCCCCTGGCCGCTTAATACGGTACATGTCATATCAAAATAATTTATACCCTTAACACTACACTTATTCTGCGTATGTATGTAGGTATCCCCATCTTGGATTTGGCAGTATGAGAAATTGAAAGTGGTAGCATTAATGAGAATAAATTCAAAGTCACTATCAGTAGTGTCCGTATTTGCCGTGGTCTGTCGTTCTTAATTATGTTCTTGATTACAAGTGATTACAAGGGAAAACTGATCTCTTGTTGGAAACGTTAAATGGTTTGAAATTCCGACAGATTTAGTTAATTTTCTGCAAAGCATCATGGGTAAGTGCGGAATCCAGATGTAGTGCTGCAAAAATGAGGTCTTTTTCACAACTTTCTTGACATCAATTATAATAAGAACCATCTCATTTTTTTCTTCAAAAAAGTTAATAGAGAAAATTATCAATAGCCTTGTCATTCCCCATATTTCCTGTTATTCGTATTTCTTTAATTTCTTCGCAGATAATTTAAATTTCCTTGATTGTATGATCCTGGTATTAATGTCAAGAGACCTTATGTTTTTTTATTTTTAGTCTAACTTTATAATTCAGATACCGCCACCTGATACTTGCCTATTTTGTAGTATAAACGCAGATTTAGGATGATGATTACAAATTGAGAAAACTGTATCTGGATACCGAGGATGAAAAAACAGGCAAAGATAGCTTTATTAAAAAATTAAGACATACGTGTGCCCAAAATGAGGTAATGCCACGGTTTTTAATGATATTCTCTTAAACCATGGACTTAAAATGTAAATGTTTTGAACTTCTGGTATAATTTCCTTTCACGTGTGTTCTTTTTTATACTTTAAACCAATACTGACGAAGTTTTCACGGTAAATATTTATAAACTGATTAAATATTTAAAAGCTCCCTTATTAACTTTCTCAAAGTAAGTATTATTAAAATTGGCTCACTGACAATTATTAGCAGGAAGCACCCAGCAGAGAACACACACTTCAACTTGTAAGGGGTTATAAAAGAAGTCACTTTTGTGGACGCCGTCTTGGCAGAACATCAAAATACTTTAAAACAATAGCAAAAATATATATAAATACATATTAACTTTATTCCACATAATTGTCATCTAAACTTTGACCCAAAACTTCATATAGGCCCTAAATCTATAGGGCATCTTTCAAATCATACCATAGAGGACAGTACTTCTTTTATTTGTTTCCTTGTTTTATTGAATAATATGACATAGAATTAACGTCCATTTTAGGCCTTAATCAGCAAATTAATAGGGAAACTATTTGATTCATTCATGTATATTACAATATGCTACCTAAAAGTCTGGTAGTTTGAACAAATGAAGATTCAAAGTGCTTATATTGTGTACATTGAAAAGCACTAAATGAATTAGGGTTCATTAATAGTATTTTGGGTATGAACGATTGTTAATGCACGAGGGCTTGCCAGTTCATGTATACCGTACTTTTTACTAACTATTACTTACAAAATTAAATAATTACATGTCAAATTGCATGATTTTTTACCACTTTCGTCGTTCGTCACGGCAGCCATGCATAAACGGGTATTTACACATGGTTATGTGACGGTATTGACCATCGAGTGACGCCGATACATACGAGGTATACATGAATATCAAATTAGCCTATTTACGGACCCCGTATTCTCAATAAACTCTTCAAACTATAACAGACGTTTATTAATATTACTAGTACACGGAGTATATGAAAAGTTCGGGCAGTCAGACGAGTCATTATTCAATCTTTTGCATTTCCATTTACGAATACCCTCATTTCTAGTATGACGAACTTACATAAGTCAAATCGTGGAGCACGAATCCGACAAGACATATCCCAAAATACATACTTAAATTCCTTTTAATCGAAGAAACAGAATTGCAGGAGAGAAATAACAAGTACAAGTAGGTGAATGATAAATACTGCGTCCATTAGGGTTATTTTTCTTAGTGTAATGACTTCCGACGCAGCACTGCGTCGGCAAGGTCCATTTAATACAGTGTGATTGCTACGGCTTTTCAATGCATTATAGGCCTTTCGTCGTTGCCGACGACCAATGTCAAAAAAACGACGTTAAGGTTCCCTGTACTATAATATTACTGATCAGAACAAGCCATGCTCTCTTCTACGGTGGAATCTGTAAAGATGTTTTCTAGGCAGGGTTGCCATTGATTACTGAATAGATCATATAGCATTAAGATACTGTAATAACACTGTGTTGTAACTCAAAAAAAAACACAAAAAACACAAAACAAAAAAAAAAAAAAATGTATTGTACTGTATAATGTGTGCTGAATATCAAATTTTGCATTTTGTTTTGCTTAATAGTTAAAATATTAAACCCAAATTCCAAACTTGTGAAATGTCGAATATAAAAGGGAGAGGGACATTAACGTGCGCACGGCTGGCTGAACGTTTGAAATCCATCTGTTTATCAGAAACTAATGTATCAAATGAAGGATCCAAAGTTGAAATGTTGGATTCAGGTAATTTGAAGTTCTGTGGGACTCTTGGCTCATCTCGTACAAATAATTTTACTCCAAAACTGAATTAAAAAGTTCAGTTCAAGTTCATTTATTAATTCAGAAAAGATCATGATACAAACAAATATGATACACTTACAAATATTACAATTAGTATTATAACCATTGGTTAGCTACAGTGTGTATGTCTGAAGGGGGGAGATCAAAATAACCCAGAGGGCTTTAATCTTTGACCCCACTTATTAAATTCGAGGAAAAAAAAAATATGAAAAAATGGTGCTACACATAATTCAGGAAATACACTTAAGGGGGTAAAATAGTTACAATAAAGAAAAACCCTAAGGGGAGACACATAAAACAGGACAGACATCGACAAGTACAGGTGCCAACAGATTTACACGTTACGGGGCAAAGGATAGGACTAAGGGTGTAAGCGACGGTGAGGGCGATATTAAGGATACAGCCAAATCAGAAATAATGATAGGTATGTGCAGGGAGGAAATCAACCATTATAATCACAAAAGTATTGGTAAACAGTAAATAAAACTATATGTAAATGTGAAAGAGCATGGCTAACCCATTAAATAACCCATGGATTTAGTTGTTATTCTCATTCATATTGTTTTAGTTACAGGACTGCGATGCATTAAGCATTTAATGAGTGCACGTGCACACAAATCATGCTCTACTCCGGAATTGTAAGTCGGCTATAATATACGCTTTAAACATTTTCTCAGAAAAAGTAAGAAATTTAGACACAGACCAAAAGCAAAAGCTAACCACTGTTAAAGCATTGTAGCTCAATTAAGTGCTTGGAATTGAAGAGCCTGCTAAACTGTTAGAAAATGATTAAATTAGCGTGTTGAATGGAGATTCGCCTCGAGGCCAAAAAATCTATTTTAAACTGTTTGGGTTTGATTCGCCAAAAACAAAAAAAAATAGTACCTTTAGATTCGGAATGTTATATTTTCTATTCGGTATACTAAAAAGAGCTTTAAATATAATCACTGCAAAATCTCAATTTCGCCAAAAAATGTTTCGCTGTGCGAATTATGACGAAAAACACACCGTCAGGAATCCCTGTATGGTGACAGGAACAAATATGAAGGTGCAAGGATCAATGAAACATCCTTTTAAGTTAATGATGAAGATTAGAATAGGTACGTACATTTTAATGATTCAGGAAAATGGGACAAAATTACTTTTGTTTTGTTCATGGCCTATGCGCCTCCATCAATCTCCATTGATTTTTTGCGTTTTCGGTCGAAGACCTCCCGTCCAGTCGCGGAACTTGAGCGACAAATCAACTATAGTATAAGATATGTTCATTAGGCTTGATATGGCTCTGCCATTTATGCAGGTTGCTTTTATTTTTAAATTAGGGTTATGATATTTCCATTTTGAAAACACCGAATATACTGGGGGCCCATAGCCTTGGGCTCTGGTGGCGTATTGGCATGAGTGGTCTCCTATCATTACCTTTTGCAAGAAAACACACCGGTACCTGGCGATAACTAAGGAAGAAGACGATGAACAGCTGAAATAGGTAAGAATTTAACGCAATCTAAAACCTTTCACAAAAATGCCATGGTTTGTCGTTGTAAGTGTTAAGAAAATCTACGTTTACCTCCAATGAAAATTACAGGGACACATAGCTGTTGTTGATCAATAAGGAGAATAACCTTTGAACCATACAATGGAAGAGGGTGTCAGTCTCGGAAATACCTTGCACCTTTGCAAGTAATGGCAAAAGTATTATAAAATATGTTGTACCTTGATTTAGACACAAGTTTCGAGTAGTGATTTACTTTGAATGTGGTTTATACTCCAGAAAGCTCCGAGGACTGGATGCTGATATCACAGCCGAGATGAAAGAGATTCATGGGAACGAGTAATGTTGACAAAGAGCACGAGGAAGAAGTGGTTTGATTAATACTATATGTTGTCGCGCTCCAGGTTGAAGATGCCAATATATTGGGCTGATATTGTTGGCAAGTCAGCAGTTTTGGGATAACGGCAGTAAAGTAAGGTTGAATCTGTTACAACATGTATTTATATATACTTAAAGGCAATATCAGTGATTGCTAAATAAGAAAATCGAAAAAAATTCATCAAAAATAGAGTTTTGCATTTCTGTAACAAGTTCAGGTATACTACTCACCCACTGCAAGGGCTAAGGATGAAAGCAACTTAATAAAGAACAAATCTACCTTTAAGTTCATTACTGTCCATACGGAACCACGACTACAACACGTAATGAATGGGAGTCTCATCTTGAGAAAGCTGTTTTATTTCCTTTTCTGTTCAGTTTTATTATGCATAAACATATTATGAGAATTCAGTCTGTCTTAATTATAAACTGATTAAATATTTAAAAGCTCCCTTATTAACTTTCTAAAAGTTGTAAGTATTATTAAAATTGGCTCACTGACAATTATTAGCAGGAAGCACCCAGCAGAGAACACACACTTCAACTTGTAAGGGGTTATAAAAGTAGTCACTTTTGTGGACGCCGTCTTGGCAGAACATCAAAATACTTTAAAACAATAGCAAAAATATATATAAATACATATTAACTTTATTCCACATAATTGTCATCTAAACTTCATATAGGCCCTAAATCTATAGGGCATCTTTCAAATCATACCATAGAGGACAGTACTTCTTTTATTGTTTCCTTGTTTTATTGAATAATATGACATAGAATTAACGTCCATTTTAGGCCTTAATCAGCAAATTAATAGGGAAACTATTTGATTCATTCATGTATATTACAATATGCTACCTAAAAGTCTGGTAGTTTGAACAAATGAAGATTCAAAGTGCTTATATTGTGTACATTGAAAAGCACTAAATGAATTAGGGTTCATTAATAGTATTTTGGGTATGAACGATTGTTAATGCACGAAGGCTTGCCAGTTCATGTATACCGTACTTTTTACTAACTATTACTTACAAAATTAAATAATTACATGTCAAATTCAGTCTTAAATTGCATGATTTTTTACCACTTTCGTCGTTCGTCACGGCAGCCATGCATAAACGGTTGTTTATACATGGTCATGTGACGCGTATTGACCAATCGCGTACGCCGATACATACGAGGTATACATGAATATCAAATTATGCCTATTTACTGACCCCGTATTCTCAATAAACTCTTTCAACTATAACAGAGTTTATTAATATTACTGATCAGAACAAGCCATGCTCTCTTCTACGGTGTGATATCTGTAAAGATGTTTTCTAAGGCAGGGTTGCCATGATTACTGAATAGAATCATATACGCATTAAGATCCTGTAATAACACTTGTGTTTGTAACTAAGTATTGTACTGTATAATTGTGCTGAATATCAAATTTTGCATTTTGTTTTGCTTTAATAGTAAAATATAAACCAATCCAAACTTTTGAACATGTCGCATAAAAGGGGAGAGGACATTAACGTTGCGCACGGCTGGCTGAACGTTTGAAATCCATCTGTTTATCAGAAACTAAATTGTATCAAATGAAGACCAAAAGTTGAAATGTTGGATTCAGGTAATTTGAAATTTCTGTGGACTTGGCTCATCTGGTGACAAATAATTTTAATTCCAACATCTGAATTAAAAAAGTTCAGTTCAGTTCATTTATTTCATTCAGAAAAGATCATGATACAAACCAATATGATACAATACAATATATTACAATTAGTATTATAACCATTGGTAGCTACAGTGTGTATGTCTGAATGGGGGAGATCAAAATAAACCCCGAGGGGCTTTAATCTTTGACCCCACCCTTATAAATTCGAGGAAAAAATATGAAAAATGTGGATAAACATTAAATTTCAGGACAATAACTATGGAAGGGGTAAATACGTACAATTAAAGGTGCAACGAGAGATTTCAATAACTGGTGTCACGAAAAAATGTGAAAATTCTGATTTTGGCACTGGTGTAAAGCTTTATATCAAAAATATCCCCATCTGTAAGGATTAAGCTGAGAACTGTTTCTTTGGTCCAAAAATTATGCAATTTCTAATTTCGTATAGGAGCAAATACAGAATTCAGCCTATGCTTTCTATTGAAATATAAGCATACACAAATCACCTTTTGTTATCATTTTAAGTTACTTCTGTAACCAAATAAAAGGCAGAGAATCTATTGAGCTTCTAATAAATATGAAATCACTGCATATCACAGAAAATATAAGTGACTTGAAATCTCTCATTGCACCTTTAAAGAAAAACCCTAAGGGGAGACACATAAAACAGGACTGACATCGACGACAGGTGATAACAGATAACGTTACGGGGCAAGGATAGACTAAGGGTAAGCGAGGTGAGGGCGATGTAAGGTATACAAGCAAAATCACAAATAATGATAGGTATGTGCAGGGAATATCAACCATTATAATCACAAAAGTATTGGTAAACAGTAAATAAACTATATGTAAATGTGAAAGAGCATGGCTAACCCATTAAATAACCCATGGATTTAGTTGTTCTTCTCATTCATATTGTTTTAGTTACAGGACATGCAATGCATTAAGCATTTAATGAGTGCACGTGCACACAAATCATGCTCTACTCCGAATTGTTAGTCGGCTATAACTATAGCTTTAAACATTTTCTCAGAAAAAGTAAGAAATTGACAGACAAAATCAAAAGCTAACACTGTTAAAGCAATCTGTAGCTCAAATTAAGTGCTTGAATTTGAAGAGCCTGTAGAACTGTTATAAAATATTTAAATTAGCGTTGTTGAATGGAGATTCGCCTCGATGCAAAATCTATTCTACCTGTTTGGGTGTGATTCGCCAAAAACAAAAAAAATATTACCCTTAGATCGGAATGTTATTTTTAATATTCGGTATATAAAAAGAGCTTGTAATATATAATCATGCAAAATCTCAATTTCGCCAAAAAATGTTTCGCCTGTTTGCAGCATTACTGACGAAACACACCGTCAGAATCACCTGTATGGTGAACAGGAAACAAATATGAAGGTGCAAGAATCATGAAATGCTCCTTTTAAGTAATGATGAAGATTTAGAATAGGTACGTACATTTTAATGATTCAGGAAAATGGACAACATTTAACTTTGTTTTGTTTCCTGGCCTATGCGCTCCATCAATCTCCATTGATTTTCGTTTCGGTAGAAGACCTCCCGTCCAGCCAGAGGAACTTGCGCGAATCAACTATAGTATCATGATATTTCATTAGGCTTGATATTGCTGCCATTTATGCAAGGTGCTTTTATTTTTTAAATTAGGGTAATGCATTCTTTCCATTGAACACCGAATATCTGTGGCCCATAGCCTTGGCTCTTGGTGGCGTATTTGGCCTGATTGGTCTCCTTATAATACCTTTCTGTCCAGAAACACCACGGTACCTGGCGATAACTAAGGAAGAAGACGATGAAGCTGAAATAGGTAAGAATTCCACGCATCTAAAACCTTAAAAAATTCCTGGTGTCTTTGTATGTTAAGAAATCTTACGTTCTACCTCCATGACCATTATTGACCATAGCTGTTGGTGACAATCAAGGAATAACCTTGCACTTACACTGGAAGAGTGTGTCGTCTCGTAAATACCTTGCACCTTTGCAAATAATTGCAAAAAGTATTCTTAAAATATGTTTATACTGATTTAGACACAAGTTTTTGGGTGATTTACTTGAATGTGTTTAGTACTCCAGAAGCTCCGAGGACTGGATGCTGATATCACAGCCGAGATGAAAGAGATTCGATGGGAACGAAATTTTGACAAGAAACGAGGAAGAAGTGGTTTGATTAATACTATATGTTGTCGCGCTCCAGGTTGGAAGATGCCAATATATCTTGGCATGATATTGTTGGCAAGTCAGCAGCTTTCTGGGATAACGGCAGTAAGTTGAATCTGTTACAACATGTATTTATACTTAAAGGCACTATCAGTGATTTGCTAAATCAGAAAATCGAAGAAAATCATCAAAAATCAGATTTTTGCATTTCTGTAACAAGTATAGGTATCCTAACTTACCCTGCAAGTGCTAAGACTGAAAGCAACCTAATAAGGACAAAATCATACCTTTAAGTCATTACTGTCCATACGGACACTTACTACAACACGTAATTGAATGGGGATTCATATCTTTGAGCACAGCTGTTTTCTTCCTTTTCTGTTAAGTTTTTCAGTGCCAATAAAAAATAACGTATTGAGAATTCTATCGCGGTCCCTTCAATTATAAGCTATTTCTGCAAATTTTAATATTTTTTTAATCTTTCGTGAAAAATATAGAACAAATAGGAGCGTGACCGTAACCAGGATTTAAAAAAAAAGGGGGGGGGGCTTTTTCCACAAATTCGCACCTCCCAAAATTTCAACCTTTTTTTCTGACAAAATAGCATACCCCCCATTGGCTCGCTTCATTCGCAAAAGTCGATTTTTTTTTGCCCTTTTGGGACATTTTAAGGGTTTTGGGGGCTTATTGGAATTTGAGGAGTGGGCTTCCGACTCCTCCCCCACTGTTTACGGGCCTAAAATTACTGTTTAAGACAATTAGAGAAGTCATGACGATCAGTCGATCTGTTGGCATTTCAGTCAGTCGCCACAATTTTTTCTTAACCAACTGCAGAGCCGGAGCAGAGGCTAATTTTCGCAGAGAAATTTTCGTGGAAGGAAACGGCACATTAGCACTGACCTCTGCGCTTTAGATAAAGGGCGTAAAGCAGACCATTCGCGAACATAATAGTCCTCTGGAGCTGTGTTGAGCTTGCTAGTTTCTGACCATGTCGAGCCGCAGGCGAGACATGTCAGAAACTAGCAAGCGAAACACAGCTCCAGAGGACTATTATATTCGCGAATGGTATATTTTAAGCCGTTTATCTTGCATATACGTCGTGCAAATAATTAAATGCGATTTTTTCTAACGATTCAGTACCACTTTGGATACATATTGTTTATAATTTTAACATTTATAGGAACATAAGCTTAACTATTTTCTTTAAATAAAACCACAAGATGCCCTTGCTATATTTGCATGTGTACGAGTCTATCAGCAAGAAACAGTCCAGTGCATGCAGCCGTTAATCTACCGAAGGTATTCGGTCTTTGGGCATTCAGCTTTATGCACTGTATTGAACATAAAAGGCCAATCCAAAGCGTTCAATATTACTCACAGCGACACCACAAGATTTATATAAATGAATGAGTAGAGACGTGAAAAGCAAAAAAAAAAAGAAGTATTCCAAAAAATACATTCGCAGCTACATGATAATTAATTTAACGCGTGTCTGTTTAATAATTATGTAACATCTCTTGTTTAGTAATAAACTTAAATATTTAGTATATGCATAATCCACCCCCATCGGTGGTATCCCGAACATTGTATTCTAACTATGACTCAAGAATATTGACAGTATTGTGTCTCTGGAATAAACCTTTGACCCATAGAAATAACATTCTGTATAAACACCACAACTTTCATATTTTGAATAAAGTCCTGCTTACGCCACACTAATAACAAGCAATCGCTGTGGCATTCAGCCTGACAGACTTTTATGTTTGTCTCGTAACTATCTCCTTTTATTTCAAGGAATAGTTACGATCATGGCAGGTGTCCTTAATGCGATTAAAATTTAAATAATCCCTCCACCAAAACAATGGCAGTACGGTGTAGAAACACTGATTCCTATAGTATACTTCTTTCGTTAGAACTGCTAGTATATTTCTTTTGTTTGCAATAGCCAGAAGCCGCTTCCGCAAAAATAGTAGGCCTCAAGCCACTTCCGCAAAAATAGTGGGCAGTTCAAACAAAATAGACACAATAAACGATGAAAGGAAACAGGGCTAGACGTATATACATGGATAACGGGCTGGTGCACCGTTGAATAGTCGCCGATTGAAACCACAGGAAGTTGCATTTTGCCCTTCTCAATATGGCTTCACTTTGTTGTCAAACTTAAAGGAATTATTATTTCTCGCCATATTGAGAAGGGAAAAAAGCAACTTCCTGTTGTTTCAATCGACTCAGACCCGCTATCCATGTGTAGGGGTCAGTGGACATTAGGGATGCTTGAGGTCAGAAAATTAACCAATGTTGGTGGCCATTTTAAAATCCAATATGGCTGCCACAACCAAAGCTACAATCCAATGATCTAATGTTGTTTTCACTGTTCTTAATGGATTCACAGACCCTGACAACAGGTAGACGTTTCATGTAGAAGTCATTAAAGGTCCCGGGAAATCTTTGTGGGACAGTTCATTGGAATAAACAGGG
Organism: Ophioderma brevispina; assembly: GCA_023653785.1. NCBI lineage: Eukaryota > Metazoa > Echinodermata > Ophiuroidea > Amphilepidida > Ophiodermatidae > Ophioderma > Ophioderma brevispina. The sequence goes on along the minus strand of JAMKCH010013507.1, from coordinate 33,995 downwards.
CCAGAAAAAAGAACACACTACCAGTGACATCATTTGTGAAACTATTGATTATCCGTCAGTCATGAATAGATTCACATCAGTCACCTGGAATTTCTTTTTGGAATGCTTTTTGGTCCCTCATTGTAGACTTGACACAAACAACATCAATTCTATTTGCATTTCCTGGGACCTTTAAATGAGATATTACAATTGATTCCGTCATGCGCTGTATGATGTTGTGCAGTAGCGCTTGACCATGTTGACCTTATTTGCATCCATGGGACTTCTATAAATATTATGAAACATCTACCTAAAAAAAATTAAGGTATACCAGAGACGAGACGGCCATTTTGAATGATGTCTTATTAAGGCTCTTTGCGTGGGTCCAATTTCAGGAAATTTTTGATGTTGCTCTCTAGACCATATACTACAAATACATACCATAAATCGTTTTTCTTGCACTTTCTTGGGATTAGGGATTTCATATCATATTTTACCCTATTATACGCTGAATACAGATAAATAGTTCACCGGTAACACGGTTTGTCGGCTTCCCGGGGTCGGCTTTTAACATGTTTTTTGAATTATAAATATTCAATGTTTATATGTGCGAATAGTGAGTCTTTTTAAACCTGAGTGATTCTGTTATAATTATTTATATGTGTGAAAGAAATGCTGAAAAAATTAGAATATATATAATAGAGAATGAGAAATACTGTTTTTTTTTTTATTATGGAACATAATTATTACAGTTCACTTTTAATGCAATGGAGACATGGCGTAACACTGGCTTAGATGAGAGAAAGATATATTTCGCTATCATCGGTACCGATGCGATAATTATAATGACAGCAATTGTACCGGTAAGCATTTTTAAAATATGTTACAAATTCATAAAATCATTATAATGAGTGAATCGTGAATTTCATTGCAGTGTTGAATATTTCTAAACGTATTGAACTAATGTTTTTTGAAGAGATGGTAACTGAATTGCTAATTTGCAAAATTATGATTCGTGATCTTATTTAGCATTTATCAATTGTACCTTTTATCTAATCGTGTGAGATTTAAGTAATTTAGAATAACACATATTGGTCTAAGCTAGTGAAACTAAAAACTTTATATACGTAAAACGGGCGTCAAAGTTTAAAATTATTAATATTGTCGGTGCACTTTCAACCTTTTTCAAGCTTTGTCCCACATCTAACTTGCGCAACTTTTTTTCTACTCAAATAGTATAATCGCATAAAAACTTCAGAAATTAGCCCGGGGCCACTTGTATTCGAAGGTGGATATGATGCGTGTACAAGAAAACGCGTAAAAAGGGTCCTTTTTTCCCCAACTAGCGATGTACGCGCGTACATTGATTAGGGTGTCAAACAGCAAAGAACGAAATATGGAAAAAGGGTATGTTTTTTCTTAACACAGAAAGTATGATGTGCATGTTTAGGGAATATAATACCCACGTTTAATCAAAATTATCACAAATACTTTAAATCGGAAGTATACAATGAGTTGAGATGACTTAACTGAGTGACTTAATGAAACAGAAAGTACAGCTCACTTGGATAAGTTGAGTTGGTGTGACTAGTTGATACCTTGACTAGACTCAGTCGAGTCACCCCAACTCAACTCAATAAGTGAATACAACTTCCGTTGCATTATTTCTATTAGTGATAGAAAAAACAGACAAAAATACTTGTTTAGTGTATGTTTTAAGTCGGTAGAAATACTCGTGTAAGTCCATGTTCACGCATCATTATCCAACGGCCATCTTTGAATACAAGTGACCCCCCACCCCCGGGAAATTAGGCATACTTGCCTTAGTAACTTCATACCTTTTAGAAGTATTACGCGAACACGAGACGAATACATGTACATGCAAATTGTGTGCACAGTAAATTTCAGGTTCTTTTTCGAAACGTGAACAGATTCATCGCACATTCCTCATAACAGGTACAAACTTCTAAAGGTGTACATGGACCAGCAAAGCAGTTGATACTAGAGCTGCTTCACTATTGGTTTTCCCTTTTTAATTTGATATTTGTTTCTGATTGGTTCTATTGAAGATACTTATTGCTGATTCATATGGGCGAAGGCGATTGGTACTGTATGGTTTCTGTTGTTGTGTGTTCTTTTTGTCTACCCTTACCATCTGCGTCAACTTGACAATAGTTAATGCAAGTATTTCAATTAAAAGTAAGAGTTTAGCGAGAAAAAAAACCAGGCAAATTAATCAGCTTTCTGAAAACAAGTCAATCACCCATTAGTGCCAACATTTTAGACGGGTATATCCCAGGTCATAACTAAACTCTCTGCCAGAATTGTTCAGAGTTATTTATCGTGCGCCGAGCGTGACGTGCGTCAACACGGAAGTCAAAGCCGATTGGCTTGTTTGAGTAGGTTGGCCTCCCCATTGATTAATCGCGCATGAGGCTACCCATAGACTCCGCCCCTTTTATGCAGATATTGCGGCGCGCGAGTTGCCGACCTCTGAACAATTCTGACAGCAACTTTAATCTACTTTCCTGCCAAATATTCACTAGTATTTTTATGTTGCATAAACTATATTCTTCAAAATAAGCTTTGGGCAACCCTGATTATTTACTTAAAGTCAACATGGCGGCCAAAATACCAATTCTTACTAAAATAATGGTTAAAAAGTATCTTTTCCCTTGTGAAATTCACATAAACTCTCAATTTCCCATTTTAGTTTACAAACACATAGGTCTTTGCTTTGGACAAAGTGAAATTTCAAATGATCGAAAGAATTTAAAATTCACAAACTCCCAATACATTGATGGATTGCCTTAAGTTTATTCTTAAGGATATTATCGTAATGTAACTGATACATTGTTAACTTATTGTTGAGCCACTACAAGAAAACATAGGACCATCATTGTTTTTCAAAATGGCGGCTAAAAGAATTCAAGATGGCTTTTCAGTAGTGCTTTTAACGGCAAAGAGCACAGAAACTCAAAAATGTCTTAATCATACTCATAATTGAGTCATTATTTTTGTATGAATTTTGGATTAATTTGGGCAATATTTTACCCTTAAAGGCGCAACGAGAGATTTTGAGGCACCCAAATATAAAATAGCAATTTCATATAGATGAGACACTCAATATATTTCATACCTTGAGTTTGGCTACAGAAATGTCTCAAAAGAAAGAAAACGGGTGATTTTAATTTGCTTATATTTCGATGTAGAAAATCATAGGCTGAATTTCGTATTTGCTCCTATACAAAATTTGAAATTTCATAATTTTTTTAAAAAGAAAGATTTCTCAGCTTAATCCTTTCAGATGGGGATATATTTTTGATGGAAAGCTTTACATCAGAGCAAAAATGAGTACTTTCGATTTTTTAGGGCCACCTGATATGTGAAAAATAGCGCGCCCTCTATATTTTTCAAAATTGATAGTTTTGCATTGTTGCAAAGCTTTTAGATATTAGCCCTCACCTGAAATGATTAAGCCCAAATCAACGCCCTTATGGGTAAACAGACCAATTTTATAATAAAACGACTCCGGAGTCATTTTATTTAGCAGACGACCGTTTCTTTTTTCCCAATATCACATTTTGACATTGAGCTATGAAACACACTTATGAATATCTGATTTTTCTCAAATCTGACACTATTGTGTTTGTGTCAGCCCAAATTGTTTACGTCAAAAATAACAATCACATAATTCAAAGATTTCAACACCCGAGTACCATTATAAGCCTAATTGAATGTGGATTCTATTGGATATATTTACAGTACGCTCACGTTTGAATACACGGCCGGTGTGAAATGAGATAAAGTCCCCCTGGAGATATAGTCCGGGGGACTGTGGTTCCTTGGAATAGTAGCCTTAACCGGACTACAGAAGTGAGAACTGAGTGGTCCTTTTTAGGGTCAGTGGTCTTCACCCGGTGGCCCGACCCCTGTTCCTAGGAATAGTAGTCCTAATACGTTAATGTTGCTCGTTTTTATATATCTTAACAGGACTATATTCCCAGAGGACTATAGTGCCTCTTACACCAATGAAAGTAGCCATGTCCCCCGCTATTATAGTTCGGTAGGTCAGGCAATATGTATGAATTAATACGCGTAAGAGTGTGATAAATGGTATAACAAGACGAGTCCTTAAAAAGGACAATCTTCTGCATTTGAAGTGCACAAAGTTGTGAATTTGTTAAATGACACAACAAATTGAGTTTTGTTATACAATTTTTAGTTTAAATTTTGTCACAATTACAGAGCAACAGCTTTATTTATAAAGTAATTTTAATGTGAAAACATGCAGGAATTACTATTGTAATGAATATAACGCCAGGCATCAATCATAATGGTCAACCTTTAATGTTACTTTTTGTGATGCGTCTGGTGGTATTTTAAAGTAGAAATCACATTGCATGGAACACCAAACTACACTGAATTTATCATGATTGTCCTTCTAAATGGAACTTCTTGTCCAATTCAAAAACCAAATCACTATTGTGTAGTAATACCTGTCATACATAGCTGTACAAAAGTTGTGCCTGTTAACATACATGAACTTTTAGTCTGCATAATGAATTAGTTCTATGCTCTCAGTGCTAAAATATGCATACAAACAATGTAATTGTGTATCGCAATTGTATAACATAGGAAGTATTATTTAGATATAACTTGTCTATAGAAGTCATTCCACAGTGAATATTAGTCCAGCAAGACATTGCAATCTGACCCAACTAATCACAAAAACTGTTACATATTGTTACCATACAAAGCTTGGTGAAGACTATCAGACCCATAGTACACTGGACATGGACAGATACTTTACTCGTCCAAAGGACTAATAAACTAATTAATTGTAATTGGTGAATGTCCACGTAGAACTACCCGCACTCATAATAGCATCATCATCATAAAATAGTACTAAAAATTAATTATTAAAATATTTACTGGCAATATCTTCTGTGAAATTTTACATATCATGAAAGGTCAATTAATATTATCTATCAAATCCATTTTACCAGACATATCTATATTGTTTCAATAGACGTAATAGTATAAATTATTATTTTAAAAGAAAGCTTCAACTTGTTTCTGAATCAAATCAACCCCTATACCTGTCTTAAAACTGACTAACCTTCAAACTGAATATTTATGTTCTACAGGAAAAGTACATATTTTCGCACATTTATGAATTTTATGGTCAATTGCAGATCATCATTTAAATAAATGTCATTGAGAAAAGACCTTGCTTTATCCTATTTGTTTAAAAGATATAGGCCTATATCATAATTACAGCTCTAAATTGTTCATTGTGTACTCATTTGCTTCCACAGTATTACACCCTTAACACATTCCCAACACTTGGCATGTTTCCATAATTGTGCCCTTATTTTCTTAAAAACATAAAATTGTGAAAAAAACTCTTGATGCTAAAAAAACATTTTTTCATGGTAAACTAAATTATTTTTGGCATCGATATGGGTACTAAACATTTCCGGATAGCCTTTATACATGGCGCAATAGATATTGCAAGAAATGGATGGTTTGAAATCATGCTATCTTTTGTCCCTTCCAAACTCTCAAACTTAACATTTCCTATACGACCAGTATTTAAATACTTTAGTTCAACTCTTTTGCATCCTTGTCAATACGATATAATAACATATTGTTATTTTTTTTCTAGGAGTTTGGTTGGTCACTATGGACTACTTTAACAAGCATATATGGTTTTGTTATTTCGTTTTCAATAGGCCCAGGTAAGAATGGTTTGAGCCGAACAAAATATTATAAGTGTAGTAAGTGTAGCAAAAATATGAGCGTGAAGTGAAAAGTAGCTAGTTCCTTTGCACAAGCCGGTGTAGAAATTCAGAAATGAACGGCTTTCGTAACATAGCTGTGGTGCCGTGAAATAGTGAAAACTTCACGCAACGGTACTTCTGTGAAATAGCAGATAAGTTCAAGACTTTTTTTCTACTTAATTGTTCAATAAACTTCTAAGATGTTCTAGGTAGGTGTTCTGCAGCCAAACAAACGTAATATAAAAGAAATTGTGTCCTTAAAATGTCATCGCGTTCCTTTTAAATTTTTTTGGTAGTTTTCCTGTCAATAAGGCCTTTTCGCAATTTTAATTAATGACCTAACATGAGTATACTCGTTCTCACAAAATCTCATATTAAAACTTTACGGGTTTGATTGAATATGTCACAAATTTAATTCCATTCTGTTCACTTTTTGGAGATTAAAATAGACAGATTTAGGATTGTTATCATAACATGAAACGCACACGTTAGTATATCTTTAACAGAATGAAATTTGACCGAAAATACCTCAGCAGACCTCGGATTGGCTACTTGCTTCGAATCCGTTCAGGTATATTTGTCTCAGCTTAAATTCAAAATTATTTTGGTGCTATATATTTCATACAAAATATATTTCTTTTGTTTTAGGGTACAGCTTTTGCCTCGCCCTATATTTTCCAGGTTTGAGAAATTTGGTATGGCAAAATGTGTTAAAAGTCATAACGATTCTCTTTTTTCTATAATCAGGGAGTATGCCATTCGTTATAATACCAGAAATGTTTACGCAAGGACCAAGAACATACGCTGTCGCTTTTGCCAGTCAGTCATACTGGTGGGCGTCGTTTCTCATGGAATTTCTCTATCCTGTTATATTGGTATGATGATATTGTTTTGTAATTGTTGTTCTTTCATTTTACCGTTGCATCTCAAACTTTAGGTAGGCGACGTGATAAAATATCGCAAAAAAACCCGCTAAAATGAATGACCAAACGCCTTCGGTGTATTGCAAGATCATCCTTTGCGCTCATTTCAGTAAACCAATTTTGACCTTGCCACTCTTCCTAGGGTAGGGTAGGCCGTCAAAGTTTCCGTGCTGGGGGTTGCAGCAAACTCCGATTTTTTTTATTACAAAATCTTACAGATATAAACATGAAACTTTCAGAATAGTTAGTCAACTTCTGCCAGTCACGTGACAGGAGTCACTATCGGGCTATTACTTTTCCCGTTTGTAAACAAAAATCATAAAAATTCAAATACAGTATTGTTTTTTGAGATGTGATGCAAAAATGTTACCTGTAGAACCCAATTGACCAACTTTCGACAGCAGCGCCGCTATGCACGTGTAATCCATGGGCCGAGCAAATGATCAGTACCATGGTGACAAAACAACACTTATTATCCATAGGCTAGCGGGCAAGCTCTCATAGTGTTTACAAAGGTGACGCACCCCTTACAAGTACATAATTTTGCTAAAATAAATTGTCTAAAATTATCAAAATCAGTTCTACGCGTGTTCTCACTTCTAGTGTGTGCACATTTTCGTGAAAATGAATTAAATGTCATCTCCTTTTTTCTCTGAATATCAATGACCAAGAGATGTAAACGTTAAAAGCTTTTGAATTGTTTTCACCGCCCGGTTTAGATTGAGCTACAGCCTCATTCACGAAGAAAATAAAACTCAAACTTCTGCCGGGAGTTAAATAACTTTGATCGTATATTTCATCATTTATTTATTAAAAGAAAACGAAGATGAGCAAAAATCATGAAAGAAGTTTGATTGGCAAGCTATGACCTAACATCTTGGTGCAGAACCAACACCCATAACTTAATCATATTAATATTGGACCTCTTTTCTATTCAATTAAAAGTTTGTTCGGCACTGGTTCACCTGCATTTCATATAGGTGAATGATTTTCGATTTCTGCTATGAAAGCAATAAATTACATAGAAATGGGTTACGCGACAAGTTACGGGTTTGGTTCTGCACAAAGATGTTAGGTCACAGTTTGCCAAACATTTTTTTCTCATGAGCTTTGTTCACCTTCGTTTCCCTTTCGAATAAAGGATGAAATATAGGGTCAAAGAAAATTGAACACACAGTAGAACCTCTAATTTTATTTATTCGTGAAAGAGGACAAGTAATTTGTGTTCCACGTCATGAAAAATAGCTTAATCCAAATCGGGGTGATGGTATAGCACCTGCAATCTTTTCAGTTGCATGGATAATAACAATGGCTCTGCAGTTCCAGATGAAAAAGGAATCTGTGAAGTGTTTGGTCTTCTACATACCGAGCGCATTTACTTATCAATAGCCCCCATTATTTGCTGGAGTCAATGAATCATGGTGTACATCTCGTAGTCATTGATATTCAGGGCATAAATTGAGATGACATTTAATTCATTTTCTCGAGAATGTGCACATACTAGAAGTGAGAACACACGTAGAACTGATTTCTATAATTTTAGGAAAACTATTTCTGGAATGGTACAGGTTCACAATACTGGATTAAAACAGCAAAATAGGTAAAGGGCCAATTTCTGTTGTACATGGGTCAAAATTTGCAGCTGTTCCAATTTGTTTAAAAAGTGTTGCAGACTATTAGTGGAGCTAATAGGATTAAAATAAGAATTAAAATGTATCGGCATTATCATGCGAAACAATTACGTCAACTATATAGGTACGGGCTGCCAGCTCAATTTACGCGGGCGCTGAAAAACTATAGCTGCCAGGCTTCCTGTCATTTTGTGTAATTGTTTTTCATTTTTTTCAATGCAGATGGTCGCATTAATTACAGGCGTGCCTTTAAATTCACAGAAAAACTGTGTATCCGATGTGTAAACATACAACAGACACAAAATTAATGGTTTGGTTGTATATATTACTTGGATGTGATAATCCCAGCTTTAGTCAAGCAATGAATCCAACCACTCGTTCTGTGACAAATTATTTTAACCGTTTTCTTGTAACAAGAAAAAGTAGATTTTGAAACGTTTTATCCAAGACGGCGCGGACACTACATTTGTTGTGTATCCGTTCATGCATGTGCGGTGTAGTGAATAACTTCATCTTGACTATTCGACTATTTAATGCATGATTGTGCTTACAAAAGCACTTCTATCCAGATTTAATTTGCTGTATCCATACAAAATGAAAATATTTCCATGTCGCATTGTCGCTATACCTTTTAATGTGGGAAATTTTCAGTTGCAGTATTTACAAATTTTCGCAATTTCTAGGTAACAAAATTACACATGGGAATTCGAAGGATAATTTAGGATATTCGTCTATAATGAGAAATCGAGTTTGCAAGGTTAAGAACATGGCTGTATATGTCTTTATGATCTCATTAAGAGAATTATCTTTTTGTTTTATTACAGGAGAATCTTGGATCATTTACCTTTATTGTGTTTATGGTGACAACAATTATTTTTATAGCTTTAATTTATGTCTACCTACCAGAAACAAAACAAAATACTTATGTTGAAAATTCTGATTTATTTGTGCGAGCTGACGAAAAGCAGTGAAGTCTTCTATGTCGTCTTCGGGAGCAACTGTTGGAAGTCTCATTCTTTATGAAAGGACCAGAATATCAGAAATAATATCAAGTGTGATAAAGTTTTATAATAGATTTCAAATTTAGTGCATATTTCCATGGGTAGATATTGATGTGAGGGTCAATCCACACCTTGGCGATGTGGAGATAGGCCTTTGTTGCCATTACAAAACATTTATTGTAGTCATGGTACAAAGTTGCACAAAATCAGTTTACTAGAAACTGATGAATTACGTTCTTACCAAATGGTATGTTAATGATGAGAGACTAATGCCATGGATGGCCGGGATGTTAATGAAATTATAACCCGCTTTGCGCTAATCTTCTATAAGGTTGTGTGGCCAACTAAAAACGTAGTTACGTTATATGTGTATTGATAATGAAGAATGCATTATTTCTCTTATGCTGTGATAAGTAATAATATTTTGCAGTTTCAAAGCGACTTGTGTTCAAATTGTAATTAAATAATTGCTGGTGTTTTCATCCTGATACTTTAATTGAAACACATGGTTGAATCTTTGAAGTAGGACTTGAGCCAAAAAACATAAAACCTTCAGACAGGCATGGTTAAATTATATTACTGTACATTGCTATGTGTACCATCAACTTTTTCCCGCGGCCATTAAAATAAATCATCTTACCTCTCACGGCGAATAGACCTAAAACTTTTAATGAGGCCTAAATCTACTGTAGCAACTAACGTGTTCAGGTTTCATTAGGAGCAAACAGGATTTCTTTCTTTAAAATGTGGCTCACCCAGTTCTTTATGGAAATTGACCAATAGAGGGCACTATAACATTCAAATTATAACATTTCTAGGCCTATATCCCTAACGTCACTAGAAGAAAATATGACGATCACCGCAAAAAAGGGAGGTAGCCTTATTTTTCTTGTTAGATCTAGGGACAATTCCCCCCTAAAACAAGGCAGGGGTCCGCTCCATGATTTTTTTAAGTGCATTTAAATGCATATAAAGGACATTAGGGATATACTACGTGAATCAAAAAAATTGTGCAAGCATTAAAGATGATTTTGACCTTAATGCAATCACTATATCATAGATTTAGTGTTGTTTTTATCAAACACGTCTAATATACTTCCAAATGTTGAAAACATGAAAGAAATCAATCAAATAATAAGCCAGATATGACCAAATTTGTAAGCACACCTCTTTTTTCGCCATTCCTATGGGATTTACACACATTAAGCTTGTGTTTGTGAGAATGTAAATAAGGGGGGGGGTGGAATATCATAATGCCTTTGTTAACTTAATGCTACATTTTCTTGATTATTTCAACTACAGATTAATCAATGAATTTATTTATACCAATGTGCCAACTGATTTTACAAATCATACCAAATCATCATTCACCTGTTTACAGAGCAAGAAAACAAGAAATCTCTTTCCCATTTTTTAGATATTGCAAGAGTTTACAGGTTTTTAAGGTCCTTTTATTGCATAACTACTTGTATCATACCCTGATTACAGTAGTAGTATTGAAAGTAGTAGTGTTTTCATTTACACATCCGGATTAATTGGGTGAGATTTTGTGTGAACATTGAATTCTTTTTGAAGATCAATGAAGGAGACTATGGCTATTCATAGGTCAATTAAAGAAAATAGCATGGGTCATCATTTCATAATGCTATGCCACGTATATCGTACATTGACCATTCTTGCTTAACTGTGTAAATCCCACAGGAATGGAGGAAAAAAGGGTGTGCTTACAAAATTGGTCATATCTGGCTTATTTTTTAATCGTTTTCTTTCATTTTTTCAACATTTGAAAGTATATTAGATTTGCTTTATTAAAACAGCAACAAATCTATGACTCAGTGACTTTATCAAGGTCAAGGTCATCTGCAACCGTTGCACAATTTTTTTTATTCGCGTAGTAGAGGTGATAGCCCGTACATATATCAGTTACCAAAATTGTGTCGCCACTGCATAAAATTGTTCAAAAAATAAGAGAATTCAAACAGCTGTGGGGTGGCTGGTATAAACCATCAACTGTGACAAGTATAAACATCTGTCGCTTCTACTTAAGCTGGTTTAAATCAGTAGCTGGTGTAAATTATCTGTTATTGCTTTTGACTTGTGTTAGTCATCTCTAACTTCTTTAGCAGCTTAATTTGAAATCGCCTGGAAAATGTAACCTTATGCTCGTCACCTTGTATGAAATGCAATCATTGCCTAATGATCACTAGAAACCCCAGCCAAACGGGATGGGGTAGGGAGTGATGGGGGCATTGAGGGAAGAACGGTAATTATAGAGTTAAGGTTAAAGTCCAGGTTGGGAAGGCGAATCTACATTTGCACCTTTGCCATATCAATCACCCGAGGATTTGAGTCCTTATCGAGGAATTTTTGGTAGCAATGGCTCCTCCAACATTTGAGGGACGTGGGGTCTTGGCGAATCGCGTGCTTGTGTGTAAAACGGAATTCTTTTGTTCAATTTATCCATTAACAAAAGAATTCCACATACAAATACAAGCACACACCTTGCCCACGGCATCTAAATCTGCCTACTGTGTAGGCAGATTTAGTGTGTGTACTTGTGCAATGTGGAATTATTTTGTTTGATTGATCCATGAACAAAAGAATTCCACATTCCAAATACAAGCACACACCTTGCGCAATGCACATGCATGACATCTAAATCTGCCTACTGTGTAGCTGTAGATGCCATATGTGTACTTGTGCAATGTGGAATTCTTTTGTTCAATCGATCATGAACAAAATAATTCCACATTCCAAATACAAGCACACACATGCATGCCATCTAAATCTGCCTACTGTGTAGCTGTAGATGCCATATGTGTACTTGTGCAATGTGGAATTATTTTGTTTGATTGATCCATGAACAAAAGAATTCCACATTCAAATACAAACACACACCTTGCACATGCATGACATCTAAATCTGCCTACTCTGTAGCTGTAGATGCCATGTGTGTATTTGTATTGTGCAATGTGGAATTTGTTTGTTTGATTGATCCATGAACAAAAGAATTCCACATCCCAGGTACAAGCACAGGCCTCGCGCATTGCTACTAAAGGTCGCTTTTGTGACGAGATGGCGGGGACTGAAACATAACTAGGTTCGCCCATTTTAATAATGAACTACGGCGGATACATTTATATGCATGTTATGCAAATGAAAAAAATTGTTTGTTACGCGTGTATTATTGTATATTCTATTACATCTACTGCCGATTATTGAAAATGCAGCATTCTGATTGGTCATTTCACTGCCCATTATTCTGCAATAATGTGTCGCAAATGCATTTTCTTATTAAATCAAGCTCTTTTTGGTAAAATAGAATAGAAATAAAGGGTTTGTGGTATTATCTATGTGGTCATAATGTATCCGCGAAGGGGTTTTGTAAAAAGATTCAGGGATTCCCGGTGTGAAAGCAGATATAGTCCGGCGGGAGCCACAGTCCGGGGCTCCATAGACGATAACGGAATAAAGCGTGAAACTAATGTTGCGTGAAGAGTCAACTGAATTGAGTGCTCTATTCTTTAACGTTGTAGCCGGACTATGAGTACGCCGGACTATAATTACTTCTACACCGGCCCTAATTCATCGGCAACGCTGGAAACGTGAAATTTCTGTCTGTCTATAACAAACTCACGAAAATGATCCTAACTTGACTTGCTTGAATCAGGTTTTTCCCCGGCTTGCTAAAACCCCCTTTTTTGGTGCCAAATTATTTATTGTAATTGTCAATTGACATGTTCCGCTCCTTTTCATCCAAAAACAAACATCCACCGGGGTATAGGTACCAACATGCCTAACACAACACAGGAACATCACAGACACTTGATTTTGGTACCAATAGATAGCTATGGTCCTCCTCTTTCCATTGATACCAAAATTAGTACACCAACATGCCTAGCATTACGTCACAATGACGTCATAAAGTTCGCATGTCAGCAAAACTGCCATTTCCATAGACACACACAGTGAAAAATTCAATTTTTCGCCCAAAAGGTTAGGAAAATCAGATTTTCATGCGGTTTTTGACTCTACTTGATGGGAAATGGCTAGTTTTATATAATGACAGCATTTTAGAGCTATAATAAGGTGTTTGAGTCGCTAAAATTGCGAAATATCAATTTTCCACCCTATATTCAGTATTTTCGGACTTTCCTCAACATATGACGTCATGGTGACGTCATAATGGGGATGTTGGTACTTATTTCGGTACCAATGGAAAGAAAAACTCTAAGCTATCCTTTGGTACTAAATTTATAGGAATCGGGTGTTCAGTAACGAAAATCACAGGAGGGGGTGGTAACCACCCCCCTTCGGGAGTTTTGTTACAAAAAATGGCTCAGGTAGACGAGGGTTAAGCGACACAAAGAGAAGTTCGAGCTTTATCATTCACAGGTATGGTTTACTAGCCAATTAATAATGCAACTGTGCAAAAATCTCCAAATGTTTGAAAGTTGGGGACGCTCTTCAAAAATGTGCTGTAATTAGTTAATCAAGTTACAAGATTTGTATTATTTATTTACATGTTTTGTACATGGATTCAATATTTACACATACTATTTACGCATCATCATCATACCACTTGTAGTGGTCTTTATTATAATAGTAATAGTCTTCCGGCCCTTCACACATAATACAAAACATACATAATAATTTGTTTGGAACAAGACACTTAACAATTATCTTGGATCAACCGTTATAATATTCAAAGTATTCTCTTATCTTAATAGCATGATATATATATATATATATATATATATATATATATATATATATATATATATATATATATATATATATATATATATATATATATATATATATATATATATATATATATATATACACTGCACAAGGTTCTTAATGATCATCTAATTTTGTGAGCTCATGAGATTAATAAATTTATCATAAGACGGGTGTGTTCTAAAATAGAAAGTGATAAATTTCACCCTTAATTCATGATAAAAATCACATATCAAAACAAAATGATACTCATCTTCACACCCATTAAAGCAGAGTTCACAATATCGCTCATTAACAGGAATGTTTTCTCTTCTGCAAGTTTCCACCATAAGCACATGATTCCCTAAATGGAGCTTGGATAAGGCCCTTCTTTGACTATTAGTAGCAATGACCAGATATTATTCAGGGACAAGAAGAATTTTGAAATTACAATATGTACGGAGTTTATTTTGTGAACAATATCAGCAAACCATTCATGTTGGTGGATATCTTTCATTCTGCGGGTTATTAAGTCCAAAAATAAAAGCTCGTTACCAACACCTTGGTTTATCCATGCATGATCAAAACAAATTGAAAATAAAATTTCTTTTACTTTTGTAACCCATGTCATTTTACCAATTGCATCCAAGTGAAGAAGCATAAGATAACTTTTACGTGGGTATCTATGATTTTCCATTGTTAACAAACGCAACCAATATATAATAAGACGAGCTATCTGATATGTAAAAATTGGATACCTGCCACAGTCGCCGAGTACAGCATTATTTGATGTTGTTTGTGAAACACCAAGAAATTGCTTACATGCATTGTACTGAACCTTCTCAATACACTCATATCGTTTAAAGCCCATAATTTCAGAGCCATACAGGAGCATAGGTAGAATTATTGCATCAAATATCTTAAAATATGTTTCTAAAGACATATTACCTGCTTTCGTTAATGCACGCTTCAAAGCAAATAATGATTTCTTTGCTTGGTCTGCAATGACATTTGTGGCCCTACCCCCAACAATTACCAGTAGACATTGTTAAGCGCAAATATTTATAAGATTCCATTTCTTCGACCTGTTGGCCATCATAAGACCACTTTTCACGTCTTCTCAGTGGACCTCCTTTACGGAAGACCATAACTTTAGTCTTGCTCAAATTCACTTTGATATACTCCATTCATTACAATAACTATGAAGAGTGTCAATATGCTTTTGTAGGCCACCAATTGTGTCTGCAAGGATAACAATATCATCGGCATAGAAAAGGGATTTCACTGTAACTGTGCTAGGAAATAATTGTAAACCGTGGGAGTTATTTGTTTCAAGGAGTTCTGTAAGAGTGCTAATAAAAACAGCAAATTTCAGTGGGCTGAGTAAACACCCTTGCCTTAAGCCAATGGGACAATAAAAAGTCTGAAATAATATTGCCCGATCTCACACAAGCTCTAATTTCTTCATTCATGCTTTTAAGCATACCAAACATTTTCCCGGTTATCTCCAGTGCAAAAAAATTGCTTAAAAGTTTGTCTCTTGGGACACTATCAATGCTTGAGCAAAATCCACAAATAAACAATAACATTTTCCCTTATTTTTCAAAAGACGTCGTTGGATGATGCTATGAAGAATAAAAATATTATAAAAAGTACAATAACTTTTTTTCGAAAACCAGCCTGGTTTTCTGGGATTTCCCTGTGTTCGTTACACCAAAAAGTCAGTCTTGAATTTAAGACATAAGTAAAAAGTTTATACAACACATTCAATAAAGTAATAGGTCTATAATTTTTGGGATCATTAACATCACTTTTATGAATAGGAACAATAATACCATTTACCCAGGATTTTGGAAATATTGCATAATCAAATAGGTAATTAAAAATACACTCCAAGACGGGGAAAATTGTGTTGGCTGCAGAGATAAAAAAATCACTGGAAATGCCATCAGTACCAGGGGATTTACCAGATTTCATTGAAGTGATGGCTGACCTAATCTCTTCTTGGGTTATCGGACTATCCAGATCAGTGTATTAATTCCAGAACACCTGTATTATCAGCTGCAGTATTAAAAGAGATTTGGTTTGATATATCAGCTGATGACCTATTACCTGAGTAAAATGATCGAACATTCGTTCATATCAATGTGACTTTCGTCACCTGGCTTATGTTCTTTCATAATTGTTTTCATGGTCAGCCAAAATTGTTTTGGATCGGTATTGTTTACCAGGTCTCTCTGTATTTTTTGCTGATACAAACTTTTCTTACTTCTACAAAACAACTTATACTGTTTTTTTACAATCACAGTATTTTTGCAATGCATTAATAGAATTACTTTTACGGATATCACGCAAAAGATATAACTTCTTGGCTTTCATATCATGACATTCTTTATCAAACCAGTTATGTGTGTTATACGCATGTGTATGTTTTTCAAAAGCATGTGTTTTCCCAGCAGTTTTAAGTGTGTTAATAACCAAATCAATTGCATTATCAATATTTCTTGTTACCATATCCAAAGCTGAAGCAACATTTACAGATATTACTATGGTGTTCAATTTTGCTACATCTCATGTGAAAAATCATGGACGGTAAAATTTGGTACTCCTGGTCTGGAGAAGAAGCATGGGTTTCAAAGACAAAATGACACGCATTATGATAATAGTGTCGTATAGTATGTCAATGAAACAGTTCCCGTAGGATTTTTGTGTTAAAATTGATTTTCTTGCTGTTTTGGATTCAATAGGGACCAGACTGTCAGAAAATGATGGGGTTCAAATTTTCAGACTGTTTCCCCCCTTCTTCAAGGGGAGAAAATGTTAATACAGGGGGAAATTTGAAATTAGGTTAAATTGAGTTTTAATGTACACCAACGTGTCCGTCTCCTTATAAGGATTAGAAAAAGTATATATTTGCCTAGGTTCCAACCTTTAGTTAAAACGGTATAGCCCTCAAACAGTTCAAGGTCATCTTGGGGTAAAATTGACAGCACTTTCAACAACATCGGAGCATTTACTCCCAGGATGACCTTGAACTATAAAGGGGCTATGCCGCTTTTACTAAAGGTTGGAACCTAGGCAAATATATACTTTTTTAAATCCTTATAAAGAGACCAACACGTTAGTGTACATTAAAACATAATTTGACTTGATCGCAAATTTTCCCTATACTAACATTTCCCCCTTGAAGAAGGGGACAGCAGTCTGAAAATTTGAACCCCACCATTTTCTGACAGTATAATGCCCTATTGAAATCCAAACAGCAACAAAATCAATTTTAGCATGAAAATCCTACGGGAATACACACCATACCACACTATAGTGCAACATCGCTCTTGAGCCGGTGTGAAAGTAATCATAGTCCGGCAGGTATCATAGTCCGGGCTCCATAGACGACAACGGAATAAAGCGTGAAACTAATGTTGCGTGAAGAGTCAACTGAATCGATTGCCCTATTGTTCACCCTTGTTCCAGGACTGTGAGCCCGGAGGACTATATCTCCTGCCACATCGGTCATAATTCATTGGTTAATTTCGTGAAAAGCTCTTCCAGAATACCAGATCCAACATAGTAATATCGTCATTTCATTGGTTTCCTTCGGCTCTTCCCACGGTGCAGTTTTCCGACCATCTTTAACATAGCAACAGCTGATCTTTTTTACAACACATACAGCAAACTTCATAAAGAACAATTTTTACACACAAAAATCTTAAACCCAAATATTACACCGAAAAAATGTAGGGGACAAACGCTACGTATTTTTACTGGCCTAAATTACCTATATTTACAGAGATACAATCACAACAGCAGCCGAATTCAAGCCAAGTAAAGTAATATACAGGGTGCCACAATAAAAACGAACACATTTTGGCTGCCATTTTGACATACTTCGCGCATTTTAAAATTGGCCTTTGACCGCATAATTTTGTTTAGGTTTTTACTAATTTTATATTTTAAAAAAAATAGAAAAAAAATTGGCCGACAAAATGAAAAAAGTGGGTCAAAAAGATCCCACATTTTGAATTAGCATTTTTCTATAAAAAAAACGCATTTCGCATTGCGATTTTTCACATTTCTTCTGAGACAAACTTTTTTTAGCCTTATATAAGAAATATAATATATTTTAGTCGACTTTGAAAGGAGCCCTCTATTCAGAATCTCCCCAAAGGAATTTTGGCAGCCATTTGGATCCAGTATATTTTTTGGTAAAAGAGAAGCAAAAAATTGGTCTTATGGATTTGAATGAATGTATTTTGATATGAATGTATTTTAATAATATTGGTTACCGTCCCCAATTATGCTGCCATTGTTCTCCTTGGTTTTAATAACACATTTGCTTAATTTATTAGCAAAATTATTTTTAGTCCACAATTTTGCGTGTAATTACTGAACTCCAAAAATACCATGTCCAGAAGGCAATTATTAAGGTAATTATTACAGTCATGGCTCTGAGAGCAATTTCTGCTCATCCACGCGTATCTTTAACCTTCAGAATTGTAATCAATAACATAATAAGTAATTCTGATTTTAAAAAGTATTTTCGTTATAATTAGGTGAATTGGAAATTAGAGAAGCCAAGCAACGAACAGTAAAATGGGAGCTTTATATCCCTAACGCCCTTAACTGCATATTTTTTTTCACTTTTCAAAAATCACGGAGCGGACCTCTGCCTTGTTTTTAGGGGGAATTAAAAAATGTGATATTATTGCTTCAATTGTCCTCTTCTTTTTCGAGGGAAGCACACCAAAACGAACTGCTTTTAACTAATATTTAAAAGAGTACTTAAAAGTACGCCACATGTTTACAAAAATTCAATTATTAATATCATTTTACATAGGTATAACTTGGCGACATTTCACAAAAAGATGTATGAAACTCTCCTCTTCGGTATTACAAAAAGTACACTTAAAGACACTATCAGTGATTTGAAAAATATTTTAAATTTGCAGGAATAGCTTCAAATTGAAGGATAAGTCTGTGGAATTCTCATAAGTTACCTTTTCCAGCTGTACAATTGACAGAAAAGGAAGAAAACGGCAGTGTTCCAAGATACGATTCTCCATTCAATTACGTGTTGTAGTAAGTGTCCGTTCGGACAATAATGACTAAAATCTCCGATTCTGTCCTTATTAGGTTGCTTCTGGTCTTATCATTTGCAGGGTATGTTAGGATACCTGTACTTGTTACATACGTGAGAAAATCTGATTTTTGATGATTTTTTCGATTTGCTGATTTAGCAAATCACTGATAGTGTCTTTAATTATTACGAACTTTATTAGAGCGAAGAAAAAGAAATTGTTACCAAAAGTGATTATTAATGCTAAATTGAAACCATCAAAGTTTTGATTCAGAATATCCGACATGGAAGTCCATTTAATTGTAAAACATTCTCTTTGGAAATTGGATGATCGAGAATTGTATTCCATTTTACTCTTTTAGACTCATTATCAATAGGCTTAGTCTTAACCTAATGATTATAAATATGTTTAAACCCTTGGAGACCTTTAAAGGTTTCTCAAAGTGAAAAGGTCAAGGGTTGTTGTTGTTGTTTATCAACATTTTTCATGACGGTTAAATATTTCGTGGCTTTAATCGATCTATATAGACCTTCGTATGTCAAAAAATTAACATGTATATCGAATAAATTACCAAATTCATCACGGTTAGGTATTTTGCCATCTAAATTAAATATATCATTTACAAAACGTACCCCTTTAACATATCAGTTCGTGAAATAAATAGGGTATTACCAATTCTCATGTCATAATTATTCATAGATTGTTTAAAAAAATCACAAGTCCAAGCAGGCTTATTTTGCTTAATGTAGTGCACCCTTGTCATATTTCCAAATAGATTTCTTGTCTTTCTTGCTAGATTGTTAATAAAATTAGGGCCCATTGAAGGCCTATTTATGGGGATGCAATGTAATATTTGCATAAAAGTTTTAATCGCAATAACGTGCATTTTTTTGTTTTATCCTGTGTGACTACTTGACCGAAGTAGTTTTGTTTACTGGCACAAGTGGCGTAGGGTGTGGTTTATTTTGACCAGCCACCGATGCACCGACAATATGCATGATCCACGCAGGAGGGTAATAATCACTTTGAAGTACGTTCCCCTGGTTTATTTCGTGAGTCATTTCAAATTCGTCTTGATAATATACCTTTGCGTGGGATAAATAGGCTGCCCACCATCCAAAAGTACCACGAGATAAAATAATATACTGACAGGCAGCTAAAATGGCCATATCAACATCTGCTTCGTTTCCCTCGGAAATAATCAGGTTTTCACGTTTGAAAGTAGCCATATTACCAGCATGTGTAATATTATCTGTACATAAAATAAAAACCACGCTGGAATTGTCTAACGTGTCCATGATTGAACGAAACCATTCTTCAGAAGGTAATTTCAAATAATTATACTTTGAATGATCTCCTAGGCGCATATGAATTCCTACACGTATTTTGTGTTGAACATCATTCTTTGAAAGCCATTCGTTACGTTTTTGAATGATATCGCGCTTAAAATTAAAAATCTGTTTGATATCTGCACTTACAGCATCAAAATATCGGTACGATTGTAAATAATCCACAGGAGATATATTTTTGTCAGTGTAGTTCAACATTCTGCTGTCAAACACGCCATAACCTCTTTCATGTATATGTATAAATCTGATATATGGACTACACCGTTTGGTAAATGGGCCAATAAATATTTCATCCAATAAAGATGATGTCCCGCATAATGTTGCATTTCTTGCTTTAGCTATACCGTACGTTGATGCATATTGAAACATTTGATTACCCAAGCGACCCAAAGGATTGTATTTGACATACGCAGTATGTAAAATTTCGTTTTGATATTCAAAACATTGATACATTTCTTCGGGTGAAACGTTATTCCCAATTACGAATTTGGTTAAATCTCTACAATTTCCATACATCGTCATGTAATTTGAGTGAATCCATTGTACATCTAATGGCGATTCGTATATCCATATTCCAATTGACTCGCCATCTCCTCGATAGTCAATTAACGTGTCTTTGTTATCCACGATATATTTCGCAACTGGTTTTGAAACCACATGAGATCTCTGCGGAAAAGTAGGATAGAATGATTCTCTCCATTGTCCGCTTCTCTGTGCTCTTATACCACGGCTCTTACCACGTATTATAGACCCTATGACTATAGGTTTGTTTGCGTCACTTATTCCCGTCAAGTAATCCGAAAGTGCATCAATTCGAACAAAACTATCGTCATGTGTTGTAAAAAACCAGGTTGCATTTGTACTTTCCAACACGCGTTCATATCCTCCTTTCACTTTTCTGGGTAGTGTCTCATACGCATCAATTATTGAAAGCAGAATAACATCATCTTCTATTTTCAAACGTTGAGTGATGTCGCGTTCCTTTTGTTCATATTCTTTCAAACGTTTTGCAGTTATGTTTTTACTATTTGATGTACAAGACAGTTCAAGACGTTGTTCCGGCGGAAATGGACAAGATTTTTCACCGACAATGAAGAAAACATTGTCGTGATTTTTTGCCCATGTCTGGCGAATAGCTTGACGTTGCTCAAATGCCTCGCGTATACTTAACACCAAAATGGCCAGATCTTTTTGAAATGTTGCGGCAGGAGTTGTTTTACCGATAAATGTTGTTTCATTTAAATATGGTATCACTTCCGTTTCGGAACGTATTCTTTCTTTTGCAGAAGATATATTTCCTTTTTCTTGGCGGCGTTTTTCTGCTCCCTGAGATATCCTAGTAACATTTTCGAAGTCAGAATGTGTCGTTCCTTTTCTTGCCCTTCAGTGTCTTTTTCAGATATCACCTCTTCTTCAAAACGTCTCTTTTCCTTT
Organism: Ophioderma brevispina; assembly: GCA_023653785.1. Classification (NCBI taxonomy): domain Eukaryota; kingdom Metazoa; phylum Echinodermata; class Ophiuroidea; order Amphilepidida; family Ophiodermatidae; genus Ophioderma; species Ophioderma brevispina. The sequence goes on along the minus strand of JAMKCH010013507.1, from coordinate 12,092 downwards.
TCAAAAGACGTAAAATTGTTTCCAGATATCGTTTTGTTTTCATTCATATGTTCCCGCACAATTGATCTCCAATGATTGGACTTATTTTTCTGTGAGCACATTCGAGCAGCAGGTAGCAATACCGATGCTAAACCTACCGCAATAACTATGGAAATGGATATGAGAAACATACGCACTTTAATTTGAAAGACATGTTATTTCTTAGAAACAAATTTAAACACGTCACCTCTACGCACGCAAAACGCCGCTGTTGCTTTTAAAACCGCTTATTTTGTCTTCGATGCCTTCTCTCGCCAACACTTCCACTTCTATAAGTCAATAAATATGTAATGAGACACCAATCAAACCGACAAAACTGTTTCAAAACCAATACCACTTCATCTTTTAACCATACAATTTGGTTAATTGTACAACGAATTCACGCACATTGTGTGTGTGTGTGCGAACCGCAATTTTCTATTTTTATATCTATCCGGAATAAAAGGTTGTGTCTAACAGATGTTTCAAATTTATTTTTCTATGTTTATTGTTAAATTTAGTCTCCATATTCTATTTGAATATGAATCAATTTATTTTGTCATGATAAACTCTTTAAGTACCAAGGGACGTTCAATGCGACCCGACATTTGGATTTTTCGGCGATTTCTCAGTTACAGTAAAAAATCTGACTTATTATTTTTTAACACTGGACAATTTAAGGTCTTCCTACTTCCATTGGTGGACAAGGGGCTTGCATGGAATCCCCCATGGAAACCACTTTGCCGAAGATTTTTTTTTTTGCAAAAAATTAGTATCCCACACATGCAGGGTCATAAGACAATAACAATTAAAGGGTTAACTGAATTTTATATTATTATTATTTATTGTTTAATTACATGAATATAGTAATACTTAAACTGGAAAAAATTCTTAATTGCTTGTTTTAATTAATATTTTTTTTACTGACACTCCCGTTGCTGGGCAAGGGTGGTTCCTAGGGACCCAACCTAATTATCTAATTAACAGGGCGATTATTATTTTTTAATGAAAAGATGCATATCCAAAAGTTACACAAATACAAAAATATGAGTCGGAAAAAAGTATATCGTTAGTCCAAATCCACTGCGGCTCAGAAGATCTTCCCAAGCGCCTTTTCACCTACCAATTCGTTTTTCCGTGCCACTGGGAACCTCTCATAGCAATAACACGTAATCATAGTTCCTCACAACAAATGGTCCTTGTAGATTTTCGAGAGCTGCGCTTAAGTCTAGTGGTGTCAATTTCTAACGGATAGTTTATGAACGATGAAGAAATGGTTCTCGATTGCTATGCGCACCTTTTTAAACACTATTTATAATATTTCTTCATATTGAGAATGTCTTGAAACCAGCCAGAAAGCTAGTAGTATTAACTGTAGGGCATTTAGAGCGTATGATTGAGCGAACAGGAATGGAGCGTAACGTCCGGCAGCGGCTTCATTAAAAATCGGCGCGTAATATGAGACTACTACGTCACCAGCCTGGTTTCAGCTCGCTCAGGTTGTGTTGACATTATTTTGATTCATATTTTCGTAATTATTTTCGCCACATGATTCCTACCTCTAAAATTAAATTTCTAGTAATTACAAGTTTCATTGAATCTATCCAGCATTTTTACTTCTTCGTATTTGGTAAAAACTTAAAAAATCTTATAGTAAGTTGTGTGTACCGTTCGTGACTGTGTACTCTGTAGCGAACGCTAGGTGTTGTGTACACTTGACCGGAAGTTACCCTCACGGCTACGAACAAAGAAATGGTGAGTCAACACGCATTTCCAGTCCATAATAAGGCTTTTCACACTGAGCCGGTGATCGATCGACTTTTGCGATCGATCGCCGTTTTTGAAGACTAGTGCAGCCGTTTTCTGAATATTAGACGCGCATGCGCAATAGCGCCTTAGTTACGATGTAAACGTTTTCCAAAGGAAGGATTTAATGAGCTGCTGCTTTCACGAAATGCTTCTTTTTGAGGCATTTACGGCAGTGGTTGTAGTTGACTTGTTTAATGCTGAGGTACACGGCCATCTTTTAAGTGATATGACTTGTCACCTTGGTTTGTTTCCGCACAGAAATTTTTAGTTTTCCGCTCGTGAAATTGAACGGACTGAGTAAGAAAATTCAACATGGCGGAATAGGTTCTTACGTAAGTGCATTTAGTGGACGAATGGTGCTGTTATTTGAGGAAGCACAACAACGATATGTGTGTCAGAGTTTGCGAAGTATTATAATGAATTTGGTGGCTGGTTTGAAGTCTACAGACGGCGATCGATCGCAGAAGTGATCGATCACCGGCTCAGTGTGAAAAGCCTTATTATGGATTATGGGGGCTGGCTTCATCGCTGCTTTGGTCCAAATCTGCACACACACACACATAACAAAATTACAACAGAAACATTTTTGTTTTATCATACTTTTAAATTGTCAAAGAATAATGTGCCAAAAGTCTAGAAAAACCAACAATGGGGAACGGGGTAAATTTTGTACAGGGGTCAAAATAGGCTAGCAGGCAGATCTCATAGCGTTTACAAACGGTGACGCACCCCTGGGAAGAACATAACTTTGCCTAAATAAATTGTCTAAAATAACAAATCAGTTCTACTCGTGTTCTCACTTCTAGTATGTACACAATTTTCTTGAAAATGAATTAAATGTCAGCTCCTTTTTATCCCTGAATATCAGTGACCAAGGGATGTACACCACGTTCCATTGACAGCAAATAATGGTGCTATTGATAAGTAAATCCGCCCGTTATGAATAGGACAACAGACCTCAGATTCTCTGGGACTGCAAGCCATTGTTCTTCGTCCATGACTTGAAAAGCCTTGAGTTGTTATCACCGCCCGATTTAGATTGAGCCATAGCCTCATTCACGAGAAAATTAAACTTAAACTTCTGCTAGGAGTTCAATAACTTTGACCGTATATTTCATCATTTATTCAAAAAGAAAACGAAGATGAACAAAAATCATGAAAGAACTTTTGATTGGCAAGCTATGACCTAACATCTTGGTGCAGAACCAAGACACATAACTTAATCATATGGATAGAGGACCTCTTTTCTATTCAATTTAAAAAGTTTGTTCAGCACCGGTTTACCTGCATTTAGGTGAATGATTTCGATGATGCTTATAACGCAGGTGTGGGTAGTAAATTGCATAGAAATGGGGTGAGGAGGGAAGTTACGGGTTTGGTTCTGCACAGCCAAACAACTTTTTCTCATGAGCTTTGTTCACCTTCGTGTCCCTTTCGAATAAATGATGAAATATAGGGTCAAAGTTAATTGAACACACAGTAGAAGAGGGTCGTCGAGTGCCAAATTGTGTAAACACGTATTTCAATACGGAATCAATCGCAATCTCATCATAGTCCGCAGTTCACACTCCATAGAAAAACGTTTTACACGATTCGGCACTCGCCAGTGGTGAGAACCTCTAACTTTATTTATTCGTGAAAGAGGACAGGTAATTAGGAGTGTGTTTGAAAAATAGCTTATCGTGGTTGATGGTATAACAGCGGCAATCTTTCAGTGCATGATAATAACAATGGCTTCGCAGTTCCAGATGAAAAAGGAATCTGTGAGTTTTTGGTCTTCACAAACTTCGCCACCTGTTGAAACCTGATAAAAGTGCTGGTACGACAAGATAGATCCGGGATTGCTAACAAATCATATGTAACATCATATCGCCTCTGATGCACATATTTAACTAATCACCTTCCAACTTCTCACCGGACTGTTCCCAGATCACCTCATCACCAAAGGCATTCCACATTTTACAAAACAAAATGCACATAACTTGCAAATTACGGCCATTTCTGTTCTCCATCTTTTCAAAACTGCTTGCAAAATCATGTACACCCGTCGTCTACATTCTATCCAATAACACACATTCTGTCATGAACAATACGGTTTTAGGCCCAACGCTCAACTTCCATGGCACTCCTGACTACAACTAACAACCAAGCTCAACCTTGCACTAAAATAAACTCCACACCATGGGGTTTTCCTGGATCTCTCCAAGTCTTTCGACACCATTGATCACAACTTCTTCTTCACCAGCTTTACCATTACGGTGTCCTTGGAGTAGCCTTGGAGTGGTTGAGGAGTTACCTTACTAACCGCTCAAATCAGTCTAGGTACACTCCACCGCATCATCCAACAAACCTATCACAGTTGGCGTTCCCTCAAGGCTCAATCCTTGGACCCCTACTTTTCTTTCATCATTTACATGAATGACTCACCAACATTCTACACAACTAAAACTAATCTATTTTTGCAGTGACACAACATTTTTCTCTCAACTCTAACATTAAATGCATTTTGTGTAACAACATGAATCATGAACTCGCAAAAATCACTGACTGGTTTCTGGCCTGGTTTCTCTACACACAACCCCATCACAATCAAGCATTAACATAGATAACCCCATACACTCTCCCAGGTACCCTTCAACCAAATTTCTTGGCATTACAATCGACGACAAACAAACATGGAACGAACACATCAACTCTGTCACTCACTACCAAAGCGTCTCACGCAATTGGTACAATCTACAGAGTTAAACACCAGCTTCCAGAACTACACCCTAAAATCACTTTACAACACACTAGTTTCTCCCTTTCTCCCTACCTAGCTACTGTAACATCATTTGGCCTCCAACCTATCATTCACGGCTCACCAACTAAAACATCACACAGAAATTGGCCCTTCGGCACCTTCACAAACTCACTTCCCTAGAACTCACCACACTTTGCCATTATTTCACTCACTTAAAACACTTAAATTAGAGTACCTCAACCAACTTCAAACAGCGCTCTCATGTTTGACTATCACAACAATCATTAACCCCGCCGAACTTCAGGAATTACTTTTACCTCAACCAGACAAATTCACAGGCTATAACACCAGTACAAGCTGACCAAACTTCATCTTCCCCTCCCAAATCCACCTCTGAAAAAAGCACTTTATATTCAGTATCACGGCGCAAAACTTTGGAATGATCTCCAGAATCTATCACAACAAATACAACAAAAATTCTTCAAAGCTCAACTGAAAAAACTTTCATCAACCAGTACATTCCTTATAACATTATCCCCAAGTCCTTTTTCTCTCCTCACTTATGCAACACCCCAAGCCCCCCCCCCCCCTTCTCACTCCATTTTCTATCTTCCTCCTTACTTTTTTTCTTCACCTCTACCTCTTCAACCCCTGCTTCCTCATTATGCTATAGTATTACATACCTCAGCAAGATATGTTGAAAAGTCTGTTTTCTTGTGTTCAATCCGTATCCTGGTACTCTCCCGTTTAAGTGTATGTTTAGGTTAGATTATTGTTGTTGTTCTTTTATGTATAATTTACCTATGTAATATATTATATCATCCTTACTTGTGTCATTATTGTAATATTAGTGTAATATTGAGTATATTTTACTTATGGATTACAGGGCCAGTAATAACTAAGCCCTATCGGGTTGTCCATTACTGGTCTTAGCATATCATTTTCCGCACCTGCTCATCTTAGTACAGTTTATAATTGATACTTTATTTATTATGTATTATTATATAATATACTGTATTATACATTTTGTCACGTACGATATGTTATGCTGAATAAAGGAATCTTGAATCTGAAATTTCTGCATACCAAGTTGATTATTCAATAGCCCCCATTATTCAATGAGTCAATGAATCATGGTGTACATCCGTTAGTCACTGATATTCAGAGCAAAAATTGAGATGACATTAATTTTCTCTAGAGCATGTGCACATACTCGACGTGAGAACACCGGATAACTGATTTCTATAATTTTTAGGAAAATTATTTCGGAAAAAAAAAAAAAAATTATGTACTTCCTGTCCTCGAGCATCTGTTTCGCTTTGGCTTCATGGTCTAAAAGTAAAACAGGTCTAATTGTTTTGAACACCAACTTATCCATCTTGCATGAGGAATAAAAAAAGTATAGTTTTGCCATATCTACGGTCATTAGTTTCAGGATTATAGGCTCATACCGGTTCAAGGTCATCTGGGGGTAATTCTTTCAGAGTGCTCCGATTTTTACGAAACTAGTCGCAAATTGTTTGTCTGATCATTCTGTAACAGAAATGGCAGATTTGCTCTGCATTTGATATTTTAGTATGTAAAATAGATGGTAAGCATCAATGACCCCATAGGATATTTCAGCATTACATGACCAAATGGTGACATGAGTGCAAGTATTATATTTATTTTTGAATCTTGAATCTTAAAATCGATTTTTGGACCATTTTGAAAAGAATCGCATTCTGAAAATGTTACCCAGGATGACCTTGACCTTTATTGCCCCATAACTATTATATTATCACCCACAGATACCTTTTTGACATTTAGGACATGCCGCCAAAATGTTGGTATATATGTAAGTACAGTTATACCTACTTTTTGGGGAATGGGTTGGCGCAGCGTATCTTTTCTTCCTGCCTTTCACCAATGAGGTCTCGGGCTCGATTCCCGGCATGGGCTCCTTTCTCAGTGCTTTTATGTGAATTTGGTTTCTCGATCCTACTCGTTCGGTTACTCCGGTTTCCTCCTGCTTCTAAAATTCGAGCTTCTTGGCATAAATCTGTTCTGGTTTTATGGTTTCTCTGATGTGCGCTTAGCGCCTTTCGTGGCTGCCGCACAGCGCCTCGAGCACGTTTACGTGGAATTGTCGCGCGTTAAAACTAAATTAATATTATTAATATTATTATATTTCCCCCCTCTATAGTATACAAACCTTGCCTCCCTGCAAAAATTGTTTCCCCGCTACTTATAACTCTTGAGCTTTTGATATGTTTATTCTCCATCATTTCTAGTATGCACATGAAATTGTTCTTTTGCAATTATTTTGAGTCACAATATCATTGAAATTTTCACTATAACAGTTTCCATGAAAATTTTGGCCCCCCGAATTAATCACTATGACCTCCACGTTGGTAGCAAAATCCGCATTCGACGAATGTTAGTAGTCTATATTAAACACTCCTGAAAATAGTGTGTAGTGTGGGTGGTTGTGTGTTGTTTTTTAAAAATTCTTAAAATGCTAGTTTGAAAACCACAACACCACAACTAGGTTAGGTAAGAATGGTAACCATAAACTTCTTTGGAACCGATACAATGCTTCAATAATGTATAAGCTTCTTTGTAAAAACAAACAATATAGACTATGAAGTAGTCTACCTGGAGCCCTAGACAATAATGGGAAAATAGTGTTGTGAACGTACAAAGACGGGCCATGAGTTTAATGGACTATAATTCCAGGATTTTTTATACGATTGCTTACTAGCAGTTAAAATTTATGTTTATTATTATCTAATTGTACACTAACGAAAAGCCAAATATAGAATATAGGAATGGTAAATATATTAGGCCAATGTATGCACTTATGCATGTAATTCAACTTTAAAATATAAAGAAAAAAATATAGCTAATTCGTCATTGTGGTATCGGTGATATACACACAATTACCTATCAATGGTTTACCACATGGTGAATTCAGGCGATAGTGAATAACAGATGTACAAATGATCATTATTTTCTTTTTTGAACATCCGATTCATAGTCCTATGATTTTGCAAAACAAAAACCCGCACTTTAACACTTGGCAAAAATTAATAGTACTAAAAATACTATTCCAAAACGGGACCCAAGCTGGATCTGACTTGTTGCGGCCGAGGTGGTAATTTTTAAAAATTCCCGACATTCATATTTTCATATCATATCACGGTTAATAATAGTGAAAGAAGCTTGATTTTTGTGTCTATACCTATGTTGTTAGGGTTAAGGAAACTAAATATGACTGTCACACTACTTTTTTTTTTTTTAAAGATATCGCGTCAGTCATTTTGTTTCCAATATTGTGCCAATGTACAAGAAAAAGCTATTTTTTTTGTTACAGCTTTGCACAAAATAATGCTATCAACTTTATCTTTTTGTTTTTCAAGGTCAAATGATCCAAGATGATATAACTTTTTAATAATATCTTGTGCAGCCATTTTTTTCCAATATGGCCTCTAAATTTACACTCATTTTTTTCTAAATAATGATACTGAATTGACTTTTTGTGTCTACACCTATGTTATCAGGCCAATATCCATTATGAATATAATATTAATAGTATAAGTATGCCATTTTTCAAAATATTTTTACTATTTAGTATATATATAAATTCTTATAACGCGCGACGTATCCACCGAAGTGCTCAGGGCGCAGCGGTGAAACGCCCAAGGCTTGCTACAACACAACGAGTAAATCCAGAGCGGAAAAGAAAGTTTTATAGAAAGAGGAGGAAACAGGAGGAAGTTCTCGGAGGAAATCGCGAGAAAGGTTTGGATCGGCAAACCCCATATTCACTGACGACTCTGACTCCAAAAGAAGTCGAAATGAGCTATCCACCGCAATTAACATGATACAACAATTATGGGTAATTAAAATGGTCTCTATTGTCAAAACACTAACAAACAGCAATTGTGTATTAAAAAGGGCATAATTAAAAATTGGCAATGACATTGCAATGAAAAAGAGGGGTACAAACTTTGGAGACCACAGTGAGGACTCAAATGCTACCACTGTCCCGAATCCATCCAAACAATCCTCGATCAGTAAACCTGGAAGGATATTGGGATGGCTCGGGTCAGGGGACTCGGACAGGGGTAGATGGTAAATCACACAAGAAATGCAAGATTATCAATTTGCCCAGGATAAGCAAGATTCGCAGATCAATCAGTAAGATCCTCTGTGTCTATTCTTTGGAATTCTTTAAAGTCACAGATAAAAAAAACTCAAGTTCAGTAAGATTTCAGAAATCAATGGACGTCAAATCTTAAAATCTTATACTTAATGGGCAGTGTAATGTCTTTGGTGTTGGTCATACCATGGAGTGTTGTGATAGACTTTTAAGTGGTCGTACCTTGTTCATTTTATATGCTTCGTTTTCTTTTGTTGTGTAACTATAATAGGGTTATAAACGGAGAAATCCCAATCTAGAAGTTTTGGGAAGAAGATTTGCAACATGTTTACTATAGTTTGAAGGTGCTGAACCAGAATTTGGTCCAACCTCTGGGAAAGTGTGGAACTTTGTAAAATAAGGGGGTAAATTAGTAAAGGGTAATTGAACTCAAGTCAAATGTGTTTAAATGTACACCAATGTATTTGGCACATTATAAGGATAAAAAAAAGGTATTGGTTGTATAGGTTCCCACCTTTATTTACACGGCTACGGCCCTGATAGGTTTCAATGCATTCGGGAAAATTTATATGCTCAGAAATTTGTTAAAACGGGGGTCAATAGTGCCTGGTCATACTAAAGCGGAAAATTCATCTAAATTCTTTGGGTGACGCTCATATACAATTTGAGGTCAAGTTTGATGACACCTATAGACCAAGTAGAACCTTGTTACATTTTGCCAACTAAATATGAAACAAGCCGAAATTGTAAAATAGCAAACGAACAATTTGCACCAGTTTCAAACAAAATCGGAGCACTGGGTAACGTTAACCCCATGAGACCTTGAACCTTAAATAGGGCGTACCTGTTTAACTTAAATAGGTTAGACCCTAGACAAACTATACCTTTTTAATCCTTATAATGAGACACATACATTGAGATTTGAGTCCTTCCACTGTGGAAGAAAATAAAGGAAAGGATATGCTATGATTTGTAGATAGTATAATATTATTGAAAGTCTCGGGTTTGCCTTCCTCCAATTGTAGTCTTTAAAGTATTATTGCACTGAATTACATTGCCATAATTCCTAATAAAACATTTAAGGAACAAGAGTATGTTATGATTGTGGAATTACTAATGATATGAAAGTCTGGCGGTTACTCCTTCAGTTCAGTCTTTCACAGACTCTGTTTTCAGTTACTGTAGTTCTTAATTTAATTTAGACATAATTATAAAGGGAGAGGATATTTCATCAGAAATTGCAGAGAAATTGGAAAATTCCCCTACAAGATACAATAGCCAGATCTGTTGTGCAGCCCCACGTGACCGTTCATGTATGGGGTCAACAAAATTATCAAAAAGAGTTGCCAAATCCAGCGCGTTTTGGTTTGCTTTCGAAACGTCCAATGCACAGTGGACGGGAAAATAATGGCCTGTCCCACCCTGCTGGTGAAGCATGCCGTGCAATTATCAGTTGTAGATGTACCCAGCGTGTAAAGGACTTGTAATGCAAGAAAATAGGCTTGACATGCACAACACTGCAAGTGCAATGGAACGTTAATGAAAATTGACCTTCTATCAGCACAACTTGAGTGCTAATTGCTGATATTTTAAACTACTTATCGAGGCCTCCTCAACCTGAGGTCCTCCAGCCTGTGCACGCGGGTGATAGGAGTAGGTCTTTCATTGTAATTCACTAATTACAAGGGATCTTTTTAGAATATACAAGTGAATTTCTAACAAATGCCTTGAAACAGCTCAATTGGCTATTTCTTAGGAAATTACCCATTTAACTAAAAATGGAGGCATATTAAAAAAAAAAATCCAGGACATGCCAACAAGATTTTAAAAAAAAACTTAATTCATATTTGGATTTCTTGGCCATAAAAACATATAGACAAGGAAATGAAAGTCGGTATCATGATTTTGAGGCAAGATATTAAGAAAAGAGCCAATTTTAAGTTGCAAACTGTGGCCACTTTTTGAAACAAAGTACCTGACATAATATGTCGTTATCTGATACCTTGGCGTTCCAACATGTTAAAGACACAAGGTCAAGTTCCTAAATTATCATCCGAGATATGAGACATTTACAAATTTGAATGGCATCCATTTTGAAAATGGCCACCACGCCCCCACAGTTTCAAATTCTAATTTCACACAGTGACCGTGGGTCCCAGCTTGATTTTTTCCACAGATATGGTTTCTGTTTGCTTTCAATATCGCGAAGTTACGCGAGGTAACAAATGAAAGAAACGAAGGCAATTGTAGCCCGAGAGACGCAGAATTCCTGTCGGGCGTGTAGCTATGTATTTTTGTGGTTGTGGGAAGTGTGTCTAAATTGTAGATTTCAAGTATACAGCAGGGCCAGTAAAAAAGACTGTCAAAAAGAGATTTCGCCCAACAGGCTATTGGTTCAATCCGGATACTATAATCTTGGTCAAAGACGCCTCAAAATTTTACAATATAACTGGGCGATACTCTAATATCCTTACATTTTTATCGTTTCTTCTCTCCCTCCCTTTGTTCTCGTATTTATAACCATCCTCTTCTCATCTCTCACTAACCCACCTCTTCCTTCTTTGCCACCCCCTTTCTTCTTATCTCCCTCTCAATTTTACAGCAGTCCTTCTTCTCTCTTACTTGCTATAGCATATAATTTTTAAATTGCGATAGTATGTGATTTTTAAGATATGAATTTGGGGTGATTGTTTCTCTTTTACAGCTTTTTTGGATTATAAGCAAGTTAGTTTAATTTTATCTATTAGATAGTAAACATTGACAATTACTATAGCAGTACTCAACCTAACTCAGCACATCGAGGACGGTTTCAAGAAAGGTTTGGTAACCGGAGATGTGTTCGTCGATCTATGAGAAGCTTATGACACTGTTAATCACAGATGCTTACTTCCATAAGGTTTTGGAACTCACTAAGGACATCCGCTTGATTGCGCTCATCAAGGGATTGCAATATTTTTTTTTTTTATATATATTTTATTATCATTCCATCGAGAGACGAGACAAAAACATACATTGCAAGATATACAGGAGCACCAAGATAAAAAATACATGTATAAAATTCATTTTAAATACATAGTGGCATAACTATATAGAAATCAGTGATCGCAGTTATATAAAAAAAAAAAAAAAAAAAATCTTTTACAGCTTTTTTGGATTATAAGCAAGTTAGTTTAATTTTATCTATTAGATAGTAAACATTGACAATTACTATAGCAGTACTCAACCTAACTCAGCACATCGAGGACGGTTTCAAGAAAGGTTTGGTAACCGGAGATGTGTTCGTCGATCTATGAGAAGCTTATGACACTGTCAATCACAGATGCTTACTTCCATAAGGTTTTGGAACTCACTAAGGACATCCGCTTGATTGCGCTCATC